>OX596357.1:12612500-13060000 GCA_951394395.1 Colostygia pectinataria | reverse complement strand
CACCTGTAGTGCTCTGCTCCTCGAGCTGCCGCCGCCATTCGCCCAGAGCCGCTTCCTGGGCGCTTACACGCCACCGCACCACTTCATCAGGCGCTGGGCGGTTGCCCTGACTACGAGCGTCTGCCCGTTGCCAGTAGACCGAGGATTGAACCTCGGCCTCGAGCTCCCACGGTAGGGATCCTGCAAGAGCGCAGGCCACCCCATGGGAGATGGTCCGATAACCCCTGATTACTCTAACCGCCATGACCCTCTGTGCCTGATGCAGAAGGGCTTTATGGCGGTTTTTCAGAGATCCGGCCCAGATCGGGGCCCCATAAAGGGCCATCGATCGGACCACTCCCATATACAGGCGGCGGCAGCCTACACCTCCACCTCCTGTGTTAGGAAGCAGGCGACTAAGAGCGCCTGCTGTTCTTACTAATTTTGGAACCAAACGTTCCAGGTGAACCCCAAAGTCCCACCTGCTGTCGAGGACGACGCCAAGATATTTTAATGTCGTCCCGACCGAAATTGGGGTTCCCCCCACCACTATGCTGGTACCAGCAGGTGGTCTCCGCCGAGGCCCGTGAAAACAAATAGCCTCGGACTTCTGGAGGGCCACCTCCAGCCCTAGTCGTCGAATCCGCGCCACCACCGCCGCGACGCCAGCGGTGGCCAACACCAAGGCGGACCGGAGATCAGAACCCCGGGCCGTCACTAGGGTGTCATCGGCGTAACAAATCACGCCCACGCCTCGCAGGTTAGCGCAGCGCAGGACGTGATCATAGCCGATGTTCCACAGCAGGGGCCCAAGAACGGACCCCTGGGGAACACCACGCGACATGCGCCGGCGACTACCCGTTCCACTCCTGGTAGGGAACACTACCGCCCTATCTGATAGGTAGCTCGCTACCAGTCTCTTCAAGTATGGGGGCACTCCATGATAGCGGAGTGCCTCCATAATAGTCGGCCAGGGCAGGCTGTTGAAGGCATTTTTAATGTCCAACGAGACAGCCAACAACTGCCCACCCCTTAAAGCCTCCTCCTCTGCCATGTCCCGCAGGCGACCGATCGCGTCTATGGTCGACCGGCCCCAGCGGAACCCGAATTGGGCGTCCGACAAATTCGGACCCACAACCCCCATATGCTCGATGAGGCGGTTAGCTATCACCCTCTCCAACAGCTTCCCCGCCTCATCCAACAAGACTATGGGCCGATAACCCGAAGGGTCATCGGCCGGCCGTCCCTCCTTACGGAGGAGGACCAAACGGCCCTCCTTCCATCGGTGCGGGAAAACACCTTCTCGCACACACCTATTAAAGAGTGCCCTTATTCGGGGCTCTAGAGCGCCCTGCTCCCCGCCAAGGGCCAGGACCCAAGCGCGGCAGGGAATGCCATCGGGTCCTGGGGCCGTGTTTTTGCCCTTAATGCGTAACACGGCCGCACCCACCTCCGCTACAGAGACCTCAGGCACATCCTCAGTGCCCGAGTCTCCCGCCTCCTGTTCTGGCGGTGCCATATTAGGAGGCAAAAAGTCCGTTCCCATTTCTGGGAACAGTGCCTCGACCACCCTTTCGAGGACTTCCGGCTCGAGGCTGCTGGAGATGGGAGGAGTCCAAGGGCGTAGCTTTTGCCTTACTAACTTGTATGGCCTACCCCAAGGATCCCCTTTCAACGTCTCCAGCAACTCCTCCCATGCCGCGGCCTTAGACCGGCCTATAGCAAGGCGGAGTTCCACCGCCACCTCTCTGTACGTGGCGTACAGCCGGTCCTCCTCTTCTTCGTCGCGGTTTCGGCGTCTCCGATACCGTTGGAAGTAGCGGCGCCTCTCGACGCACGAGCGGCGGAGCCGGGCAATCTCCTCGTTCCACCAGTATACTCCTTGTTTTGACGGGGGGGCTCTAGCGCGAGGCATCGCGGCGTCACACACCTGCGTCATGGCCTCGCAGATCTGAGCCGCATCCCCGTCCACATCTACCGGTGGTGGTTCCGGCAACCACGCCTGAACAAGAGCCGCCTCCTGCAGCAATTCCTTATTCAGGCGCTTTATCGCCCAGCGCGGGCCATCCAGTCTTGGCTGGCTCGGGGCGCTTGGGGTGGCTGGAGACGATCTGAAGACGCTGAAGGTTATGTACCTGTGGTCTGACAGCGTCTCCTCATTCTCCAGAACCTGCCACCCCTGGACACGGCGTGCAATGGACGGGGTCGCGAAAGAAACATCCACGACTGACCCCCCATTACGACGCACGCACGTGTCTACTGTGCCGCGGTTGAGGATGGACAGACCGCACTCCACCAGCCACTCCTCCAACACTCTCCCCCTATGGTCCGTCGTCGCGGAACCCCAAGCCCCAGACTTGGCATTGAGGTCCCCGAGGACGACGACAGGACTGGGAAAGCTCTGGCCTACAGCGACCCCTACCAACGCGATATAATTTTCAAATTCGGCGAGTGGTCGGTTGGGGGAGAAATAAACCCCAATCACGACCAGCTCGCCGACTTTAACCACCACAAAGCTCCCACCTCTATTAATAATAGTGAGTGGGGCGGCATCCACCTCGCAACTCTGTATGACTGCCACCAAGCCATCACGATCTCCGGCCCAGTTCGAACGGGTCGGGACGCGATACGGCTCGGCGGCAACCGCTAGATGAACCTGCCACTCCGCCATGGCCTGGATCAATAAATCCTGGGCCGCGGCGGAGTGATTGAGGTTCCCCTGCAGGAATCGGAGGTCCATAACTATTGGACCTTCATGGAATCCTCCTCGCTACCCACTTGGGGCGGGTTTGCTGGCTGCGGCTTGGCCTTTCTTGCCTTTGCCGCTGCCTTCTTCGCTGCCTTTTTTGTTGGGGGCTTGGCACAAGCCTTGCCCCCAGCAAGGTGGTCCGCCTTCTTCCCAGCTGCCTCGCAGACGGAGCAGTGGGGCGTGGCGGAGCACTCCCGGGCCTTGTGGCCCTCCTGACCGCAGCGCCTGCAGTTCAGGCTGCGGTCGATTTCTGACGGGCACTGGACCCCAATGTGGCCCTGTGCAAAGCATCGGAAGCAGCGGAGGGGGAGATTGTCAAGAATCTTGACCCCTACCGCCACCCATCCGACCCGAAAACGACCGGCTGCAACTTTTTTAGCAGCCGTGACGGGGCACTTTACAATTGCCGTGCCTGCGCCACCGGGACCCCTCCTTATTTCGCCAGACTTGACATTGTCCGGCGAACACTCGCCAGTTTTGGCGACCGCAGCCACCAGCTCGACTGCTGTCACCGAGTCGTCCAGACCGGTTACTCGGAGATCAACCGAAGTCACTGGCCTGGAGACCTTTACATCCTCAGCTGCAAAAAGCCCCCGCAGCTTCTCCGCCAGTAAATCAGCTTTACCGCCACTCTCCGCTCCTGGGACTTCAAGGATGCGAGCCCCGGTCGCCGCTTGCCGAAAGCGTACGGAGGAGATCCCGAGCTCTTCCAAGTCGAGCTTAGACTTGGCCTCGGCGATCACTTCCCCGTACGTCCGGCCTTTCTCCTCTGCTCCCTGCTGCAGTGCGATAACAACCGCAGCTGAGCGGCGGGCACGCAGCTTAGGGGCCTTATTTTTCTTCTTAGCCGCAGCCTGGTTGGACGCCACGGGCTTGACGGGTGCTGATGACCTTGGCGCCTTGTCAGCCGGGTCCTTGCGCTGTTTGTTGCGGCGAGGGCCCACCTTCTGCCACCCTTCCTCTTTATCCTGCGTTCCCTGGCTGCTTGCCGGAGCAGGGGCAGCCGGAGTGGGGGCCGCCGGGGCGGGTGCTGGTGCTTTGCCCCTTTTCCCCTTCACTCCAGAGGCAGATTTTGCCACCGGTGCCTTCTTAGTCGCCCCCGCATACGAAGTGGGGGCAGGCTTTTCCACCTGAGCCTTTCTTGCCGTCTGAGATGGAACCGGCGAGGTCTCGCGCGGCTTATCCGCTGCCAGAGGCGGGCGGTGGCGCTTCTCAGGCAGAAGCCGCCCGTCTACCTCCAGGCTATCAAGCCGGGCGTCCATTTTGGCCAGTGAGGCCCGAAGATCGCGCCCCAGCTCCTCAAAAGCTGGGGAGGGAGCAGCGCACTCCCTGTTGCTCCTTACTTCGGCCCTAAGCGCAGCCAACTCCCCGCCCAGCTGGTTAAGCTGACCCTTGAGCAGGGCGTTCTCTGCCTGTAGCCTGGCTACTTCATCGGCAGGTGTTCGGGAGGCCAACTCCTCAAACACCTCCCGCAGCACCTCCGCAGACTTTTTCAGGGCACTTTGGAAAGTGCCCTTAAGGTTGCCCGACTTACTCCCAACCAATTCTATGGCCGTCAGGCTCTCCTTTACCCTATCAGATAGGGCGACAGCTGAGGCCTCTCTTGTTGAGCCCCAAGAGGTCGAGGCACCCAGGTAATTGGTAGCAGCATCTGACCGCGCCTTGGGCGTTGCTGCTGCCACCTCTTTCTCCGACTCCAAGTCCATCGCCTGCCTCTCTGCGGCTTTGAGCTCAGCCCTAGCTTTAGCCAGGCCGACGTACTGGCCCGTGATAGGGGGCCTTCCGCGACCGCGCTTCGACCGAGTCGTCATCACCTGCTTAGAGTTCTCTCCGTGAGGACTCCGAGGACGGTCCGAATCGGACCCACTACTTCTAGTCCTCTTAGCAGAAACAGGCTTCTTCCTCCAAAACCTCATCGGAAGCCGGCTGTCGGGGACAGACTTGTAGTCCGATTCCCCACTCTCCAAACTGGTGACCAGGGATGGACATCTGGTCCTCTCCAGCATCTCTGCCACTGGGGTCACCACGGCGTCCACTCTCCTCAGGACCACCACAGCTTCCCTAGCGACAGCTTTTGACACCGAAGCGTCTTCACACCTAACTGACGCCGAAGCGTCCACACTCTTCAACGACGCCGAAGCGTCCGCACCAGATACCTTTTCAGGCTCTGCAGCAACTCCAACGATGCGGCATTCCAGGCGGCCGCCCTCTTGGTTTTTGTTTTTAGGTAAATTATCCATATGAATTCCCACGATTACCGGGGTAAAAATATACGACCAAGACAGAGCCCACGTGTGTCCGGGAAGGGTTAGGTGGACCTAACCAAGGCGCAACGCCTAGATGCAGTAGCGACTGGCTTTACCGGCCAGCCCTCCTCCGAAGAGAAAGGACCTCGTGCTGCACCGCCACTTGTCCTTCGGGATTTTTTATAGAGGTTTACTCCTCGCAGCCCGGGCAATCAAGCCAAAGCCCTCGGTCCTGCTCCAATCACGAGACGTGATCCGCAACTGTTACAGGATTACGATTTCGAGCTGGCGGCAGGGAAGACATGTCCCCCACTACCTGCCTGACGGCGGGGTAAGCGCACGCCAAGCCCAAACTCTGCTTCATCCGCGCAATGCGCAAACAAACTACTCCTCCTACCACTAATGAAGTGGTTTGCACCAAGTACTTATGCCAGAACGGCTACGTTGTAGGCTACGTTCACCGTCACAGCACAAGGTCCTGGACCTTGCCTCGTCACACTGCACCCTCTGCTAAAACAGAGGGACGCGCGGAGAGGCCTGTCCGACCCGCGTCGCCGCTACTCAGCATAAGGCCGAGACGCCGACCGAGTCCCGCAGCCATTCAAGGCCGCCTACACTCGCAACGCCGCTACCCGGACTCTCCAGGGCGCCGTGCGAGCCTCCTCGGGTTCTTTTGGCTTCGTCGTACCACTACGACTACTGAGCCCCCCAGCCACGACAAGGCAGAACCCATTTGGGGGGAACCTAACCTAACCTAACCTTTTTTTTTTTTTTTTTTTTGTTAACGGGGAGGAATCTGCATTCAGACATCCCGTCGCATAAGGGTACGACGGGGGTGTGTGAGGTTGTCGGACTCGACGACTCACTAAACCATCCCCGGTGGCCAGCCTCGATGCATGCCAAGGGGCTCCACGGTCCCCTAGGGCTATCAGTGGTGCCCCTCTCGCATCGCGCTCAAAGCACTTCCCGGGGCTAACAAAAGTCAGCCCCAGCACCTCGCAGTGCTGCGGCAGCACAGGGCCACCCCTGTGCTACCGCCCTTCCCGGGTTCGCTGAAAACGGACGACCAGAGCCCTCACTCTAGACCGCCCACGAACCCGAAAGTTCCCCTGCTCGGCAGGGGATACCGCTTAGCCCCTTATGGGGCGGGCAGTGCGGGGCGGCCGTTGCCGTCACCCCGCCGCCGCCTTCTCCGAGCGGGATCGGCTCTCTCCCGATCTCGCTCAGCGGCCTCTTTCCGAACCATTACGGTCTCACAGAAAGAGGCCACGGCCCTCCACGCCGTTTCATCTGCCAACATGGCCTCAACCACGCTTGGCAGAGAAAGATCCTGCCCGATCTTGGTGACCAAGATCCCGCGCTCCAGGCACCACGCTGAGCACTGCTCCAGCGTGTGCTGCGCGGAATCTCGGTCCCACCCACAATGGTGACATTGTGGTGTCGACTCGCGACCGATCCTACTCAGGTACTCACCGAAGCATCCATGTCCGGTGAGTACCTGAGTAAGTCGATAGGTGACGTTGCCGTGCTCCCTTCCCAGCCAGGCTTCGAGGTTGGGTGCAATTGCGCCGACGATGCGCTGGCGCGAACTCCGCGGCTCCTCGAGCCGCTCGCGCCACCTAACAAACGCACGCCGGCGCTCTTGCACTCGCACTTCACAAGGCGCGATTCCGCTCCCGTCATCATGTCGGAGACGAACGTATACACGCGCGTCAGTCTCCGCCAAGATGTCGAGGGGCGGGAACCGCGCCAGGATTGTTGCCGCCTCTAGGGATATCGTACGATACCCCCGTGCGATCCTGATGGCCATAGGACGCTGCAAGCTGCTATACAGCAACCTGTAGCGCCTAACACCCGCTAGTCTGTGGGACCAGACGGGTGCTCCGTAGAGAGCCATCGATCGCACCACCCCCGCGTACAGGCGGCGAACTCCTTCCCGTGGTCCCCCGAGATTTGGCAGCAGTCTGTGCAGAGCACCCACTACCTTCTGAATCCGGGGGACGGAGCGTTTGAAGTGCTCCCCGAAGTCCCAACGGCTGTCCAAGGTGAGGCCCAGGTACTTGAGGTACCGCCCCACCTGGACATCCACGTCACCTATCCGAATCGACACGCTGGGTGGTTCCCTACTCCTCGGGAGTTTGTGGAACCACAGCGCCTCGGTCTTGTGAGGCGCTGTCCGCAGACCCAGCTCGTGGATCTTGTCCACGACACAAGCCACCCCAAGCTCGGCGAGCTCCTTGGTCCTGTCGAAGGAGTCCCCACCAGCTAACACTAAAGTGTCGTCTGCGTAGCAGACAACGTGTACGCCGGCGGGGAGATCGACACGCAAGACCGCATCGTATGCGAGATTCCACAGCAGCGGTCCCAGAACGGACCCCTGTGGAACCCCGCAATACACTTCCCTCTCGTGCAATGTACCATCACTGCCTACATACTGCACGCACCTATCCCGCAGGTAAGCGCCAACAATGCGCTGCAGGTAGAGGGGCACTCGATGGTAGATGAGCGCCTCCCTGATCGCCCTCCAGGGCAAAGAGTTAAACGCGTTGACGATGTCCAAGGACACCGCCAACATCCTCCCGCCCCGGGACACTACCTGGTCCGACAGTGATCGGACGCGAAGAATCGCGTCCACTGTCGAACGCGCCCGCCGGAAACCATACTGGTCTTCCGACAGGTCGGGACCTTCCTGCACCAGGTGCGTGCATAGACGGACAGCAAGTATTCTTTCGAATAGCTTGCCGGCTTCGTCTAGCAGGCAAATGGGACGGTACGCAGAGGGAGAGTCTGCGGCCCTGCCTTCCTTCTTCAAGAGGACCAACCTTGCCTCCTTCCATTGCTTGGGGAACACACTGAGACATAAACAGCTGTCAAACAGCCGTCTCAGTCTGTCCCCCAAGCCGGAACCTAACCTAACCTAACCTAACCTAACCTAACCCAACGAAAATACAAATATTTCTTGGTATATAAACTTAAGTGCGATACATTAAAACAAGCGTATCCGTGAGTACTGATCGTTAATATCATACGAAGACACGCGTTCCATACAAAAAAGTTGATTTTAGGAGGTTTTTATACATTTCATTAAAATATTTCTTAACATTTTTACTAAATTCAATTTTTTAAATTCATTCTTCCAAATTTTAAATTTCTATTTAACTGTAAAGTCGTAGTTTAGCGCGCCGCTGGCGCAGCCTATCACGTAGTTCCGCTTTCATTGATAAAAACTTAACTATTGGCGTTTTACCGCTAATTTTCGCTGTTTTAGGGAATTTTGCAAGTTTTTAATTTTTGTCTTGATTATCTTCCTGGTTGCTGCACATCTCGTGGCTGGAACACCTCTGCCCGACGTCCCCGCACGTACCTGCAACATAAAAACATCAAATATACACAAAAATTTGCAAAAAATCGAATATATCAAAAAATTAATTTGTCCATTTGAAGCGGGAGAGAAAGAGGGTCTCTTTCTCTATCCCGCTCCTCATTTTCACGTTGCGACATTACGGCTTCGCAAAACGAGGCCACTGCCTTCCATGACCTCTCGTCACCGACCATCCTAGCTAGGATGTTCGGTAAGGAGAGGTCTCCTCCTACGGCTGCGACCAGACTTAGCCGCGCCTCCTCCGCCCCTGGACACACTTCCAGTACGTGCTGCGCCGTCTCCTCCACGCAGCCACACTGGTGGCACACCGGTGTTTCTTCCCTACGTACCACACTGTACAAGTACCTCCCGAAACACCCGTGCCCTGAGAGGACCTGGGTGAGTCGGAAGGACAGCCCTCCATGCTCGCGGTTGACCCACTCGGTAAGAAGGGGCCGGACTGCCTCGATAAATCGAGCAGCCCCGGCACCCCTCCTTCGGTCCACCGCAATCCGCCGGCTCCAGGACTCTAGAGCGACGTCTCTAAATTCCTTCCTCCACTGCTCCACCTCCTGCAGAACAGGCCGAAAGTCCTCCTCCCGTGCCTGCGCCCTGCGCCAGTACACGGAGGACAGGACCTCGGCCTCCAGGTCCCACGGGAGGGAGCCTGCCAGTAGACACGCTACCTCATGCGATAGTGTGCGGTACCCCCTGCACACTCTAACCGCCATAACTCTTTGGCTCCCATGGAGTCGGGCAACCTCCCTAGGGCCCAGGGTACCGGCCCATATAGGGGCCGCATAAAGGGCCATGGAGCGAACTACCGCCATGTAAAGGTGGCGGCAGCTCCTCTGCCCACCACCGAGGTTTGGAAGGAGGCGGCTCAGCGCAGCCGCCGTCCCCACAAGCCTCGGGGTCAACCTCTCGAGGTGTTCCCTGAACTTCCATCTACTGTCGAGTACGACGCCGAGATATTTCAGCGTCGACCCAACAGCGATGGAAGTTCCACCAACCATTATTCTTGAGTCTGCAGGTGGCGCTCTCCGTGAAAGCAGATGGCCTCGGACTTGTGGAGCGCCACCTCCAGCCCCAACCTCCTTATCCTGGTCACTACTGCCGCGACTCCGGCAGTGGCCAGGATTGACGCTTCCCTAAACGTCCGTCCTCGAGCGGTAACCAACGTGTCGTCAGCGTAGCAAACTACGTCGACGCCACGAAGGTTAGCGCCTCGCAGGACCCAGTCGTACCCAACGTTCCACAGGGTAGGGCCCAAAACAGACCCCTGTGGCACGCCACGCGTCATCTGGCTGCGACCTTCGCCTTCTTTGGTCGGGAAACATACCTCTCTCTCAGAAAGGTAGTCCCCGACAAGCCTTTGAAGGTACCTCGGCACCCTATGGTGCCCCAGTGCCCCCAAAATGGTACTCCACGGCAGGGTGTTGAATGCGTTTGCAATGTCTAACGACACCGCAATCAACACCCCGCCACTACTGCACGCCTTTTCGGAAAGGTCGCGAACGTAAGATATGGCATCTACCGTTGAGCGACCCCTCCGAAACCCGAACTGACTGTTCGCAAGGTCCGGGCCAACAAACTCGAGGTGGTTGACGAGCCGGGCAGCCACCACACGCTCCAGGAGCTTACCTGCCTCGTCCAGCAGGACGATCGGACGATATCCGGCCGGCTCGTCCGCGGGACGCCCTTCCTTTCGCAAAAGAACGAGCCGCCCCGCCTTCCACCTTTTAGGGAAGCGTCCCTCGCGCATACAGCGGTCGAACACTGACCTTACTCGTTCGCCGAGCTCCTTCTGAACGAGGGCCCACGCGCGACCGGGGATCTCATCGGGTCCCGGTGCCGTGTTTCGGGCCCTCATCCGAAGGACCGCTACACCAAGCTCGACCTCCGAAATCTCGGGTACCTCCTCCTCTGGCTCGTTTTCCAACACCGCCACGGTGGGAGGGACGAACTCGTTCCCTGGACTACCAGGGAACAATCCCTCTACCACCCGCTGGAGAACCACCGGCTCCATGGTACTAGTGATCGGGGGGGCCCATGGACGAAGCTTTTGCCTCGCCCACTTGTACGGCCTGCCCCATGGGTCCCTCTCTAGCGACGCCAGAAGCTCTTGCCAGGCATCCGCCTTTGCCTGGCTGATGGCAACGCGGAGAGCAGTACTCGCCTCTCTATAGACGGCATAGAGGCTGTCCTGCTCTTCCGAAGTCAAGAAAGCTCTCGAACTCGGCGAGAACCCTGTTGGGGGAGAAATAAACCCCCACAACTATCGTCCCGCCGATTCGAGCGGCCACAAATCCCCTGCCTTTCACGACCCCTTCAAGGGGTGGGGATTGAGCAGGAGACTGGGTGGTGATCGCAACCAAGCCGTCCAGGTCCCCAACCCAGTCTGTTCTGGGCGGGACCCGGTAAGGCTCGGCGATCACGGCCACCTGTATAAGTCGCTCTGCCAGGCTCTGGAGAACAATATCCTGAGCCCTGGCAGAGTGGTTTAAATTCGCCTGGAGGTATGTACGGGTGTGACCCATACTTAAACCTCCATGCTGTCCTCCTGCTCTGGTACAGAGCGGGTTGGCTGCGACTTGGCCTTAGCCTCAGTCGCAGGTTTGCCCCTACGCGCCTCTTTCTTAGACGGGGGCTTGGCACACACCTTGCCCCCGGAGAGGTGATTGGCCGCCTTGCCCGCTGCTGCACATAGCGTGCAGTACGGGGCGGCCGAACAACCGCTGGCCTTGTGGGCCTTCTGACCGCAGCGGTAACACTCCTCGCTGCGGTCCACCTCCGATTTGCATTGGGCCCTGACATGGCCCAATGCCAGGCAACGGAAACAGCGGCGTGGGCGAGCGTCCAGGATTTTAACCTGCGCTGCTACCCAGCCCACCAAGAGTCTGCCTCCTGCCACTATCTTCTTGGCTGCCGTCGCAGGGCACCGCACAAAAGCGGCGCCCATTTCTGCTGTGCCCTTTCTTATGTCGCCAATTTTAAGTTCCGACGCAGGGCACCCTCCAGCCTTAGCCAAGCACTCCGTCAGCTCTTCCACGCTGACGGAGTCGTCAAGTCCGGTCACCCTCATGTCAGCAGTGGTGACCGGCCTCGAGACGCGGATTTGTTCTTCCGCCCCCAGGAAGACCTCCCTTAGCTTCTCGGCCAGGGAGTCTGCCTTCTCGGCCTTCTCCGCGGCGGGAATCTCAAGGATTCGGGCGCCGGTGGCTGCGACCCGCATCCTCATCGGTGGCAGACCCATTGCGCTAAGGTCTACGCTAGCTTTCGCCTTTGTGAGCACGTTCGCGTAGCGGACTTTCTCTTTCCTTTGCCCTTATCATTTTTGGGCTGGGTGGCAGACTGCGCAGAAGTAGTTACCTTCTGGCTGATGCCAGCCGCCGCTCTCTCCTCCCTGCGGGTATCCGCAGCAAGGGGTGGCCTTATTCTTTTTTCAGAAAGGAGCCTCTCCTGAACTCCTTCGAAGCGGGCATCTATCATGGTGCCCACCTGCACCATGACCGCCCGCATTACATTCTCCATTGAGCCTGTCTCTGAAGCCGGCTGCGGCCGAGCGGCTTTGAGCTCTGTCAGCTCCTTCCGCATCTCCCGCAGCTCTCTCATCAGCTTCGTGTTGGCCGCCTCCAACCGGGCTAACTCCTCAGGCACCGTACGGGTGCGCATCTCAGCAACGGAAGTCTTAATGACTTCCGCTGCTTCATTAAGGGCTTTCACATACGTGCCCTTCAAACTGCTCGAGGTCTTGGCGACTTTTATTATTGTCGCCAGAGACTCTTCAACTAGCATCCCGAGGTTCTTGCCCTCGTCTTCAGGCTGAGCTGAAGTGCCTCCAAGGCCGCGGAGGACAGCGTTTGCTGTCTCCTTTTTGCGATTCGCCTCTCTGGCCATCTCAAGCTCTGCCTCGTGCTTGAGGGCCTCAGCCTGGGCTTTGCTTAGCAAAGCTTTGGCATTGGCCAGGCCAACGTACTCGCCAGTTGTTGGCGGACGACCTCTTCCACGCTGGGTAAGTTGCGCCTTAGGAGAAGGAGCAGTCTCCCCCGCGGCGTCTTCACCTCTCAACCTCTTCCTCCGTACACGAGCCACGGATGACACCGAGGCCTGGGAAGAAACGGACTGCAGACTTACGTCTGAGTCCGACTCCGACAAGTCGACGGATTTTGATCTGACAAGCAGATCCTCCATGCTCGACACTCTCTCTAGAGCGACAGCACACTCGCGCGTGCTTCGCCTCACCACACTCTGATCTTGAAGATCACCTCCTTCTACATCGGTTTTGTTTTTGTTTGTTATTTCCATAATGAATCCCACGAGTATGAGGGAACTAAAAGTCACCCTGGCCAGAGCCCTCTGTAGCCAAAGGGAAGCCTAACGTAACTCGCACAGGGGGTCGGCAGGTACCCTGGCGAGGAACGCAGTAGGAACTGACTAACCCGCCAGCCATTCAGGTCTCGCGCTGCGCCGCCGCACTACCTTGGGGTAATTTTTTATAGAGGTTTTCTTCCTCGCGATCCGGGTGGTAAAGCCAAGATCCTCGGTCCTGCTCCTGTCACGAGACGTGATCCGCACCAGTTACAGGGTTCCGATTTGTGGACGCTGACACCGGAGACACACTCCGATGCCTACTGAACGGCAGTGTAAGTGCACGCCCAGTACGTCCCCAACTCGCGTCACCGCTACTCAGCATGAGGCCGAGACGCCGACCGAGCTCCGCAGCCAATCAAGGCCGCCTCGACTCGTACCGCCGTTACCCGGACTGTCCAGGACGCCGGCAGAGCCCCTCCTTGAAAGTCACCTCATGAGCACCATGAGCGACTCCTCTCGCTTCAATCCACTCTGCCCTATGTTGATCATAGGGACACGCAGAGAAGCTCTCTCGACTCACCTGCCGCTACCCGGACTATCCAGGGCGCCAGGCGAGGGTTAAACGGAAAGCAAGCCCTTCCTTGCCTTTCCTCCCCAACTCGCGTCGCCGCTACTCAGCATAAGGCTGAGACGCCGACCGAGTCCCGCAGCCATTCAAGGCTGCCTATACTCGCAACGCCGCTACCCGGACTCTCCAGGGCGCCGTTTGAGCCTCCTCGGGTTCCTTTCGCTTCATCGTACCACTACGACTACTGAGCCCCCCCGCCGCGACAAGGCAGAACCCATGGGGGGGAACCTAATTTTTTTTTTTTTTTTTTTGTTAACGGGGAGGAATCTGCATCCAGACATCCCGCCGCATAAGGGTACGACGGGGGTGTGTGAGGTTGTCGGACTCGACAACTCACTAAACCATCCCCGGTGGCCAGCCTCGATGCATGCCAAGGGGCTCCACGGTCCCCTAGGGCTATCAGTGGTGCCCCTCTCGCATCGCGCTCAAAGCACTTCCCGGGGCTAACAAAAGTCAGCCCCAGCACCTCGCAGTGCTGCGGCAGCACGGGGCCACCCCTGTGCTACCGCCCTTCCCGGGTTAACTTAACCTAACCTAACCTAACCTAACCTTTTTTTTTTTTTTTTTTTTTTGTTAACGTGGGCAAAAATGCATTTACGCATACCCGACTGCGGGGGAAGCAGACGAGCTATGTCGGACTCCCCGTCGCAGAAAAACTGCAACGTCCTACCGACTAAAAAAAAAGCCCACGATGTTCCATCATCCTCGGTTTATGAACAGAGCTGCGGGACCGTTTGCAAACTCTCCGTGGCTCTGTCCGCCGACGTCCGCCTACAGGCGGACCCACCTCCTGACGACGCGTCGGAACATTGACGCGTCGCCCACTCGCAAGGGCCAAATTTCACCTAATGGTGAGGAGTGGCGGGTGTCCCCACATCCACCACTCCAGGCCCTCCAGTTAAAGACGGAGAGCGAGCCCGCCTGACTCGCCTCCGTCTTTGCTCCCTCTGACCTCTTTTATTTTTGGATCTGATTTTTTGTAAAACAATGAGCTTGCGTAAAAATATCTCGAACCTGATTTATAAATGAATAGCAATGAAACTTAGGTTATTGCAAGTAAAAGAGCGATCATCCTACTGAAGCCTACTCATATTATAGTACTATCTCATCATTTTATGACATGGTTTTCTATGACTGAACCCAGGTGAAATACAAGGCTTGGCGTGCCAGGCGACGGACACACGAGGACTTTTGTTTACGCAAACCGATGACGTCATCGTGTGACCAGAGACGCCAGACCGAAGAATCCATCTTACACAGTTTTACCTAATTTTAACGCACCAAACGGACAGTTTTCCTCGTACATTTTGTACAGAGCGAGGTTTTTTATCTACTATCATGATAGAATTCTATTTTTCTCACTACTGGAAAGCAGGCTTACTCTCGAGCGAAAGTGTTTAAGTCATTGCAACGTGAACCCAATGCAGATTGATTGGTAGATGGCACATCTTTCATATTTTTAATACAAGATTTGTCGCGGATTAAAGCGATCAAAGGAAGTCTGTAGGATGTCTCAATATCGATCGTCATGGTGTTCTTTGCGAGAGGCCTATGTGGAAGTTGAATGGCTGTTATAATGATAATAAAAAAACATACATTATGTATAAATCAAGAAAACAAGGTTAATACACGGCTGTGCTTCAAATTTCTTTTGATATTACAAATGTATAACTCCCAAAATGAACAAAATCGAAAAGAAAAGAAATAATCACAATGAGATGTTTCTGTAAACTTTATTATAAAACGCGGACTGAAATAAGTAGTTGTTTTCACGAAGTCTAAGATAAACTCTATATTTTAATATTTACATTTGCTATCATTTTTATTTTTATAAACTATCACTTTATTATTAACACAATTTTTCCAAAAACAGGATATTTCTTTATTCATTAAGTTAAACTGAAAATCATACTAAGTTAATTTAATATCAGTTGGTTGAGACCACATTACAGTGACTTACAGAGAACAGAATGAACAGAAGTAACAGAATGAACCGGCTGATTGAATGAGATCAGTTCACAATTCAATTTTGATTTTCATTAACTTACTCATGTAAACCTGCAATGGTATATTGTCTGAAACCATATTATTGTAGTATATACCATTGTAGTAGTGTAGTTAAAGAATGACTTTGATAAAAAGAACACCAAGAAGAACACAAGAACATACTTTCATAAACTTAACGATAAAACGAAAATTAAAAGTCACATCTCGCGCCATTGATTGGCTCCGGCAACCGTCAGTCGGGCGTCCACACGAGCACAACACTATTTACTGCTGTAGAGCAGCAGCGATGCGGCTAAACCACCGCCGCAGGTGAACCCACCCGCACCCCCAGGGGGATGGTGGCCGCGCAGGGGGCTGGACCTGGGGCCACGGGACGGGCAGGGATAGCGCAGGGGCCCGGAGCAAGAGTCTCGGCCAATTCCGGAGTCGGAGCAGGACCGTCGGCCGCGCATAAGGCTGGGGCAGGGGCGGGAGTCACCGAAGGGGCCGAGCCATAATTTTCGGGCGCGCTGGGAGCAGGAGCCGTGCTCGGGGCCGGGGCGCGAGTGGGGACCGAGAGGGGCGGCGAGGTCGGAGCGGGGGCCGCGCAGGGCGGCGAGGTCGGAGCGGGGGCCGCGCAGGGCGGCGAGGTCGGAGCGGGGGCCGCGCAGGGCGGCGAGGTCGGAGCGGGGGCCGCGCAGGGGGCCGGCTCCGGAGGGAGGGCGGGCGCGCGCGGCTCCGGCAGAGCGTCGCGCAGGCGCTGCCAGAACTGCGGGTGGTCGCGCTCCAGGTAGGTGCAGGAGCGCATGCAGCGGTGCAGCTCCCGGTCCGGCGGCAGCGTGCGCGCCGGCGCCAGCAGCACCAGCACCAGCCTCGGCCGCGCCGCGCTCGCCGCCAGCGCCTCGCGCAGCTCCGCGCGCGCCCAGCGGGACGCGAGCCAGCTGCGCGACACGAGCGCCACCGTGCGTCGCGCGCAGCGCACCGACGCCGCGATCTGCGCGTCGATGTACTCCCCGGGCGCCCAGTCGCGCGAGTGCAGGCACAGGCGCAGCGCGCGCGGGCCCGCCTCCAGCCGCGCGCACAGCTCGCGCGCCGCCGCCTCGTCCTCGTGCGCGTACGACACGAAGGCGTCGTACGGGCGCGCCTCGTCCGCGTCCTCGGGCGCGCGCGGCAGCCAGCCCCAGCGCTGCAGGACGCCCTTCAGCCGCGCGCGCCGCTCCGGCCGCGCCAGCTGCGCCCCGAGCGCCAGCGCCGCGAGCGCGAGCGCACCGAGCGTGGCGCCGAGCGCGCTCAGCAGCGGGACGCCGAGCGAGGCGCGCTCGCAGGAGAGCGGCGCAGCGGCCGCCTCGGCGAGCGCGCGCCCGTCCTGACAGCGCGCGCCGGTGCCGAGCGCGGCGGGGTCGCGACGGCGCAGTGCCCCGAGCGCGCGCAGGAAGGGCGCGGCGCCGCACTGGCAGCTCAGCGGGTTGCCGGCCAGCAGCACGCGACGCGCGTCACCCAGCGCAGCCGCGGCGCTCGTGGACGCGCCCCGGATGGAGTTGTTCCGCAGATCGAGGCTCTGCGGACGATTAAACGTTGCAACTTAACCATCACATCACCGCAGGAGCTGAAGAATCGTTTTATTTATTTATTTATTTATATCGTCGTCGTCCTATCGTTCCGGAGGATAGGATTCGTGAAAACCTATTATTGGCTTCCTGTTTTGTCATAAGATAGTATATAAAGTTTTATCCGCTGTTAGTTTTCCTAATAAATAAAAAATAAATTAAGCAACTGCTGATTTTTGGTGTGACCGTGTCGTAAAGCTGATTTTTAGCAAACTCGAGGCCAGCTCGTGCATATGGCACCCACATAAAAGCACTTTTACGCTCTTCTGGTAGAAAAAGTCCAAACCTTTTGGAGTTTTTCTTCTTTGCTTTATAGACAAGCACATATCCGACAAAATTTATCCTGGGCTGCCTAAGTTACAACAGTCTTGAAGTTAAAAGAGCAAACGACCAACTTATGACTATGTTGAAGATTCTTCATGGAAAGACAGACGCTCCAGATGGTCTACGAAGAGCTGTTGAGATTGTACGTCCCTAACAATACCATCGTGCCAGACAATACTAATTGTTTTCTAGGTTACTGTGTTATACGACGGAGGCGTGATTATTGCGTTCACACTTTCTCTATTTATTTTTCACTCAAGAATATTTCGCTCACTCGCGTGGATGGGTAAAAAATATACTGCGCGATGACACGACCGCTCTGCTCGGAGTTCGCGGAGGAAGGGACTCTTGACATTATATTATTTAACTTGACATTTTGATTGACGTTTATTTAATTTTGTTAGACATAAGTTATTTTATCTTATTTTAAGATTATTAAAATCACTTGACTGCAACAAATCAGCTGGTCCTGATGACCTGTACCCAACCCTTATTAGGGCTTGTTCATTCCATCTAACTACTTCTTTAACTTTATTATTCAGAAGGTCAATCAATGGATTGGTGCCCACAATTTTTTTATTTTATTTTATTAATAAATGACATTGACAAGTGTTTCCAGCATACAAACTTTGTATTATATGTATTCTTAGGTGTAGTAGATATTATGTAATACGGTAAATGAAACACTCTGTTCAAGTAGTAAGAAACAACTCATTTTATTAGGCATACCCACATTTTTTTATTTTATTTTTTATTTTATTTTTACATGTTTGGAAAACTAACAGTTTATATAATGTGAGAATGGTAATGCTTAAAATATAGAACAGGATTAACCTAAACAGTTTTCACTAATAGTTCACTTATACTTAACAAAGTTTTAGTTGTCCACAAATTATAACACTTAGTGGGTTTTAACACTTAATAATTTACCTACCTAACAGAAAAATGGAAACCTAATGTTGTAGGTGACATATACGTGAGTATAGTTCTGTACTACGACGTACACTCTAGGAGCCAAAATGTCGGGAGCCTAATTTCACAACGGATCTCGGCCGTCGTGAAATTAGCCGTTTCGATGCGCAATAGCAAAATTTCGATTAACGTTTTTTTTTAATTTTATTTAATTTTTATTTTTATGTTACGCACCCCGGACAGATCGAATCGTGAATTACGTTTCGATAGAGTAATCGCCTCGCCATCGACATCGAGCCCTCGGCTTAGGAGGCGCGTACTCACCCGCAAGCCCGGTGGCAGCTCGTCCAGCTCGGAGATGTTGTTCCCGGCGAGGCGCAAGTCCCACTCGAGCTCCCTGTGGGGCGGCGCCTTTAGCGCGGGCACGGCGCGCAGCCCCGCGCGCTCGCACACCACGCGCGCGTGCCAGCGCTCCCGTCCTGCCGCGCCCTGCTCGCGCACTGCGCATGCGCACGCGGGGGGCAGCGCCGCGCACAGCGAGGGCGCCGCGCACACCATGTCGTCCAGCGGCACGGTGGCCAGCGGCAGCGCGGGCGCCTCGCAGCGCAGCGAGCCGCGCAAGTCCACGTGCTCGGGGCGCGTGCGCATCGCGCGCATCGCACGGAACAGCGAGCAGTCGCACGCGAGCGGCGAGTCGAGCCAGATCTGCACGCGCGCGGGGGCGGCGCGCAGCGCGAGCGTCTCGTCCTCCGCGGAGTACTCGATGCGGCGCACGCGAGACCCGAGCAGCTCCACGCTCGGCGAGAGGGTCGCGTTGTCGCGCGAGTGCTGCAGGTCCTCGAACTGCGGACGGAGGAGCGGGCGTGAGCGATGCCGCACTGCGAGAGCTCTCCAGGAGAGAGGGGGAGGGGCTGCTCACCGTGAGGTGCGAGATGTTGGTGCGGTGCAGGCGCAGCATGCGCAGGTGCGGCATGCCGATGCGCCAGTCGCGGCAGATGCGCGTCACCGCCGTGCCGCTCAACTGCAGCGTCGTGAGCTTCTTCAGCGTGCTGAGGTGCGACTCGGCTGCAACACACGCGTACCTTCAGGAGCTACGCTTCGGGGTGGTGCGGGGGGTTGGAGCGAGAGGGGTGGGAGGGGGCGTCACTCACCGCTGGCGACGTACTCGCCCCCGCTGCAGGCGTCGCCGAGGCGCTTGTTGCCGGAGAGGTCGAGTTCGCTCAGCTCGTGCAGCACTCCGAGCACCAGGTACACGGAGTCGTCTTCGAACTTGTTCTCGGCGAGGTTCAAACTCGTCAGGTGGGTCAGCTTCGTGAATATTCCCCTACAACAAAAAAAAAACACATTGTGTTCAGATCGATCCGGGGTACGATCTTCTCTTCAACTTTTTCAACCAACACAGGTGGAGTAGTTTATCGAAGTCGAAACGGAACGAGCTAGAAGTAGATGACGAGAATAATAAAATAATAATAATAAAATGTTTTATTTTCAAAAAAAGGTTTTGCAAAATATGACATGTTTTAACAAAGAAGTTTACAAGTTATTGTTCCTACTCCATAGGTAAATAATTCCTAATTCTTACTTAGGTAAAAACAATATACTTTGCACATAAACCTTTGTATAGAGTCTACGCATTGACTCCTCGCTCTAACTAAGTAAACTTGTATTGTAGTCACGAGGGATCCTTGCTTCGGCTTGTTACTTAGTTTATGCTCGGTATGACGCAATTATGTACTTATAGTATGAAAAAACCGACAGTGGCAGTATCGTTTCGTCAAAGCCAGAGATTTTAAGAGAGCTCGAGAAGTTCTATGGACAATTGTATAACTCATCGCAAAACCCTGCTCCTAGCACGTCTAGCGATGCCAGAGCCCGTTTGACTCGACACTACACCGAAGACATCCCGGACGTCAGCCTGTACGAGATTCGGACTGCATTAAAACAGCTTAAGAACAAAAAGGCACCAGGGGAGGACGGAATAACGACTGAGCTTTTGAAAGCGGGTGGAACACCGGTACTTAGGGTCCTTCAAAAGCTCTTCAATTCCGTTATCCTTGAAGGTACAACGCCAGAGGCGTGGAACAGAAGCGTAGTGGTACTGTTCTTTAAGAAAGGTGACAACACCCTATTGAAGAACATATATCTGGCAACTCTGCCTTCGTTGTTACTACTCTCATAAGTAAATATTACAATCTAATAACTTAGCCCCATAATCAAAGTGCAAGTGTTGTCAACGTGAAGTGCTTACTTGAAATAACTCACAGCATTGTTTGCAAGTCTGTGCTCGAAGAGAAAACTACAATATCTTCAGTGATTCAGCTGTAATTTTATAACCTCTCATTCCGTTCCGAGTGTTCCGACTTCAAAGCTGTCATCAAACCAATCGAAAGTACCCTCACATTATAATCTTTGGATTGCCAAATTCAAAGTGACAACAATCGGTGGAACTCAACTGTCAGTGTCAGTATCAACTGTCAGTGTCATTTCCATTTTGGCAGTAATATTGTGTTACCAGCGTGGGAATTTTACCAGGAATCGAGGAAAATCAAAATGAGCGCATGTAATAAATGCAATAAGCAAATAAAATTAAGTGACTTAAAAACTTGCTCTCGATGCAGCAACTCCTACCATTATCAGTGTCTAGGAATGCTACAAGAAAACTTCAATAAAGAGTCTAAGGCCTATAAAGCGGCATGGAAGTGTGTTGATTGCAGACCTGTTGATAAACGTGGTGACAGCTCTACTACTCCTACTCCGTCTACATCTCAGAGCCAACGTGTTGATTCTCCAGCTGCAAGCAACATAGAGGATTTAAAACAATATATTGATACAAAACTTGACCAGTCTTTGTCCTGCCTTCTAAGCGAAATCCGGCGCGACTTCACGGCTGAGAGCTCTGACACCCGCAGCAGGATACAAGAACTAACCGACAGCGTCAATTTCATGTCTGCTAACTACGACAAGCTCAAGGGAGTACTAGACGATAAAATTAAAGCAATAGACGTTCTACAGGTTGAAAATAGCGCTCTCCGCTGCGAAATTTCCACATTGGATGCGCGACTAAATCAATTTGAACAACAGTCTCGTGATAGCAATCTTGAAATTCAGTGCGTACCAGAGCATAAAGCTGAAAATTTGAAGACGGTCGTACAGCAGCTAGCTGCCACGGTTGGGTGCGGTTTGCCGGACCGCGAGCTTCTGAATTACCATCGCGTTGCCAAGGTTAATCAGGATTCGACAAGACCTCGCTCAATTGTGGTTAAACTTTCAAGCCCCTTAGTCCGGGACTCATTCTTGGCAGCAGTCAAAACATATAACAGGACCCACCAAAACGATAAACTAAATTCATCTCACTTAGGACTAGCAGACGACAAGAAACCCGTATTCGTCTGCGAACACCTCTCGCCAGGAAACAAACAACTGCACGCAGCTGCTCGTAAGGCTGCAAAGGACAAAAAGTTCCAATTTGTGTGGGTGCGAAGTGGCAGGATTTACATGCGTAAAGACGAAAATTCCAAGAGTTTTTTGGTCAAGGATTTAGCCTTTTTAAATTCTTTGTAGGTATTCGTTCACTGGTATCACTTCATACTTAATTACTAATTACATTTATGGTACTTCTGTCTAATTCGAACTGTAATCTAAAAATTCTATACCAAAACGTTCGAGGTCTTAGGACAAAAACCCAAACTTGTTTCACCAATGTTTTAAAGCAAGATCTGGACGTTATTCTATTGACGGAGACATGGCTTAATGATTCAGTATTCGACCATGAGATAATTGACAGCAGGTACATAGTATTCCGGTGTGATCGTAACACTTTAAACAGCTATAAACAAGATGGCGGAGGAGCTCTCATCGCCGTACATAAGAAATATTCACCTATACGCAAACCGAAACGGGAGTCGTCGGCTCTAGAGGATCTTTGGGTAGCCATTAAACTTAGGCAAGGAAACTCCACGCTCGATTTTTACATCTGCTCCATTTACCTTCCATCACCCATAAGTTTTAACAGCCTTGACCTCTCATTAAAACATTTAACTGACATAGTTCAACATAAAATGCCCAAAAAATCTCTTCTTTTATGTGCAGGTGATTTCAATCTTCCTAAATTACAGTGGGCACATGATGTAAATACAAATTCTATGCTTCCTGTGTGTACCTCAGATCAAACTTATAGCTTGCTTACCGATGCTCTTCCTTTCAATGGACTCTACCAAATGAATTCAGTTGCCAATGAAAAGGGTCGTCTGCTAGATTTAGTCATTACCAACTTGTCTACTTCAATCAAAGTATCTAACAGTCCTGCTCCAATTGTGACACTGGATAGCAATCACCCAGCACTTTACATCTCATTAAAAATAGATTCCCTCAAAGCTCCTAAAATAAAAAAATCTACAGTTCTAAATTTTTGTAAAGCAAATTATGACATCATTAAAAACGACCTAGAAAAAATTAACTGGTACGCACAATTCAATCCAAGTGCTACTGTAGATGAAAACATTAATAAGTTCTACGATTTGATTATGCCCATAATAACTAAAAATACACCTTTAAGTAGAAAGGGTAGTAGTAAGTTTCCCTTCTGGTTTAGTCGAGGACTTCTTCATAACCTAAAGGAAAAAGCTCATTATCACCGACGATACAAGCTTTACGGTAACCCTAGAGACCGCTTAACCTATCAAGTCTTACGTGACCGTTGCGACAGGATGATGGTTGAATGCCTTAGTAATATAAAAACTGAAGCAAAGACACATATCAAGAAAAACCCAAAATACTTTTGGACCTTCATTAAGTCCTTCAGATCAAATAGCAGTGAAATTCCTGACGAATTATTCCTTGGCAACCAAAATGTTCAAGGTGGTCAAAAGATTAGCGAACTATTTTCCGAATATTTTCAGTCCACTTACCACACTAGACCCAGAGCAGTCGTATCCAATAGAGAAACACCAAATCATAACTCATCTCTTAGCTCATGCCATTTTTCTGAATCTGACGTTCTAAAGTCCCTTCAGCAACTAGACGTCAACAAAGGTCCAGGCCCGGACTCTATCCCACCAACCTTCCTTAAAACCTGTGCAAGTCAACTTGCCAGGCCTTTACAAATATTATTTAATCTATCTCTTGCACGTGGAATTTTCCCCACTAAGTGGAAGCTTGCTCATATTACACCAATCCACAAGAAAGGGGACCAAAATGACATAGCAAACTACAGACCAATTTCAATTTTGTCCTCGATTGGTAAATTATTTGAATCCATGGTCCAAAAAATAATATATTTCCACCTAAAACCACTATTTATACCCGAACAGCACGGGTTTTTGCGAGGAAGGTCTACAGCATCAAATCTCCTCAACTATGTCAGCGACATAACTGAAGCGTTTGACAATAGACTAGAAGTTCACGCACTTTATACAGACTTTTCAAAGGCGTTTGATGTAGTAGATCATGAACTACTCATCTACAAACTTGGTCACGCTGGGATTTGTGGATCATTGCTAAGGTGGTGTGAATCGTATCTTCGTAATCGCTCCCAATTGGTAATAGTCCGTGGCTTTAAATCTGATGCAAAGGTTGTTCCATCAGGTGTGCCTCAGGGCTCGCATCTTGGACCTCTGTTCTTTCTCATTTTTGTCAATGATTTGTGTGACAGTATAGAATCAAAGTTTCAAATGTTCACAGACGATCTCAAGCTTTATAGAACCATTCGCTCTCACGATGACATCTTACGTTTGCAATCTGATATAAACGTTATTAACGATTGGTGTGCTCGAAACATGATGGTTATGAACCCAGCCAAATGCTTTCACTTAAAGTTTACGAGGAAAGTAAAACCTACTCCTGCCACCTATTTCATTGATAATACGCCTGTTGCAGAGGTCACTAGTATGCGTGATTTGGGAGTCATAGTCGATGCGAAGTTAGACTTTCGCGAGCATATTGATTACATCACCAAAAAAGGAGCGCGCCTTGCTGGTTTTGTAATACGACAAACAAAATTATTTAAAGACTTTGAAATCCCTGTTATACTCTTTAATTGCTATGTCCGTAGTCTATTAGAATACTGTAGCCCCATCTGGAGTCCGTCGTACAAAGTTCACATCAGTAGACTTGAGAAACTTCAGAGAAACTTCTTATACCACCTCACGTACGCCAATAATCTGTGTCGCAGCTTGGATTCTTACGATTCCAGACTAACTTATTTTGGAATGGTTACACTCGAGCGCAGAAGGAACTTAGCAGACATTGTGTATCTGCACAAAATTATAAATGGCAAAACTGACAGCCCTGATTTGCTTCAAAAATTTAAACTTGCTATCCCGCGTCCTTCAAGCCGTCTTCAAAATAAAAAACGTTTGATCTTCCTTACTGTCACACTAGTTATAGTCAACACTCACCTATAAACACAATGCCATTTGTCAGGAAATGGACATCTTTTTCACTTCAGTCTCTTCTATTAAGAGATTGCTTATTAGTTAGGTATAGGTAACAAAGTTGATGCAGTATTTATTAATTTATTTTTATTATATAAGTATCTAAGTAACTTTCAAATTTTGTAGAGTTAGTAACATCACTTTACGCATGCCGTTCTCTTCAAGAAGGCCGTACACTTGTAATATTAACATTATGTCAAAAACCTTTAATGTAAGTTTATGGTGTAACGTCCAGTTTAGAGAACCATATTAAAAAAAAAAAAAAAAAAAAGAATTATAGACCCATTTCGCTTTTGAGCCACGTTTATAAGCTGTTTTCTAGAGTAGTAACCAATCGTCTCGCTCGTAGGTTTGACGACTTCCAGCCTCCCGAACAAGCCGGGTTCCGAAAAGGCTTTAGTACTATAGACCACATCCATACGCTACGGCAGATTATACAGAAGACCGAAGAGTATAATCGGCCGCTGTGTCTAGCGTATGTGGATTACGAAAAAGCCTTTGATTCTGTCGAAACCTGGGCAGTGTTGCGGTCTTTGCAGCGATGTCAAATTGATTATAGGTATATCGAAGTGTTGAAGAATCTGTATAGTAAGGCCACCATGTCTATCCGTCTTCAGGATCAGAACACGAACTCTATCCAATTGCAAAAGGGGGTGAGACAGGGAGACGTTATTTCTCCGAAACTGTTCACCTCTGCATTGGAAGATGTTTTTAAGCTTCTGCACTGGAACGGATATGGCATCAACATCAATGGCGAACACATCACTCACCTTCGATTTGCCGATGATATAGTCATCATGGCGGAGTCGCTGGAAGACCTTGGCACTATGCTCAGAGACCTCAATACCGTCTCTCAACAGGTGGGTCTCAAAATGAACATGGGCAAGACAAATATCATGTCAAACGCTCATGTTGCACCCGTGCCGGTACATGTTGGGAACGATATCATCGACGTTGTTGACCACTACGTCTATTTAGGACAGGTGATTCAGCTAGGTAGGTCCAACTTCGATAAAGAGGTCAGCCGACGAATCCAACTCGGATGGGCAGCGTTCGGGAAGTTACGGCATATTTTCTCGTCACAGATACCGCAGAGCCTCAATACGAAAGTCTATAATCAGTGCGTATATATAGGTCTCGTTCAAAAGCTCAAAGTCGCCCAACGAGCTATGGAAAGAGCTATGCTGGGAGTTTCACTACGCGATCGAATCCGCAATGAGGAAATCCGTAGAAGAACCAAGGTCACCGACATAGCTCTTAGAATTAGTAAGTTGAAGTGGCAATGGGCAGGCCATATAGCTCGCAGAACCGATAACCGTTGGGGAATAAAGGTTCTCGAGTGGCGACCATGAACTGGAAAACGAAGTGTAGGACGGCCCCCCACTCGATGGACCGATGACATTAAAGCGGTCGCAGGAAATCGGTGGATGGTGAAGGCCCAAAATCGGTCGTCATGGCGCTCTTTGGGGGAGGCCTATGTCCAGCAGTGGACGTCTATCGGCTGATATGATGATGATATGATGATGAGTATGAAAAACTATCCCTAATAATTATTTAATTAGTATTACTGTATATATTAACTGTGTGTGAGAGTGTTTGAACGCAGTAGAGTGTTTTTTGTGTATGGTATTGATGAGAATAGGTTGTAGCGAGGCGTCACTCACCCGGGGAGAGTCAGCAGCTCGTTGTGCTTCAAGTCGAGAGAGCGCAGGTTCGGCACCGGGTCGAAGATCGTGTCCGGCAGCGAGCGCAGCGCGCTGTACCGGATCGACAGCGAGGTCAGCGCGGGCGCCACGCACGCGCCCCGCGCCCGCCCCGCGCCGCACTCGCCCTCCAGCAGCCCCGCCGGCAGCGAGCGCAGCCGCATCGCACTCTGCAGCGCGAGCACCTCGAGCGCCGAGCACGCCGCGAGCCAGCGCTCCGGCAGCGACGAGAACCCCGGCAGCGTCAGCGTCAGCGACTCGAGCGTCGCGCACGCGGTCAGCGGCGCCGGCTCGCGCGCGCTCCAGCCGGTCAGCGAGGCGAACCTCAGCGCCGGGAACCGCGCCCCCGCCGGCGGCTCCTCGCCCCGCGCGAGCGTCAGCGACAGCGTCCGCAGCCGCGGAGCCGCGCCCTCGAGCGTCACCCGCGCGTCCGCCACGAGCGCGGAGAGGCGCGCGAGCAGCGGCGCCGGCACCGCCCCCGCGCCCGCCGGCAGCAGCGTCAGCGCCGTCAGCTCGTCCGGCGCCGCGTCCAGCGCGTGCGGCGGCAGCGCCACGCCGCGCACCTCCAGCCGCGCCAGCGCCAGGCCGGCCAGCAGCCCGGCGCGGGGCGGGGGCGGGGCGGCGCCGGCGCGCGCGCGCAGGGCGAGGGAGCCGAGCGCGAGCCCGCGCAGGTGGCGCGCCTCAAGCGGCTCCCCGGCGCGCGGCAGCTCGAGCACGAGCGACGCGTTGGGCGCGAGCTGCACGCGCAGGCTGCGCAGCGCGCTCGCGTAGCCGGCTTGGGGCGGCGCGCAGGCGTGGAGCGTGGCGCGTGAGACGCGCGTGGCCACGCTCGCGGCCGGCAGCGCCTCGTCGAGCGCGAGGGGCGCGCCCTGTGCGCACTGCACGCGCAGGTAGGCTCCGTTCGCGTACTCTATGTGCAGCTTGCCCCCTGCGGTTGAGTTGCCTTGTTTATTCGTTTTTGTTATCGCATCGATTGTTATGATTTATTTATTTGTTTGTATTGTGTACTTTTATATATTTATATTATATTATATTTATTTATTGTGCACCAACACAATGTACAACACAATGTACAACACAATGTACACCACTAAATTTATATAGGAAACATTTCAAGTAAAACTAACCAAGTGCCATCTATAATTAAAGGTACAGACAGCATTTCCGCTCCACTCCATGTGCATGTACAGATCAGACAGAATCGTAAGTTGTTAATGTTGATAGACCTAAGGCAAATTTGTAAATTTATTATAGTTATTATATTAAATAATAAAAAACAGTTAACTATATTTTTTTCCTTATTAGCCAAGGTTGTAGCACGCTGGTAGGACAGCAGCTGGAAGAAGTAGCATTATTAAATTACGCATCAACCGTAAAACGGAAAACCCATAGCTACTTCTTACTTCTTTAGTTTTGATTTTATGACGTTAGGCCAAGGAGTGGGCTCCAAGCGCCAGACGAGCGCTAGCAGTTCGGTTTTACTATTATTGAAAACTGTTTAGGTTAATCCTGTTCTATATTTTAAGCATTACCATTCTCACATGATTTAAACTGTTAGTTTTCTAAACATGTAAAAATAAAATAAAATAATAGCTACCTAGCTATCTGAACACATTCACTGTTGAAGATCAGCGTCGAATAAGAATAAAAGGTGATCCAACTATGACCGGTGAAATCTCAAACACGTGTCCGGGCCGGGCTCGCAGGCTGCACCCGCTCCCCGTCGGGCGAGCCGGCTGCCACCTCGCCTTCCCGGTAACAAGACCCAACGACCGACCTTCACAGAAGCACTAGCAGGTAATAGATAGTGGTTCTCCTCACCATTAACGGAATTGTCTCTGTTGGCCTGCAGCTGCTCCTGCGCAGACGCCGGCACCGCCAGCACGGCCGCCGCCAGGAGCAGCGCAATCAGTGCGGCGGCGCGGGGGAGCAGCGTGCCGCGGGCGCTGGTGGAGGCGCAGGGGAGCAGCGTGCCGCGGGCGCTGGCGGAGGCGCAGGGGAGCAGCGTGCCGCGAGCGCTGGTGGAGGCGCAGGGGAGCAGCGTGCCGCGAGCGCTGGCGGAGGCGCAGGGGAGCAGCGTGCCGCGGGCGCTGGCGGAGGAGGCCAGCATGCCGCGGGCGCAGGCGCGGGCGGCCAGCGTGGTGCTCGAGACGCGCGCGCAGCACGGGCGGCGCGAGCCCCGGCGCGCATGCTCGGCGCCGATCGAGACCCGGCAGCGCGACTAAACGAGGAAAACGAATCTGCGCCTGTCTCCTCGGAGCGATCGGAGAAATCGCCTCTGCCTCGATCTGGCCCGAAAGGAAGAACGTCTGCTGGGCTAGCGAAAGCGGCTAAACATTCACTCGTGCGCGTCAGACTGAAGAATATCCGAGGCAGCGTTTGGTGGGTTCACAGATTCACTGGTTTCACTGGTTTGAGTTCCGTTCGCGACCGGTACGATATGACCGCATCGTTTGCAATGCGAAGGCTGTGAACGCGCGCGTTCCTCTCTGCGCAGAGTCGGTACTGGTAGCTGGCGGACGAGGGCCGGGGGAGGGGGGGCAGCGATGTCGCCCGCGCCCGCGCTGCTCCCCGGACCCCGGTGCCGCGGTGACGCGCGCCGCCTCGTTGATTGAGCCCGTTACAGACGATGCGCAGTAGCTGAGACGAATATTAATCAATCATGCATTCCATACCATTCAAATAAATTCGTGTATACACATAAGTTATGTACCTACCTACCTGGTTATTCAGTTCCGCAATGTATTGCAAAACTTGTCTTGTACTTTAAACAACTTATTCTTATTTATTTTGTCATTTTAAAATAACAAATACAAAGTGATTATGAAAATATTCCGAATGGAAGAAGCACTCCTCCAATCAAAAGTCCCCGATGACAAACAAAGGGAATTTTGGGATTTTTTTTGTTCCAAAATCCCCTTTAGACTAAGCTTGACGCTCCAAAGGGGATTTTGACACTAAAGCTCCCAAAATCCCCTTCAAAAGGGATCTTCAAAGGGGATTTTAACACTAATAAAAAAAATCTTTAAAGTCGTAAAATCTGTATTACGTAGTTTGTTGCAGCTCGGTCGGGAGTATCTACAACCTGTATGTAACCTGACAGACGAAACCAGATTTTGCCAGAGCTGAAGCAGAGACGCTTCGCTCGCTCGGTGCCCGGAGTGCCCGGTTGAGAAGCCTCTTGCTCCTCATCGTTCCAGGTTCGATCCGCACTACGGGACAATTTTTTGCCTAATTTGCAAATTCTATCCGCCGTCCACTCTGGATGTGTGGGCAACGGAAGATGTATTTTAATTTATATAAATTATAAGTAAAGTATAAAAAAATAAATGTGTTTAAGTACAGCTTTGCCTTATTCGAGGTTAGATGATACTGTGTGTGTACCCTATATAAATAAATGTCCGCCAATTATGTAGGTACATTGTTGTTTTATATATTATATAATAGGTAACTATTTATAATTTATTTACCTTCTGCGCATCATCTGAAACGGGTAAGTGTAACATGAGTAAGTATGTAAGTGGTAGGTAGGTAGGTAGGTACTTGTGCGATAGTGTTTGTTTACTGTTTAGCGGACAAGCCACAAGCCATAAGCCACAAGCCACAAGCCACAAGCCACAGCACCGGTTGAGCTGACTCGGTGGCCGGCAGATAATGGTGCCTACAAATAACTCTAGTCGTGCAATATAAACTTGTGCACATGTGCGTGTATAAAGTTGTGTACAAAGTTTGGACTTGTCTCTGACTAGCACCTGCTAAGCCCGTTAAATAATAAAGAATGCCTGATATTATGATGATGAAAGACCTCCCCAAAGAAAAGAACAAGAAGAAGACCGGTTTAGAGCTTTCACCATCCACCGACTTCCTGCGACCGCTTTAATGTCATCGGACTTAGTGCCACTTCTAACTTGCTTTGTATAAAAGCTATGTCGGTGATCTTGCTTCTACGGATTTCTTCGTTAGGGTTTTTTTTTAAACAACTGAAGTGGCAACCAAGCGTACGGCCCACAAGATGGTAAGCGGTTACCGCAGCCTATGGACGCTTGCAATACCAGAGGTATCACTCGCGGGTTGCCACCTTGAGGCTAAAATCGAAAGCCTCATGTGCCAGTAATTTCACCGGAATTACTGGCACATGAGGCTTTAGACACCGGAACACAGCAATGCGAGCATTACTGCTTTACGGCAGAAATAGGTATGGTGGTAGTCCTTCCCCGGACGAGCTCTATCACAGAGAACTCTATCACAGAGAACTCTACTACTAAGGATTTGATTTTTTTACCTATTTTTTTTTAATATACAAAGAAACATTGGTAGCGATTATTCTGTTGTAACATTTTCTAATTAAACTGATGAATTAAAATAAAAAGGACCGAAATAATTTTAGTTAGCTAAGTTTAGAAAATGCTACAACAGCGGCAATTTTTTGACCAACTTATAACTTAGCTCGCTTCGCTTGCTCGAACAATATTACCAGCCCCCCCTTCAAATGAAGACCTAAACTTAATTGTCAAAAAATGTTATACCATGACATGATTGTCTAATTGACATCATGGTACAAAGTTTTTTGACAATTTAGTTTAGGTCTTCATTTGAATCGCTATAAGAGTTCATGGTAGGGGAAAGCGTATCACGAAAAACTCGTTTGACAAACGCATCCAGCTGTCTATTTGTATCAGATTGATGTACTTAGTTCATTTAACGCACTAAAGAGGCGCTGTAAAAAAACCATACAATTTAACATCTGGACGAAACGTTGAACGTTTACGATTGTCAAAGGCATTACTCCGGATAAGGCCTCTGAGCCTAGTGTGTTGAACGGGTTTACGTCTTATGAGGGAAATAGTAAAAAATAATATTGCACAATAAAAAAAAACAAAAATTATTTATTTTTAATGAAACATTTAAGATCAAAGGTCTTCAAATTTTTACAAATGATTTTATAAATGCTTGCTTACCCAATTTATTTACAACGGCATGAGTTATATAACTATACACCTACAGAACTATTTAGCTAAACTAAACTATACTTAACTTTTAGCTATTTATATTCTACATACATAAAAAAATAAGGTGAAAAAATCTTACATAAATATTAATTAAATGGAATCATCGTACAGTCAATATCAAAAGTAAGTGATACATTTAGTTTTTTATATTATTCAAGTTTATTTATTTTTATGTATTTGTATATTTGCTTGTAAAAAAAAAATATTATACTAATCTTGGTCACGAGGTACATCAACATTTCTTTAAAAATATTATGTTATAGGTAATCTAAAAAAGTCATCAACCTTCGATACTGACTGTACGAAACTTTATTTAGATATAATCTATTATTTTAACATTATATTTTGTCTTTTGCAAAACGAATCTTTACACACCTAAATCCGAAATTCCCGCTGTACAAAGTATAAAAATATTTAATTTGTCATTAATAAATACTTAAGAATATCGCAAATAGGCATCTTAATATAATATGTACATGTTATGTTCAATAACAAGTCGCTCACACAAGACATTCTCACCTCTAGTTTTGTATTCGCTCGTTCAACTCAACTATCTAATATTATAGTCAACTGATTATGCGTCTAATTATACTAAGTATTTTGTTTAGGACTTTGGGATAATTTTACACGAGCCGAAAAATATTTATAATTATTTTAAATTTTTCTCGACTTCATTGTTAAAACATGAAAGTGCATTTTAAAATATTGTAGGAAATACTTAATACAATGTTTTTATTTATTTATAATAATTACAAGTGCTTTGAAATGCATTGTCCACAGTCACACCACAGTTAGCTACATACTGACTGACCCTAACTGATACAAACGGCTGCACTAGCATCCATTAACCGCAGCAACAACTAATTGCAAAACCAGCTTTTTATAATTTAAAAATAGCATTACCTACCTACGTAAAATGAGGTGTGTTGTGTCGTGTCGTGTCGTGTCGTGTGTGATTATGATTAGGCAGGTACCTACTGGCTAGTGAACCGGTCGCGAGGAGCAAGGGCAAGGTGCGGGCGCGCCGCTCGCCCCGGCCGGGTATTTCCCTTGACGCGCAGTGGAGCGGACCAGCCAGCACAGCCACCTCTCAGCAGCTCGACCGCCATTATAATTATAAACGAACTGAACGAACCTTCACAAACTTCGTACCTACCTTGGCTTAGTGTTTTGGTATGTATCACATTTATATTCATTTTCTAATTTCGAACATTAAGAGAAGAAGAACACAGTTCAATTAAAGATATAAATATAAATGCGTACACACACTGTCTGTTCTTTGTAATAGCATGATACGTATCTAGCGGGCGAGTCCTTGAGCGCCACTTTACTGTACTGCAGATACCTACCATTAGTTCAGTGATTCAACTCAAAAGTAATAAGTGTCTAATCTTTAGTAGGTGTAAGCACCTACCTACTAAAGATATTAAATGAAAACGTTTACGTCACGTTACGTTTAGCGCAGTCGCAACCCGTGTGCGTGCGCGGTGTCAATGTGCGTCATTCGCTTTTCCTTTCGTCCTTTTTTTTTTGTACGGTTGGCTAAAGTTGTAAATGGTTGTTGTCGGGCGGCTGGTTGCCGAGATTCATCAAGGATCGACCTATTCAATATTATATTCATTTTCATCACGTAGTTGTACTGTTGCCTTGTTGTTGGTGAGACTTAGTTGTTTCTTGTTATAAGTTCTCGGAGTTACTGAGATCTAATCAGAGGTTTATATTATTATTATTGTTATTATAATATGAGGAATTATTTTAAAATTTTCGTCTCTATCTTTTTCGTCGGTTTACCTATTAGTGTTTTGTAAAACTAAAAAATATAATTATGCTTCATAGCATTCAATTAGTAAAAGATGAAAAGGAAAAGGGTTTCTATTTTGAAACAAAGAGGTGCAAGCGTCTAGCGTCTCGTCAAGTCGTCACAGAGTAACACTAATCTGTAGACAGCGTTATCGATCTAACAAACCTTAATTTTGTTAAAAATCAAGACAATAAAAAAGGTCCAGAGGTAACATATTTTGTTTGTAGCACAGATTTAAAGCTGAACCCAACTAAATAAATAAGTATTTATCATATTTTTAAATGCGAGACAATCATTTGTTAATTAATTAATCATGTTAGATTCTAATAAAAAAATAACAATTCACAGACTGAAATCTTTTAAAAAGTTGTATTTCTTGATACCCGTTTACCAGTTTGATCCTAGAATACCCAGAGTATTCTAGAATAAAACTGTGCGTTCTGATGTTTAGAAATGTACAGATATCGTACTTTATTTAAACCACATTATATACAATTTACAAGCAGCAGCAATAAACTACATTCTAATAATGCGAACCACAGAAAATAGATCGAACGCACAATTTAATAGTTAATGAATGTAGTGTGTAGATGTAGTGTAGCAGCCCCGTAGCCGGTGCGTTGGTTGATGCGTTGCGCGCGATGCGATGGAGTCTGGCTGGAGGTGCGGCGTCGCGTTGGCGTCAGCGTCAGAGGGGCAAGTCATTGTCGACGTCGAGTTTCCGGCGCACCCACTGCATGACCGCCTCCTGTCCGCAGAAACAGTGCAGTGAAGAGTTAGAAGTAAAAACAGGAAGAGCGCGTGCATAGTGCTAAACCTTACAACGTGGCAAGGTTTAGCTGGACAAATCCATTACATAGCTAAACTACAAAATACATGTTACAGTAAGACCGGTACAAACGATCTATAGAAAGCTCAACTGTTCCGGAGTACTAGCAGAAGGCACGTTATTATAAATGAGCGCCGGTTAGCATGAGTACCACCGGTAGTCTTGCTGCCTACTGGCACTGGCACTGGGCACTGCCGCAGTTCAGTCCCAGATGTTCTGCATCTACAGATTAGTACGCATGCATTACTTGCTTGGGTGAAATACAAATTATGGGAAGCTTACCCTGGTGCTCAAAACAGTTGCTAGATTACTCCCACCACCACCACCTCCGCTGCCACAACCCTCAACGCAGCAAGGAGAGAAAGGAACAGAGATATCACACAGAATGTTAGGTGGCAAGCCATTACATACTGACTGACGTGATGTGAACACGTGATGCTATAGAGAACTACGTTATCATCGATCAATAATGCAAGGCAAACAAAAACTGTAACCTTTTGGTTAGTATGATGGTTTAGTTTAATTAAATTATGTTAATCAACTAACTACCGTAAAAATTAAATCCCCCCAAACCTACTCCTAAATAAAAGATTTGTACCTTCATTTTGCCCGAAAAAGTGTAGTGTAAGTACCTATAGGCTTCACGAGTTTAATCTAGTCTAGAAGCTCTGCTCTACCGCCAGAGCCGACCCCCCTAGCAACTCGGACGGGCTCGTTGAGCTCGCTTAGAGCTAATGTCCAAAACGAAAGAGAAGGTTGAGAGCAATAGGCAGGAGAGAAGTGAAGTCGATCCCTCCGGGAGCGTTGGAGGGCGTCGGCGTCGGTCGGCGGGGCGGCGGCGCGGCGCGCTCAGTCGTGGTGGCGCGAGGTGTGCGCGTTCTCGGAGTAGTCGTCGTAGTCCCTCGGCGCGTCCAGCTCGTCCTCGCGACCTTCGTACTCGTCCGCGCCCTCGTCCGCCTCCTCCTCGCTGTCCCCCGCGCCCCCCGCGCCCCCGCCCGCGCCCCCCGCACCGTCCTCGCGCCGCGGCAGCACCGGCGCTGACTCCTGCCACACACGCGTTACACACCGTGCGACCCACTACACCACACCACACCACACCACACCACACCACACCACTACAGACTCTGGCGACAGGCGACACGGAAGCATCGCGTGTCGTCAAAGTATGAGCTGATACATTACAGCAAACCATCGCAGTCAATTGCCTCGAACCAAATTATTGTTACAAAAGCATGTTTGTTTATGTTAAAACCCCGTGCTGTTATTGTTTGCTGAATTGACGATGAAAATGACAACCAGTTCGTTAGAAATTCATTTTATCGGTCGAAAGATATTCAGTCATACAGGGTCAGGCCGCTGGCTGAGAGCAGAAAGTGGAATGCGCTACCGAAATAAAATCACTCCTCGTGGAGTTCAATATCTGTGTGCCGACGACCAACGCATCAATATTATGTGGCTGGGTCTGACTGAAGTGTGGGCAACGCTTTGGATGTCATTTTGAACGTCGTAATTTCAGGAAACGAAACGTTAAATTGTAGTAACCAGTATGATACAAAACCGAATCCATCAGATACGCTTTTCAATCACAAGATCTCAATTCAATTTACAAGGTCTTCAAAAAGGTTTATTTATGAATAAAATAAAATCTCGTTTTCCGAAATAATAGACATACAAATAAGTAGACAAGGCCTTGTAAGGTCAGGGTCGGTCGGAGGTACCTTGTTGGGCCGCCAGCCGCAGCCGGGCAGCGGCAGGCCGTCGGGCCCCAGCGGGCAGGGCGCGTCCAGGCCGGGCACGCCCTGCTCGCCCTTGTCACCCTTGTCGCCCTTGCGCCCGCGCTTGCCACCTCCGCCCTGCAACACACACGCGCACACTCCTGAGCCGTGTCGCACACACCTGCGTGCGATCTCCCTCCCTCCTGTGGTGACATGCCTTTCCTTTGCTATTGTGAGAGCGCGGCTCGAATCACCTAAGCTATGCATAAATCATTTATAACAAAAATGAATAACTATTAAGTGCCATTAGCCCACCAGAACATGCATTGTTAAAAATTTTTTTTTTTCACTGAACTAGTTTTTTATGATAAAAGTAAAGTTCATGGGCATGGGCACCACGTGTCCGGCATCCGGCATGCAGCGCCGCACGGCACGGCACCGGCACGACATCGGCGCGGTTAGTTGGCATGCGTATGAAGAGTTATCTGGTGAGTGGTTAGTAGGTTAGCGCGCAGACATGGCATGCGCATGCCACACTCACGGCCTCTCCTTTGTATCCTTTGTCGCCTTTCGGTCCCTATCGATTAGATGATTTACTACTTATTTATCAAATTTAACAGAAATTTAATTATATCGATTTATTTATCGTTACTGACCTCTTGTCCGGGGATGCCGTCTGTTCCCTGTGGATTGGGTGAAAAGGAAATTAAAGTTTATAAAACAATACTAATGAAAATGATCTCCAAATAATGGGATGAAAACATACTGGCAGTCCTGGGTCACCCCTCTCGCCCTTGGAGCCTGGCTCGCCTTGCGCACCCTGGGACCGAAATGGGCGTTTGATGAAAACTTATAGAATCAATAATAATTAAAGGCAGTTGGCGAATGCTCACCTTCATGCCGTCCAGTCCGGGCGGGCCCTGCGGAACAAGCAAACGTGTCAGTTGTAGCGACGAGACGCGACGCGACATACAGCACGTGCGCATGCATCCGCAATACAACACATTCCCGCAAACTACAGGGACGACACGATGCGACAGCTCCGATGAGTATAATAACAAGTGAGGAGGTGATAGTTACATACAAAGAGCAGGATCTTCCTGGAAGAATGGCGATAGAGGAAGAAAGTGCGTCACACTGACGAGGGTGACGCGTTGTTCGAAAGGGCGAGCGGCGCCGACGACGCACTGAGTACAGACGGGCGACCTAAAGGTGACGTAAGAGTACTCACAGAAAGATGCAAAGGTTCCAAAAAGCGACAGTGAAGAAGAAAAAGACCGATATGCACGGCATGCAAATATTTATTTTCTTAAAATAGTTTGTAAACAACAATGTTTTACGTAATGGGCTATGGTACAAATGACGACTTTCAATTTCCATAAAAAAACTAAATACTTAGATTACCTTACGTGTAAGTAGGATATCGACCTGACACGTCTGCGCGGTCGCGGGTCGCCGCTGTTCTATGAATAGTAGGCACACGACACGACACGACACCGGCGCGGCTCGTGCCCGACTCTACCTAGGTGAGATACATAACATAAGGGGAGCACTCACCTGCGGCCGCGCACACTGACCTGCCGTATTTACAATCATATATATAAATAGAAGGATAAACAGTGACAGAGTCATTTACAATAAAGAACCTTACAGATAATACTAATATAATTTGTACATTTTGGTGTTGGCTCGATGCTAAGGATGCACCGGAGCACTAACTAGAATAGTAGGTAAGTACGTAATACTAAAGAGTAGGTAATTTGAAGAAAAGGTGATAAAGCTTCTGCTTATTAGTAGACTACTTTAATCGCCAGTTTGATCCTTGAATTGATAACATTAGCCGGGAGCCTGCACGGTTTCAGAGCGATTGGCCTTCTCGATATAATACGTCACACGACACGCCACACATCTCACACACGTCACGCCCGCGTCACACGTCATGCAGTTGTGTCGCCCACCATTGTTCAACACTTTATTCGAATGAACCGGGAATTAAAACCTTTGCGAATAATCATTATTGTTCCTGTAATTTTTTGGTAGAGTGATAAGCGCAAGTTGATAAATAAAGTATGTTTGTATGAGTCAGTGACCAACTCTGGTAAAAAAACCTCCGCCATGACCTTACAACTTTAAAAAAGCCAGAAGGGACAGCTTAGGGTGCCCTCCAAAGCACAGATATTATTTTATCATGCCCAATCATATTTTGTGCCGAATGGTAGAGTTATTGAATAAAATTGAATCGACCTCAAGCTCATTGCATAAAAATGATTCTGATTTGCGTGTGCTGAGGCTTTTTGCGCAACTGCGAACGAGGGTCACATCACGCATAAAATGAAAGGAATGCACTGGCATGCATGATCAACCAGTGATGTTGTGTTGGTAAACCCACTGCGCGTGTGCGGGCCTCGTCGCGTCGGCGTCGGTTGGTCGCGTCGGTCGCGTTAGTCGCGTCAGTCGCCCGCGCCTCACAAATCACGTGGTGCCCAACATCAGTTGTTTTCTGTTTACAATATTATCACAATATTGTAGGCATGATTATCGTTTGCATGCTGTACATGGCGTACGCGCGTACCAATACCTAATTTTAACATTAGCAGGTAACAAAACATATTTCTTCACTATAAAAGACTAACAAAGTTTTGCGACAATAATAATAAAGTAAGTATCAATAAAATATTTACATGGACTCGAATTACTTACATACTTAATTTATGACATGTAATTGTATATGTCAAAAATTATTTAGGCCTATATTCTAATGACTAACAGATGATAGAAGAATAATATAATAATGATTAGATACGAGTTCAAATACATAGAGTAAGGTATGAAGGTAACAAGGAAAATGAATGAACATTAGTAATATCACAACGTTAGTTAGTGCGTGCGGAGAGCTGGGGGCCTACTCTTGCGGACAAAAGCGATATACCGTGACATCGGTTCCAAGAGTAGACCCTCTGGGCTCGCGCGGGCACGCTCGCGCTCTCGCGCACGCGCGCAGGACGGGCGTCAGCCGACACTTCAACTATCTTACATTAGAGTACTTGGCACCCGGACTACTTATACTTTCCATTTTATTTGCAACATTTACAAACATCTTTAGTAAAAAATATTCAATCTCCTCGATAAGTTTACTTTAAGTACTAATCAAGTAAGTACATTAAACGCTTATTGTAAGTACACTTAACTTAACTAGTGAATGTACATGCGTCCACGCTTAGCTTAAATAAAATATCGTTTATCAAAACATGTAACAGTTCTGTTCTTAAGGAATTGAATGGTGTTGGGTACAATTACAAGTCATTTCCATCCGGTATCAAAATAAATAACAGGCAGAATAAACCCTCTTACTCGTATCTGCAAGCAGCTGAGCAAACAATACAATCTGAACTGAAGCACAGAACAACGCCTGAGGTCCGCATCACCTCAAGCGATGTGTTTGGACGCAGCCAAGTTCTTGTCAGTTCTTCACACAAAACTGTCACAAACCCTGTTACTTCCCACTGGCTCGACTGTAAGTTTTACCGTCGAACTATTGGGATAAAAACTCTCACTTGATTAAATATTTACAACAATTGTGCGCCCGCACGTGACAGTTTATTTCGACTGAAAACTTGCATTTTGAGAACTCTCAAACTGACAAATATCAGCTTTTTGAGTCTAAACTCACGGTCAAGTAGAGTAATACGAGCCTCTTGGCTTTATTTTATAGTGAGAGTGGCTTTACGATTATAAGACAATGTTAGTTGCGTCGCGACTCGCGCTCGCCTGAACGCTGACTCGAGCGGCAGTGTCAGTTGTTTTGAGCTCTACCACTCCGAGCTGCGCCATAATAACATGCATGTAGACCAATTGCATTTCTTTTTTGACGTGGTGTGGAATGCTTGTGTAGCACTAAGGTTGTTTGCCTGTTTAATAAACACCAAGTTAGTAACTCAACAACCGAGAAAGGAACATTCACTTTAGTCGATAGCGCACACACACACGCTAAGTGTTTTATAAATTGGTGCTTGGGGGTTGATGGGCGCTACCCGGTACCTTATGCACCTATTACTAAACTACTGGTAACAATATTTGAAATAATTTATCTTTACATTTTATACATACTATAACACTTACGCCTATAGATGCGCTAATGCGTGGCCACTTAGTTTTCTATGGGTAAGTACAAACATTACAGTATCAAGACTGAGTCGGATGGCACTGACACTGGCACTGGCACTGGCAGTGGCACTGGCGCGGCGGCACGGGCGCGAGCGCGGCGCGGGCGCTGCGCGGGGCGGCGTCACTACGTGAACGCGAAGTCCGGCGGCCATCGGTTTTCCTGCGCCCACACCATAGAGCCGGGTTAGTATTAGTGTCCACAACCAATCACCGTGCGGGTTATTAGGGGTCGTGCTCTGACTGGGGCGCATGCATCGTCTTACGAGGAGGAGGAGAAGGAGGAGGAGGCGCACTCACCCGGGGCCCGATGTCGCCGGCGCGGCCCTGCTCACCCGGCAGCCCCACAGGACCCTGCGGACAGTACAACGTGCTTAGATCCCGCATGCGACGCATTGCTCGCATTGCAAGCAGCGCGCGTACTCACAGGCAGTCCCATCGGTCCGGCGTCTCCTTTCTCTCCTCGGTCGCCCTGCAATCCAGAGAGGTAGATGCTTACGTTCGTATGGAAAAGAAGGAGGATATTTACATGACGTGAGTACACAGTAACTTAAAAAAAAACAAATATTATAGTATTTAAAAAAAATAATTGCTGTAGGTACTTTAGGCGTATCCAATGTATGCATGTTACGAATAAGCACTAATTTAAAATATAATGCGGCGCCGCGCCGCCTGGGTGTCTCGGTGCTGAGGGCACCTGGCACATCAATGTGCAGAAGAAACGATATTAACTAAAGAAATAGAAATATAAATAGAAAAATATTTATTTTGCGCTACACAATAAACATAAAAATAACAATAAAAATTAAAACTAAACTCTAAGGAACTTTACCGTTTTACCCCTCGTGCCAGGCTCCCCTTTGTCCCCTTTTATACCAGGAGGGCCCGCCACGCCGGGAGGCCCGGCGGGGCCCGGCGCGCCCGGGGGGCCCATCATCTGTCAACCACACGGACATGACAATGATAATATTTTAAACAAACCTTTTTTTTAAGCTGTTAACTAATACTTAGATTATGTTGTATGAAGCCAAGTGGGTCTAATAATGTTATTTAATGTTGTATTTCTTTGGAGATGCTGCGGTGGGACCAATCTCTGTGAAGGCAGGAACAGGAGAAGACGACCAAACCTTGCCGGTGCGGTGCCGAGAGCCGCTCGCGAGTGGGTATATCAGTCACCTACTACCCATAACACAAGCTCTGCTTAGCTTGTGGTTAGATGATGCCGTGTGGATTGTCCAGCATTATTTATTTATTTAATTTAATTATTACTTTGCCAAGACCCCGTACCTCGTTTTCCCGTCCCGCCCTCTGGCTCTTTGGTAGTTAAACATAACTGCACACATGATTGAACACCTCAAAAAGACAATTCAAAAAAGCCTAGACACGACCACCTTTCTACTACTCGCTGAATACTTCCAATGACTACTTCATCATTAGATCCTGGTCATCTACGAGTAGGTCGTCTAGGTAGGAGGACCAAAGGTAAACAACTGTTTTATTTACTTTTTCGTACAAATTGAGCCCCTATGTCTTCAGTTTCAACGTATCAAAATACCTTAAAACACGTCATTAATTATTATTGTGTTTCTTTTATGTTAATTTTTAGACGTCTGTCATGAACCAATTTAGAGAAACGCATGCAAGTTCTAAAATGTCTTCGTTAGTTACCTTCCATATTTCAAGTTTCTAGGTCCAACGGATTAAGCTCTAGGATATAATAATACACTAAGCACGATTTTTTTACGCAACGGTGCCAATATCTAAACCATAATAATAGTCACCTTATCTTGTATTAATTTCCTTTTTTGTGTGTGTGTCAAACAAATAAATTCTTATTCTTATTCTTATTCTTATAGCCTGTGTCCGAAATAAATGATTTTTATTTTATTTTTATTTATAGCAAGCCTGTGGTGATGAGTCAGTGGTCAACACCGTTCGAAGCCCTCTGTGATTGCTTTACGACTGTTACAGCCGGGACTAACAATTTGACCCACTTTTCTATGCACGAAAACGCTTAGATGAATATGCCACTGGCAGTCATCCATCCTGTCAGTTAACTTCATAGAACCACTACGCCACGAGCGCAGGCAGCAATTTTAATAAAATAATGATAGAATAATTTATTGAGCTTGCAAATAAAATAGATAACAGTCTGTAGGTACACTATTACTGTGGACATTGCTCTATCTAAGGTCGAGGAGTCAAGGAATCAGATTGTTTACTTTTTGTGCCCTAACAAACTTTATTAATTAAATTTATAATTAACAGGTAATTCGCGATTCGAACAGTGTAGTTTTATAACTTATTGAATCTAAAATTATGTATTTGTAATTCTATTATTATTTTATTAGTCCAAAAGTCTGTGTATATGTGTGTGAACTATTGTTACCTCGTATCTCCATGAATACTGAACCGATTGTAATGAAATTTGGAATGTAGATAATTTAAGTTTTGGAATAACACTTATATACTACTTTTTATCCCGGAAAAATTGATATGTTTTCTGGGATAGCATAAAAACTGAAAAACCATGAATTGAGGTGAAACAGCGCGCGTTTGCTAGTTAATAATAATAACAAATAAAATTTTGATATACTTAAATCATTATTAAAAATTAATGAATAAAAATATTTTTTATATGAAAAATCCAGAAGCTGTACAACTCTAGTATTATATTTGTTAAATTTAGACGGAACTCAACTCACCATTTCGTGTCCGTAGAGCTCGTACCCAGTGCCGTCTCCCTGCAAGTTCAACAGTGGGCATAAAGATTAACAGTTCAAGGCTTGCCACATGATGCGATTATACAGGGTCATTCATTATCAACCTGACAAACTTAAGGAATAGGTTCCACACATAAAAAAAAATATATGTACCTATAATTTTTTTTTATGTATATTTTATCTTAAAAATCCCAAGTATACAACAAAAAAATCGATTACGTTTTTCTGCTCAATTATTATCATTGTTAGGAATCGAGTTAAGCGGCGTAATAATGAAATATTCGAGTGTGCGCGCCCCGTGGCGGGTCATTGACACGCACAGGTGAAGGACGCGCGGGTTGTTGACCCGCGGTTCATTGACGCGCGGGTCACTGACACGTGCCGAGCGCTACCTTTTTTGATTTCTAACAAGAATAACTAGTTATTAAGTAGAATTACGTAATTTTTTTTTTAATATAAAAAATGTTTGGAAAAAAAAAGTAAAGTATTTTTTTTATGTGTGGAACCTATCCTTTAAGTTTGTCAGGTTGATAATAAATGACCTTATTTAGCGCGCTACTTGTTTATTTGTTTAAAGACTTAAAAAAACTGGATTTGGCAGGTACCTGTCTTCTTCTCAGCTTCCTGTACTTCTGGAGGAGTCGCCAGCGCCGCCGCCGCCACCAAAAACAAATACATTAAATAACATTAATACTATTGTTTATGTGTCCGAGAGATTAGCTCTAATGTGTGAGTCAACCAGCATACCTACTCTATGTTGTGCTTTACTATTTATGTAATTAGTTGTGTGAATATTTAAATCAGGACACTTTTGTTTAGATGTTTGTTTGCGGCTCTATAACAGCCGGACAAATTTTGATCTTTTATTTTGGTTTAGCGTAAAAGAAGCCAACGGCCGCAGCTAGTCAATAAATGTAATTTTTTAAATAGAGCGTAATGTGTGTTTTTCGAGTGCGTATCGGATGCGGTCACTAACCGAGTCTCCCTTGTCTCCCTTGTCGCCCTTCAGACCTGGGTAGCCGGGCGGGCCAGGTAAGCCGGGCGCGCCCAGCATGCCCGGCGAGCCCATGTCACCGTACTCGCCCTTCACGCCGCGCGGACCCGCCTCGCCCGGCTTGCCCGGCGGACCCGGCATCCCGACCGTGCCCGGCAGCCCGTCAGTGCCCGGCGGCCCGAGCGGGCCCGGCGTCCCATCCGCACCTGCGAAGCGAGTCCTTCAGTTGCCGGGCCGGACGTTGCTACCGTTCGGAAACGAGCCAGGACCGACCGCTCCGAACGATACGTGGCTCCGCAGCGACATCGGTCGCGACCGGTCGCTCGTCGCACGACAGCCGACAGCGGAAACGTTACCGTGCTCCGGAAGCCGCCGACGCTCTCTCCGAAGCCGAAAACACCGGAGCCCTCGCTTCGGTGCGGGGCTCGCGTCTCTCGCACCTTGCACCTATCGAGCTATCGGTCGTCACTTGTACCGCAGACCCACATCTACGCGCGAACCGGATGAGAGGAGGATTCGCATGCACATGCCGCGTGCTCGAGCAGGCACAGGCGCGGGGTGCAGAGCATGCGGTGCGTGCGTTACCCGCTTGCCGCGCTTGCCGCGCGCGCCGCGCTCGCCGGCCGCGCCGGGCGGGCCGGACGCGCCGCCCTCGCCGCGCTCGCCGCGCGCGCCCGCCGCCCCTTCAACACACGCACACTCACGCCTCACGCCTCACGCCTCGCGCCTCACGCCTCACGCCGGGAGCCCCCGGGTGAGCTATTAAGCGGTAGCGTTCTGCCTGTTCTACTGGTTAATTATCAAAGTAAAAGTGTCATGTGAATGCGAGACTCGGGCTCGGTGCTTTAGTGGATGTTGCTATGTTATCGCTGAGCGTGCTCTCCTTTAAGTGAATCTATACGATACGATACTCTACGAAGCGTGAGAGAGGTTCGTTACCGGGAGGTCCGGGGGGCCCCGGAGGGCCCTCGATGATGCCGGTGGGGAACTGGTCGCCTTTTAGCGTCGTCGTGTATCCGCGCTCGCCTTTGTCGCCCTTGTCTCCCTGAAACACGGATTTTAAACGTATCGATAGATGAAAGCCTGCTAACAGAAACTGCATACGTAAAGAAAAACAGATGAAAGGCGCGACCGGAAACCATACCCTTCACACCGGAACTCAGCAATGCCAGCATTACTGCTTTGTGGTAGAAATAGGTAAGGTGGTAGTACTTCCCCGGACGTGTTCTATCACAAAGAACTCTGCTACTCAAAATATAAGAGTAGTAGAGTTCATTGTGATAGAGCTCGTCCGAGGAAGGACTACCACCATACCTATTTCTGCCGCCAAGCAGTAATGCTCGCATTGTTGTGTTCCGGTGTGAAGGGCATGGTTTCCGGTGAAATTACTGGCACATGAGGCTTTCGATCTTAGCCTCAAGGTGGCAACCAGCGAGTGATACCTCTGGTATTGCAAGCATCCATAGGCTACGGTAACCGCTTACCATCTTGTGGGCCGTACGCTTGGTTGCCACTTTAGTTGTATAAAAAGAAAAAAAAAATATGGTACAAATATATATTATAATCTAAGTCCTTTGTCTTTGAAGGACTAGAGACAGCAAACTTTAAAAAAAATCTAGTGCTTGTGACTTTGTGACGCAAACTCGACGGAGGCTTATATTTTTAAAGCGATTGACCGGTAAACTGATCTAACTACAAAAACTAATCCAACTATATTACGCCGCCAGATAAGTGTACAAAAATAATCTCACCCTGTGTCCTATAGGTCCTAGAGGTCCCGGCGGTCCCACGGGTCCGGGCGGACCGGGCGGGCCGGGCGGGCCGGGTGCGCCGCCGGGTCCCGCTGGGCCGACCCGTCCGTCGCGGCCCGGCAGCCCCTCCGTGCCGGCCGGACCCGCGCTGCCGGCCGGGCCGGGCTCGCCGGGCTCGCCCTGCGCACACGCACGGTACATTCAGCGGGAGAGCGCAACAAGAACATCGTCCGCTCTCTACCCGTCTGATAGCAAAAGGTGTTAGTAAGAAATTGAATTTATTATATTATTACAAAGAACGGATGCTAGTCAGCTTATAATTATCTTCTTGAAATGGCGAATGGTGGTCGTGAAATGGCTGTTTATAACATTTAATAAAATGTAAATGTAATGCAGCGCCCTTCAGGGTTCATGTACCTACCATTATATAAAAATGTATTAATTAACACCTTATGCAACCAAATGTACATGTGAGCAATGAATAAATGAAATAAAAATGTTGCTAAACGAGCAGAGATACGAGTACATTAGTGACCTACGAGTTCTCCGTAAAATACCTACGGTCGGTACGCTCAACACCAAAAGACAAACCTCGTGTTGGGACTTTGGGGCGGTTGTGAGACTTGTGAGGGACCAAGTCTGTGCTCCATAAGTTAGTCTGAGAATGATACACGACATGTCCATGAGTTTCCGTTTGAGTAATATCAAAAGAAATCTTTCATACAATCTCTCGTGGACCAATTCCAAAGCTCCTCCATATGCTGGAGAGAGACTATTTGGCTCAAGTAAAGATACACTCAAGCACCGGTGGTCTAGTCGTAGTGACCCCACCTTCTGATTCTAAGGTCGTGGGTTCAAAACCCGGTCGTGCACCAATGTATTTATCTATTCGAAACAATTATGTGCGCAATGCCAGTGCTTTTATACGGATATAAATCGACATGTTTAAGAACTAAAAGACATGTGCCATCCACCAATCCGCATTGGGTCCACGTGGTGGATTAGGACCCAATCCTTCTCGCCCGAGAATAGGCCAGTGTCCCAACAGTGGGAACATTAGAAGGCTGTCATGATGAAAGATATTCATTGAGAATGCATCGACATTACTATCCTATCCACAGATAGCGATTTTCCGTTTGGCAGTGTATCATGAATTTGATTTTATCATGTTTATTTTTAGTCCAATCTCGAGGCATGTTTTGCTATGTACCTGATGACCTATCCTATTGTAGTTTTTGATTCGATGATAATCATGCAATCAAGTATGCGTTAAGTATAAAGCCAATATAAATACCAAACATGCTGAAGAAATAGCAGAAGGCAAAAATAAAAGCTGAGAAAGAATTATTTACTTTCATTGTGAAACGTCAATTATTTTGTAGAAAGCCCTTGAGCACCGTAGACAATGTCTCTACACGGAAATGCAAAGAAAACTTACACATTTTTAAAGAATCTATGATTTTTCTCTGCACTTACATAAAGAAAAGCGAAGAAAGGCGTTGTCTAGGTGCTCATGGTAGCCGAATAGATGTTAACTTAAGATTGTAGTTTTATTACGACTAAGAGACCATGTTACTGGCACACAAATTCTCTTGTTTCTACGTTTACAGAAAGGGGTTGAAACGCAGCGGTTTGAAAAAAACGATAAAAAGTGCCGCATTAGGAATGAAGAGACATTAAAAGTTTCGAGACTAATTTAAGGAGAGACAAGTCTCTGTTCTCACAAAGAAGAGGTCAGATGGAAGATAAAAAGAGGAACGCCTCGCGAAGTCGTGCCGGGGTCTCACCTTCAGCTGGATGATGGTTTGCGCGGAGATGTTGTGTCCCGCCGCCTGCAGCCCCTACACAGCGCCACGCACGCGTCAGTACAGCACACACACAGGCGCATGCACGCACGCACACCGGCAAGCACACGCACCAACAGGAACACGCTACCATACCGGTACGAGAAACACCAACAAGGAGGGTTTCATTCATGAACATTCCAATCGGTAGATAAGTGACATTGGCAATCGGTAGTCATTGTTTCTGAGGTTGCATTGCTCATCGTTGTGTATGCTTAAGCATAAAAGTACTCTTAGCAGTACAAAAATATCTAAGTAAACACAAATGCTCGCATTTAAGAACTACCGAACACCTGTGTGACAAAGCGGTGTGAAGGATAGTCGGTCGTTTCGTTACTCGTTACATAATGTAGGTAACTATTATCGCGACACAAACGTTTTTGTTTTAATGAAAAACCTTAATTGAATTCAGATAAGGTTTGGTTCTGAAATGCGAACATAAGTATAAAATTAAAAGAGCTATTTTAAATAACAAATTGAAAAGATAAACGTCCAAATTGATCGGGTCATCTAGACGGTAACCCGACGCGTTATCTACCAAAAGATAAGCGCAAATAATATTTAAGCTAAACCACAGCCGACCACTTGACTGGACAGTACAACAACGCTAACTACGCCACGCTTGCGCCACGCTTGCGCCACGCTTGCGCCACGCGTGAGCGTACCTTTACGGCTATGATCTCGGCGCTTGTGTAAGGACTTATTTTAAAGTTGTCCACGGATCGCTTCACGCCCTGCAACGCCAATTAGTCACGTTTAGCTTCAATACACTACTCGTAGGTACCTACCACACTTAATTTATTAATATACATATGTAGTTTGTTACTCATTCATGTTGTTTACTAATTAATTGGATCATCTGCTGTTATAATTACGTGCGGAAAAATGACCACATTTTCTTTTTTATAATATTGTTAGGGTACTTATTAGTTGTATTGTATACCTCCACAAACAGCAGTGATTAGAGCAGTGCTTGTTTCACAGAGCACTACATACTTTCTATACACATATAGAAATAGGTAAAGTACTCGTGCACTTAGTATTTGTTGCTATAATTGTAGCAAAACACATTAAACGGGATAATTAACTAAATATTAAATTTTATCCGTAGTAGAGCCATTTATTGTAAATATAATATTAATATAAAAAATACGAAACAGATAATTGCCAATTTTTTTGAAATCGTTAATGAACATTCTATAAAAGAACTTGGCTTCTCATTATAGTTCAATTCTCAGAAGAAGAACATTCTGAATGTGTTTGGTTCAATCTATGAGTGTGTTCGTTAGTTCAGGTCAGTTCGGTTCACCACTGAGGGGAGACACCCTCCGTGATGGCAAGCTAGCAGTAACAGGAGTTGTCTTACCTTGACTGCGGAAAAGACGTCGAAGCCGGGGCTGCCGTGCTCACCCTTCTGTCCCTTGTCCCCCGGCCGGCCCTGCAAGCACAGCCGCCGCGCGTTACCATACTCAGCCATGTAGCTGTACTGTCCTGCGCGCTCCTCATGTAGCTAACTAAGTTGTTCTTAACGGATCAACGAAGTTAAGCACTGTTCCGCGAACTCATTCTGATGACCGTGACCGCCCCAGTGGCAAATTCAACTGAGCGTTCTTATGCTTCGGAGGGCGCAATAAGCAGAAGTCCCGGCTTTTTCAAAGTTGTTAGGCTATGACAGAGTCTAAAAATCCTGTCACCAGTGTTGGCCACTGACTCATACGAACTTACTTTTTTATGATTGTTTAGCACTTGCATCGCAGCGCGCGTGTGACGCACCACCACAGAGTACTTCATCTCTATGCGCCTCTGGTGTAAAGCAGCGGCTGCCTCTGAGCGAATACCAATGAACGAGCACATGGACAGGTTAAGAGGCAGGTGTAACTCACCGGGTCTCCTTTTGGTCCATCCAACCCGATCGGGCCCTGGAATTACACAAAAGTTTTTTAATATTATTTTTATTATGAGATGTAATGTAAATTACTTAAATAAGATTTAATAAATCTATGAAAGAAGTTGGAAATAAAATAAATAGCAGCCAAGAAGTTCAGATCAATTTAAATACTTAGAATAATATATTGTTCTAAAACTATCATCACATAATATAATAAATTGAAGTCGAACGCTTGAGCACCTAGTCATTTGAATTTGAATTAGTAAATAGTACCCATAGGTTACTTTATATAGTTCCTCGCGCGTTAGTACACCGTTTAGTAAATAAAATCACAATTATAAACTGTATGTTATTAAACAAAGCGCACCACCACATATTGTAGTACAGCCTACAGTTACATACATGCAGTCTACTGTTCACCAACGAACTGAGAGGCCGATGTACACACTGACAACGACAACGTACATTTTATGTATACGCTAACAAATCATCAGTTGATATTACTGTGTGGTCAGCAAAGCCCGCTAACACCAGCACTATTGAGCGCTGCGCTGGTGTGGGCGACGCCGACGCCCGCAAGCGAGCCCGAGGAGCGTTGCTGCGGAAACGTTATTTGGTCAAGGAATTCATGCACTACGACTTTTAGTCGGTACCTACTGCACCAGCAGAAGCAGATTCAGTCCGGGGCTCCCAAGACGAGATCTGTTACTTTACACCACCCTTGTAATTACAGTCAATCTTTTTGAAACTGACTCGAAAGTTTCCTTTTTTTATTATAGTTACCCCGAAAATAATTAGCAGTGAAATTTATGATTCTTCTGTGAACATGAATTGCAAATTTTATTTAGGTATTCTCAAGAGATTACTATTTTAATCAAAATGTGTGTAGAGCTTAATTTTTGAGTTGCTTAATGAACAAAGTCCTAACTACTGTATCACAAGGTCAACGTGAAGTAGCATAGCATCTCGTGCTGGTTCCGAGGGTAAGCAGAGGACACACGAGAGAACTACTCGCTCACCATAAACCCTCGCTCGCCCCGAGGACCCTTGCTGCCCTGAAACGTCACACACATACAGACAGACTGACTGACACCACTCCTTCCTATCCTGCAGTTGCTAACGCGTGCTTAGAACAGAGGAGAGGCAGTGACAGTTATGCACGCATTGCTGCGATGCACATAAAGTTTAGATGAAGTTGTATGATAATAAAATAAAATAATGTAAGTACCGGGAATCCATTCTTTCCAGCGGCTCCTGTTAGTCCCTGCAAATAAAAGGAACATATGAAAGCGCAACGAAAGCATAACATTACGCACTGACTGGCAAAGCATCGCCCCGCACAGGTTACGCATCACTAGTTTTTGGCTAAGCTGGTTGGTTACTAAATCGCTGTTATTGCTGGTACTGAATGCTAAGTACTATGCACAGAGCAGGAGGAAATATCTCTATCAGTTCTACTGTACTACCTACTGACTGGGAGACAGATTAAATATTAGTTTAAAGCCAGGGTTACATTATTCTGTCGTGGAGTGTCGTGTCGTGACGCGTCATAAGTATAGGTATCGTATCACATTTACAGAATTCGTCACAACACATTGCGCTTTGTAAATAATAATAATACCCATACAAAATGTATGGACACGATATGCTTATGACGCGTCACGACACGCCACGACAGAATAATGTAAACGCGGCTTTAACCCTCCTCTCGTTACTGACAGGGTGACAGATCCCACTTTTTGAAAAAATAAAAGTGCAATAGATGGGAATAATCCGTTTCGAGGATGTACAGAATGAAGTGGTTCTGCGTCTACGGCAGGTCGCGCTAAGTAGTGAGGCGAGGAGGAGTCCCCGTGGGTATGTAACGGCGGGATGCTCACCGGCGGTCCCGACTCGCCGGAGTCGCCCTTCTTCCCCTTCTTGCCGCGCTTGCCCGGCGGCCCGGCCGGACCTGCAACAATATAAAACAACTGTCAGCAGGCACAAGGCACCACCATACATAACGTTTTTGTAATATGCTTTCAACATAGTAATGTACAAGTAGGTTGACTTCTTGAAGTAGTTCTGCAATAAAATAATCTTGACTATTCTCCCATTGTCATTGTGGATTTTTTTTTTTATACTACTAAAGTGGCAACCAAGCGTACGGCCCACTTGATGGTCAGCGGCTACCGTAGCCTATGTACGCTTGCAACATCATAGATGTCACTTGCGTGTTACCACCCTTAGACATACTTTCAGAGCTTTCCAATAAGTAATTAAACAAATATAATAACCCAACAGTTTTATAATTATGTATCTGATGACAAAGAAGTCTGTATAATGTATGTAATACGAGCAGATTTCTTAGAATTAATGTTTTATATTGTGGGTTTTCCTCAAGCCTTACACGTTAGCCCGGGCGGCCACTACACTAGTAGACTTGAGCGTTCCATACAATCAACAAGATAATGTTATATACTGTCTGAGACTTCATAAAAGAAGTCTAACATGTTTATCTTGAAGTATTACTTGTACTGGCTACTTGGGTCCGCTTGTATCTACCCATCATCATCAACCAATCAACGTCGTGGACACAGGCCTCCGGCAAATAATGTCTAGCAACTAGGCGACATAATATTATAGCAAACAGGTATCTGAGTAAATGAACGATAAAATTAGCGAGAGTTTCAAATGTTGCGTGTAGAGCCCGTATGGTGCCATCGACGTCGGCATCAGGCGGTGAGAGCGACGACCGATAAGCATTAAACAACTCGTCCTAGTCACATCCTAGTCTAAAGCAATGTATATTCTAATTGTTATTTACAACCTTTGCACTAGGTACTAGGTACTATTTTCTATGTATAGTATAAACAATGCAGCTTGAGTGACTCTTCAGCAAGGCAATCTGGACTCATTTGTTAAGTTACCAGCAGTTGTTGCTCGTGACTATACGAGCGAGTCACTGTGACCCCACTGAACAGGCTCAATAGAGACCTAGTGCGGGGGACAGAGCTCATCTGGGTACTGTATTCATGTATTAGATATAAGTCAACCGGCAATAACATCCACCTACCTACATGTACCCTATCAGACCACTGTTTAGTACCAATAAACTTTTTATTTTTTTAAATTTTTTTATTTTATTTTACTTTGTTCGCGTGGAATTCAAGAAAAGTACCTTTTTAAAGTTAGCCTAATGTAGCCTATGTCTTTTTACCGGTCGTATCTATGTTTAAAATTTCAGTCAAATCGGTTTAGAGGTTGTCAAGAAGTTATAGAGAAACCAACATCAAAACATCCAAACATTCGCATTCAACATTTTAGTGTGATTAAAAAATGCTATAAATAATAACTTATTATCATGATAAGTACCTACATAGGCGTTATTCACGCTTACTAAGTACTTAAACGACAAGTTAGTATTTGATACAGAGAGTAGGTACCTAACGAGTATGTTGTGTGTGAAGTGTATCTTATTAAATGTTAAGGTTGCAACTTTTCCTGTTCGAAGGTCATAATCAGGCAGACGCCAAGTGAGACAAAACATCGGTTTGCTTGCAGAGCATGTCAACAACTAATCCTCTCTCTGTTTCGCAACTTGCCATTCGTTCAGAAGAGTGCCTGTTATAAAGTCTATCAATAATATTCATTCTAAATCAAAACCGCATCGCATAGCTGGTTTTTCCTTTTACACATTTTGACGCCACACGTAGAATCCGAGTTCATTTAGTAACCTTGCTATTCAACTCTTGGAATATTTTTATTGCCCCTAGGTGTAGGTACCTACCTACGAGTCAAGTAAAAAATGAATTTTAAGTACCTATTATTTTTAGATTAGTTCGTCGAATTTTTTTCTTAGAATCCATATCGTATTCCGGCGCATTATCTTGAAACCATTGCTCAGAAACTGGGTTAACAAACTATTTATTTAGTATAAAATCAAAATGAATATGGCAGACATTTATACCGCTCAGACTGGCTACCTACTGCTAAGTGGTTACCGTAGCCCACGGACGCTCGCGCTAATACTCGCTTGTAGCAGCTATTCTCAACTAAATCAAACGTAACTTATTATTATCCAAATAACTAGCAATTAGTCATTCACTTAGCTACACTAAGAGACACTCGTAAGCAGTTAGCAGCATGTGTACGCTGAAGCGCCTGCTCGCTAGCCGCGGGCAGCGCCGGCGCCGGCGCCGCGACGCTTGCTGCTATACTGAAGATCAAGGAAACCATCTAATGTAGGTACCTACACCTTGCTGTACCTTGCTACGGGTGGTTATACATACACAGTGATACTAAAACAAATGCGTTTCAATATTATCAGAGAGCTAACTAATCCTGCATCATACTACCGCTCTACATTGCGCCTGCCAGAGCCATTGTCATGCTCTCCATCAAGTATCTCCTCTGCTTGAGAGCGAAATCGACTCTAACACTCGCGTTTTAAAGCTTATTTTGCCACTCCGAGTTGGTTTCGGAATCGGAAGGCTCAAAGCGGTCAGCTTTGACAAAGCGTGCTCCAAGCTCCAACTGCCTAATAACGGCTAAGGCCTCGCAAATCGACGTAATGAAGATGTTAACGAGTCTCACCGACTATATAATTAAGCATTCAACGGTACAGGCTAAGGAAAGAACAGGCTAACTGACCATGATCACCCCTGACCTGACCTGACTTCCTTACGCAAAGATAGTATAGTAAAATAAGGAATTACATATAAATGTAATTTCACCTCGATGACAATTTATATGCCAATAATTAATTGTAATAATACAATAGCAAAAAAAAGTTATAGTTATCTTAGGAGTATTTCGTCCAACGCGTGAAATTGGCATTAAAATGCATTTTTTCTAATAAATTATTGAATTACGCTATATATAATGTATTGATGGCGATTGTGTAAAATTTCCACCAATATTATTACTTATTTCTTTATCATTTATTTATTTAGTCTAATGTCTTTGAGCAGTGCTCAGTGGAGCAGCAGTGGGCAGAGGGACGGGCGCGGGCGCGGGCGCGGGGTGGCTAACTAGATTAGCATCCCTCGCTGAGTCACAGCTATCGGGATGCAGCCGCACAGGACATGACGTCATCACGTCACTCACTCTCATCCAGCTCAACTATAAACACGTAAGCGGATTGCTATGTGATGTGCGATGTGCCTCATTAGTGAAGGGAGATTGCACTTTTGGGGTAATATTTTGCAAGGAAACGAATTCCATTTTATTGTTGAAAACGTTATTGATCGATAGTGTATTTTTATTTAACACTTTACTGGTTTTAGCAAAAATAACTGTTATATCAATGTACTGCACCATTTGTAATGAAAATAATGATATTGTATTATTAGCAGACCGTTTAAGTTAGCCAAAACCATGATGGCGCGTGGCGCGTGGCGCGAATCACTTGACTGTCTATTCATTATATTTAGTAGAACCAAAGGCTCGGGCCGTTTGATTTGACTCGCCGACTAATGGAGTGCCTGTCAGGCGCACGCAGGAACTACACTGCACTGCACTGCACTGCACTGCACTGCATGTAGCCAGGGTGCATAAGAGCAACATGCAGTGCACTGACCGTAGATACATCATTGTCTATCAAGCTGGGAATTTAGTTGAGTAATTGGCTAAACGTTTTAACTATGCACTTCTTTTAGACCATGTACTATACAACTATTTTATCACTAGTTGTGCCCATTCGTATAATAGCAGTTTTGAGGTTGCGTCTCGCGTAGCACCGACCTCCCGCTACGCTGCTACGCAAAGCGCTACGAGCTGAACTGAAAATGAACCTGTTTATTAATTGGATTTACATGCATTTTTACTATAAATGAACTATAAACTATTCATATAATTAATGTAATTATCGCATTTACGCCAATAAGTATTTATTTACTAGTAGTTCTGCAAACGTGAACTTCAAAATGAGCAAAATTTTGAGGACCTATTTTTGAGCATTCCAAACAACCTCATCCATCAGATCTTCACAGTTTTTTTACGAGACCAACTGAAAGTTACTACCTTTCAAAATAAAAAAAAATAATTGAAACCTTTATTGAAGGCGGAGATATAGGACCAGGTCAGCTCTCTTTTTGCCTCATTTTGGTCTTTTTTGGTCTCTCCACTACCCCCTTTTGTAATGTTTTTCGCAATATATTGTGTAGAATGAAGTCTTCAGAAATTTAAATAAATCAAGAAACACGTGTATGTACCAATTTTTGTAATATCTGGTTGAATCCCTAATTAGTTTACACTTCTTCTTCTTCGTGTCGATGATACAAACTATCTTTATTGACACGTTGCGCTCCCAGTACCTAGCTACGTCTATGGCATTTGTTGTGGCTGTACACATTACACATACTTTGAACTGTATAGACTATGTCTACACAATTATGGGTGAAGCTGTATTGTATTTAGGAAGAGGTCTATGAACGCCGCTCGACTGAAGTCAGCCGGCACACTCCATACGTTTTCATGCAAACATATTCTTCCCGCTGCATCCTCAAGGAGTTACATTTCGGTTCATTCATTATTTCGATAATGCACAGCTATTTTAAATTAAATAGCAGATATTTACCACTTGCTTTTGTCATTTATGCTGACGTTTCGAAACTATTTCAGAGAGTTACATTGGAAGGAATATCCTTTGCTTGTTATAACTGAAAAACTTTTTACTACACAAACTACGCTAAATTTTTTTTTTCCAAACAAATGCTTGCGAAATCTGCGAATTGATGCATCCGAGTGTTTAGCACGAAAAACTCGTTTGACAATAGTTAATGTAAACGTATCGTAAAGCTGTCAATTGGTATGGAATTTTGGTAGTTCATTTAACGCACTAAAGAGGTGCTGTTATAAATCCCATACAAATTGACGAGTTTTTCGTGCTAAGCACTCTGGGTGTCAATTTATTTGTAGTTTCGGCACCCACGAGAGATTGGACAAAGATAATTAAGTTTGGGGTCTGAAGTCTCTCTACCTAAGTGCTTTTTAGTGTTCATAATAATTTATTAATAGATACACTTTTTAACGTAACATAATTAACGTTAAAAAGTGTATCTATTAATAAATGATTATGAACTATGTTGGTATAATATACCTAGTAGACAGACACAGAGAACCAGTCATAATCATGTGGAACGGTATTTTGTAGAGCGTATTTATTCTGGCTACGAGATTGTCTTGTGAAAACACGAGCCGACACGTTAGAACAACAAGCCGCGAGCTCGGCGAGTGCGGGACGAGTGCGGGATGAGTGCGGGACGAGTGCGGGACGAGTGCGGGACGAGTGCGGGACGAGACTAAACGCAAGACGAGCAGGGGCTCTAAACCTGTAAATCAATTAAGTTATATTAGTGGTGCGACGTTTAAGAATCTAAATAATGATGTCTACGCCGCGGATGGTTCAATGACTCTCGCTTGAGAGTAGACCAGCGTCTTAGCAGAAGGCTGGTTATGGTTTGGAGTAACGTTATGTAAACTCAACTGTTTTATTTGTCAAGAACCTTATACAAAGTAAATAAAACCAGTCTTACGATGAGACTTTGCATGGCCGTTTTGATGACTTCAAAGTTACGGAAATAAACTTTTGCGCATTTCTCAATTGACGAGAGCTTTTTGTTCGGTTCCCCAATACAGGCTTAACTTTCGATTGGCTCCAATAAAATTTAATTGCGCCTTGGCCGTCCGAGCCTCTACCGCGGGTGCTGAGGAGAGCAAGGGGGAGGAGAGGGGGAAACAATAGGGGAGATCACCAAAAATGCGCCAATTTAATTAAATATCGAACATTCCTGATACATACCGGACCGCTCTGTACTACCACTCTAACCTAGGAGATGGATGAATTCAAGGATTTATAACTCACTGTTTTGGTAACTTAATTTTAAATAAGGTAAGAACTTTTTTTTAGAAATACTATGAGCACTCGCAGTTCATTTCCGGGTGTCGCGTTTCCGATGAAATTATAATAGTCGCTCGTAATTACATCCGTGTTCTAGTTAAGCTCCCCTCATTTCATTGATTGCCTCGTTCCAATAACTTTCAGGCGCGTTTTTCAAAAATGTTTTATCGCTCTTATTATTAGGAGTCGCGCAGATCGCCACGCAACTGTGCGCGCCCTCGACGGCAAGGTGATGCCGCAAGAAACCAGTGACCGCTAATATTTTCAATGTTTAGGTCAGCGTGTAACAGATGTTATTGAGTATCACAGATAGTAATTATTTCAAAGCATACACATACATCATGTTTCATCAGATAAAGCTGCTAATTACAATAAAAATTTTTCCTCCCACTAAGTTACACACTAAGTTAGAGTTTAGTTAGATATTTTATTATCGGGAGGAGTTCAGTTACAATAAGTACGTTAACACTTGTTTTATCAGAATCTGTTTAAGTTTGTTCTTAAACAAAGTGTCGAGAGTAGGGTTGGGGTCTTCACGCATCGTACGTCGAAGAGAGCGCGCGAGTGCACGGCGGCAGTGCCAGCACAGTGCCAGCACAGTGCCAGCCTGCCAGGTGCGAGGCGGGAGGCAGTGGAGCGCGGAAGTGCCTCGCGAGGGTCACAAATCACCAGCACATTATTGAGCCATTACCGCCCTTCCTCTGAATTTTGATAATCGAGTTAATCCGCCGGCGAGGGGCAAAAAATATATGGCCCGCGCTTCGTTCAACGAATTGCAAGCAAATCGAGTTAGCGTGTTAAAGCACCATTTCGTTTGGAACTTTACAAAAGTAATCTCGTTTTCAGAGAAGCCGCTTCTTATTTAGAGCGTTCTGTTTTGAGTAGAGATTACTCTTGTTCAAGCGACGCCAGGCGCATTTGCATAACACTTCAGCGGCGCGGCGAGGGAGCGTGTGCCTTTCATGTAGTAACTGCTCTATGATTCTACAACACAGAACTAAGATTTAGTTAGGTATGTAGTCTACTAATTATGCACAACTTATTAATTAAACATTTTTCGTTTAAAACTATAAAAAAACATACAAAATAATATTATTAGTATTTTCAGTTCATTCTCATCAATATCATTGTTCTTTTATAAAGTGTAGTATTTATTAAACAAAATAAAACACCTTAGAATATACCCAACATTTTACTTTGAGTAACATCGCACACGCGGAAAAGATACAAGGAAACCAACATCAGGAGGCTGTTATTAATAATACGATTACAGCTGAGTTCACGAGGAACTTTAATATCTCAGCTGAAGACGCAGAGCTTAACCTTGTCGGGGGGCGTCGTGTGTGAGGAGGGAGGGGTTGAAGAGGATTCGCGAACAACGGTAAAGGGATTAGGCGTTCCGCCGACGCCGCGAGCGGACGCCTTCGGGCCAACTAACCTTTCCGAAGAGTCTTTACAAATGGGGAAAGTAACAAATGAAATACGCTTATGGCTGAACTTTAGCCATTATTGTCACTAAACTGTTGTTTGTTGCGAGAATTTGTTTAATATTCCGAGTGAGGCTGCGAATGCTGCGATGAGTCTTGTACTCACCGCTTTATGAGTTGAAACTAGTGACTGCCGGCGCGGCTGGCGGGCCACAGGGAAGCACCTGGAACTGGCAGTTAGCGGCAGCGGCGCGGTAGCGGTTGTTGTCAATTAGTTGTCTGATTTTTAGCAAGTATTTGCGTCGGATAATTATGTAATTTGGTTACAAATGTATGCCAGCATACCTGCTCGACATTATTTTGTGAATAACTAGTAGCGGCTCATATACTATATGGGACATAGATTATGCACTGGGAGCTGCTGACACGCGTGCTGAAATCAACTCGCAGCCTGAGTTGCATAACGAATATTTAGATAAATATTCTATTGTATTTACAAAAACATCTTAGCTATTGACACCAAATAAGATATAACGGCATAGGATCCAGCTATTCTGTTTATTAATAAGATTCCCACAATGGTGTCGATTCTGTTGTAACATTTTCTAAACTAAACTAACTAAAATTGTTGCCCTCCTTTTCTAATGAATTAAAATACAAAGGACCGCGATAATTTTAGTTAGCTAAGTTTAGAAAATGCTACAACAGAATCGATACCAATGTCTCAACTGACACGATTCTAATCAGCGCACTGTGTCGGTTCCCACGCGCCACCGCCGCAGCCGCCCCGCGCCGCCTACTGAAACAAAGGCAGTGCTCGGACACGCGGAAGAGAACCGCTTCATCAACAGCTTTCAACTCACTGCGAGAACCTTTAATACTATTGGACACAAGTTCTCAACATTACTCTAATGTAAGACTTAGGTTATCGATATTGTCTTTTTGCAACATTCATAATTTTTTTCACTAAAAACGAGATATTTACCATGATTTGTGAGTTTTATTGATTCCCGATATTTCGGCGCAGTTACATGCACCATGATCAACTGTGATTTAGTGTTTGTAGGTTTTAAGCTTTCTCCTTCCTCGACTTCGCCAATACTCATAAAATTATGAAAAAATACATCGTTGATCCTAGGGTTGAATATCAAAGTCGGCGTTGGCCACTTTGGTAAGAGAACATGGGCATGGCCTAATATGATCTAAAGATCTATTCAGACAATCTAAATAATCTAAGCTAGTGAAGACATTTCTAATTAGAGAGCGCTTGTCGTGCGCGAGTGTCGTCAGTAGCACCAGTAGGCTCGAGCCGCGCGCGAGTGGAGACTGTGGAGAGGCGCTTCGGTCGAGCACTCTCCCGTCACTCTCACCAGAAAGTTAAAGCTTTCTGTTATGCTTGTTTTGTTTTATTTTCTTGCGAGCAACGACATTTTGCCTTGAATTTACACGAATGTGCTAAAGTCTACGATAGATTAGGTATTGATTTTATTGAAGACATAACCTTAAACGAATTCTGTTATAGAAATGAAACAGCCTTTTTAAAAACGAAAGCAATTAAGAACGCTAAGATTTGAGTCTCGTCACACAGTGGATCGCGTCAAAGCAGCGACGCCGACGGGGCCGCTGGCCCGGCGCGGAGCGGGCGGCTCTGGCGCGGCTCTGGCGCGGCTCTGGCGCGGCGCCGGCGCGTGGCTGCTTGATGCCCGACATAGAACATTTACTACACTTGCCTGTAGCGCCCGCCCGACCGCCTATAGCGACTTATAAAATTCGAACAATGGAGCGCGTCGATTGATATTGTTTATTTATTTATTATAACTTATGTTCAAGGAAAACCAGCAGCACATATAAAATTGACAGAAAACATCTTAAAAAATAATGACAACAAATAGAACTAAAGGGAGTAAATTCCCGTTTGAGCAACTATTTTTGTAAACACTTGCCTATGCATAACATTTGAGCACATTATAAAAATAATAAAAGTAAGTATATTAAAGTAAAATAAAGTTATGTCGTAAACATTTCTGCAGTGACTGGAGGACTGTAGAATGAAGTAGAAATAAAAATGTGGTGCACTAACCAACTTACTTTGTTTTATTTATACTGTCTTAACTAGTACAAACGGTCTTGTTTACTCGTTAAACTTAATAACTTGCATTATTACCCAAATCTGAAAATAATTGTTGCATTATTCATGAACCGCAAGAGCCGGTAAGTGAGAGTGTTTGCGCAAAGAGTTGAGATGAGAGGAGGGAAGTGTAATAGTTTGTTTGTAAGTTGTTCCGACGGCGGTGAGGGGCGAGGAGTGAGGGGGGAGGGGCCGCCGCCGCCGCGAGTTGCCTCTTTGCCCACTTTACACGTTACTGCCTGCTCCATTCCATTGACAGTAGATAGTTGATAGGGTATTCTACTGTTTTTAACACAGCTTACAGGGCGCTGAAAGCTTTGAAATAATAAACAGCTTTATAGATCTATTAGAATGATTCAAACAGTGTACAGTCTATAAATCCTTCAGATTACAGTTGGAGCCAGTTTTAGACATCACAATACCCAGTAAATATCGTTTGCGTGAGTGAAGCACCGCACCGCTATTGTGCACAAACTTTGTGCCGGTGCCCATTCAGACAAAACTGTACGAAAGTCCTCTACTTAGGTATTTTCATTAAACTTTACAAGTAACTTAAAATATTAAGAATCACAAAACTGACAAACACCCACGCACTCAATTATTATTGGGTTGTTATCACGCGATACATCGCGGCAGTGCACTCTATAAAGCAGCTATCATCCAAAAATATGGTGATTGCTCCAATTAGCTAACATAATACTGTCAACATTAGTAGGCTTCCGGGACCCCGGAGCCTGTTCCGAGTCTCCTAGACAAGAAGTGGCGAGTCCCCCAGCTGATTGACGTTGAGCAGTAGCCGCGTGTTCCTGACTTGCATCTTATAGGAAACTGGGCGACTAATAGTGTAAATAAAAAGTTTCGACAAGTATGATCGGCGTAAATTCACCTAGCTTTCCTTTAGCACCACGTTTCAAAATGATCCTTGTGATTTTATTGAAATAAATCATTTTTGACTTTGACTTTGAAAGAAAGAATGTAAATGAAATATATAGAAAATCGTGGCTTTTCTGACTGATTGACTGGTTCAATGCACAGTTTAATAAACCGTAAATACTAGCCAGAACATTTTGGGATGCATTAATTTAGATTGTTACGATACCTACTATAAAAGCAATTTCCGAAATTCAACACCTAAGAAGACGCAGCAGAAAGATTAAGTTCGTATAAAAGAAAAACTCAATGCAGACAAAGTCACGAAACGTTGCACTAGTTTAGAAACAAAACTTATTTTGCGAAATAAAGTGGTCCGAAGAAAGCTCCGAGATGATTAAAGCTGAGCTTGTTAGAGCGCTCGGCTCGGAACTACGACAAAAAGTAAACTCTGTGACTCGACACGTCACGTGGCGTCATGTCGGGCGACGTGTGACGAGTGTGGCGAGACTCACGACTCACGCTGTCACGCACGAGTGACTCCGCGCTGTCTTATAATACCTTATTCGCATTACAATAATTAACTATAACGCCAGAGTTGGCCACTGGGCCATGAATTGACACATTATTAGAAAAAAACCCTGCAATTATATGGAATTAACGATATCAATGACTGTCACCCTTTTGCTTGTGCGCGTGTAAATGTAATTATTTTAGTACTCATATTATAGAATAATTTCAATGAGCAGATTCCTTACGTGAGGGTGAGGCGAAGTGAGGCGAAGTGAGGCGACCGACCGACGCCGACGTGAGGCAAGGACGTGAACGTGAGGCAAGGACGTGGACGTGAGGCGAAGCGGAGCAGAGCTGCCTGCATGTTGTGGGATGTTAATTCGCTGATAGCGTCTCACCTCAGCTGAGGCACGACGCCGCCGCTGCCTCACGGCTTATTGCATTCATTATGCACGAGATAAACCTAATGCAGAAACTTCCGTATATATTTATTTCATCACCATTTCACCTCAACTTTACTGTTCTACTATGAGGGCAGAATAATTGGCCTAGATGATTTTTAATCCTCTTCTATACCAACGAAAAAAAAGGTTGTAAAAATGTTTCTTGATATAAAATCTTAAAAAATTATCTTATAAAATAATAATATTTTTTAAGATTTTTTAAGATTTTATAAAATCTTAAATAATAATAATATTTTTTAAGATTTTAGATCATGATCATATTTATACAGTAGTCCTAAAGATAAACGGATACAGTAAACTCCCCACAGCTAGTTGATCGCTAAGGAAGTGTTATTATAGCTGAACAAGGTTTGACAATGGTTATTAATCAGCTCGCAAGGAAAGTACAGCGGTTGAGCATGTTCTTGGGCTCGATTTATCATGGCTCGGCGAAGGCGCGGTGTCGTGGTGTCTTAATAAAGAGATAATGCAAAGGGCTTGCCGTGTAGCGGTCGCTCGTAATGACGCAATGTAATACTTGCAGTACTCACTGTAGCGAGCAACTGGTGCGCGGCGCTTTCGCATAATTCATTGATAATCTCGTAGTGTTTCAATTCAATTCAATTCAAACTTATTTTTTTTTTATTTACAAAATTACTACGCTATCTACGATGTTAGCAATTAGTCTACTTTGTCAGCGGAATGTAAGAGTTAGGCGTATTTATATCTACGCGCTCATCAAACTGGCTCAGCTTTAAATGAACTGCACTCACTAAATATTGTCTTTAATGTTGTTAAAATTCACGTACCTCAATATATATATATACAGGGTCATTCATTATCAACCTGACAAACTTAAGGGATAGGTTCACACATAAAAAAAAATTATATGTACCTATAATTTTTTTTTGATATATATTTTGTCTTAAAAATCCCAAGTAAACAAAAAAAAATCGATTACGTTTTTTCGCTCAATTATTATTTATCATTGTTGGGAATCAAGTTTAGCGACGTAATAATGAAATATTCGAGTGTGCGCGCCCCGTAGCGGGTCAAGGACACGCGCAGGTCAAGGACACGCGCAGGTCAAGGACGCGCGGGTTATTGACACGTGCCGAGCGCTGCCTTTTCGATTTCTGACAAGGATAACTAATTATTAAGCAGAATTACGTAATTTTTTTATTAATTATAAAAAAAAGTTTAGAAAAAAAAAGTCCAAGCTTTTTTTTTTATGTGTGGAACCTACCCCTTAAGTTTGTCAGGTTGATAATGAATGACCTTATATAATACGTGAATGGTTAGCTGCAGAATGATTTGCTACATAAAATGTTACTAAGTTCCAATTTCAAGTAATCGCAATCGTTTCTTATGGAACATGCCAGCTTGCTCACGTTTTCAATGATTAAGATTAACGAGAAAGTACATCATTTAGCAGAGTTCACATTCACAGCATAAGACAATGCGACGCGCCCTACAACACCGCATCAATCAGAGCGCTAGCCCGGCCGCCTGTCGGTCCGTCCGTGCGTGACATGAGTCCGTCGACTAAAGAGTCTTGATGTCCGCATGTCACGTCACCTCGACGAGTGAAGGGATTTCCTAGTGAATCATTTGCAGACACGAACGACTGGACTTATAAGTCTACAATCGTGAACGAATTAAAATTTAAAGTGGGTACAATACAGCTTTTATTTAATGTATAACAGTATTTAAGTTGTATAAGTTTTCAGAAGTTTTCATACACACTTGTTAAGTAAAATTATTACAAGGGTCGTAATTTTACGTCGTGCATACGTCCCCCTCAAGATTGCCTGCGGGTGTAAGCTGCGGGAATAAACTCCGCATGAGATAAAAAGAACATTTAAAGTAGATGGTGGCCGCGGAATAAATACATGAAAATGGTGTAACGCCCCGCGCCTTTGTCTGCGTTCATGTTTTTTATACTTCTTTCACCATCCTGCCTGATGCGTCCTGTAGGAGTTGAGTTTTGAAATTTATTTTTAGTGCACCCCTACACACTAAAAGAAATACAATATTTAACTGTCAGGTCTCTTAGACTTCAATCAATGCATCAAAACATAGGTCTGAAATAAGTACCTATGACGTATTCACCATCTGTCGCTCGCGGCTTTGCACGACATTTGCAGCTAAATATTGTTTTATTAAGGTCCTATACTTTATCTATTTTAAGTTCATATCGTTTTTGATTAGGAACAGACAAATGTTAGTGTGATATTAGGTACGAGTATATTGTTCTCTCGGCGGATCTAGGCTTCCGTGAAGTTAGCCGTTTGTGATGCGCAAAGACAATTTAGTTACAAAAAGCTCCATTGCGCAACGAAACGGCTAACTTCACGGAAGCCTAGATCCGCCGAGAGAACTATACAAAACGAGAGTATAACTTAGATCAGTAGGTACTCATAAAAAGTTGCTATAGTTTTTGAAAACGTAATTGTATCAAGTTAAATAGGTACTTATAGTTACTAAGTAAAGTAGTTTTGAGTAAGTTCAATAATTCTCATCAGGCTTCATTCTGAACTTCAAAGTCTAACTTACTTATCGGGATAATTAGGTGTAGCGAGATTGTAAACTCACTCACAGGAGTTGTCTAGCTTACAGATATAAAGCATTTACATGTAATTCAAGGTTATTTATTAAATATGCTTTGAAAATAATAATAAAGGCATAGCGGCTCAAAAAGTCACGTGTTTTAGCAACTTTTTGTTTATTATACCTATTAAACTAGTGAAAAGTCCCATGACTTTGCTTGCGCAATGTACCTACCCTTCAAATTCCATGTTAATATGAACTTATGACCTAGATATGCTGTGCGTTCATCTGTCAGTCAGTCACGAAAGCTTTTTATATATTCTGATGTCGCATAATGTCAGCTCGCCTGGCCCCGCCTCGCTCCGGTGCCGGTCCGGTCCGTGACCAGTGGGGCAGTGGTGAGCGATGACACAGCTAAGTCTGCAGCGACTGCCATTTGTAATTTCAAGACGATAATTGTGTCGCGTCATATGTGTCACAAGTAGGAGCGTGCGACACGTGCGTGTTAGGAAATTTACATTAGTTACTAAAAAGATTTTCAGTTTCAGTTGAACGCGGGGAGTTAGGTAAATAAAAAAATAAAAAAAACCAAAACAGAAACCACTTTTCTATTGTTCTTTTCAGAAACTAAAATTTTATTACTATTAAAATTATGCAAATTATTGTAAATGTTAATGTCATTATAGCACGGCCGGAGAGGCCGGACACCGAGAAAGACTTTCTACTCCATCAGCTCTATGACCCAGCCGTTTTGATGGATCAATTTTATTCGCACCTCCGCCCTCGCCTCGCTACGTCGCCTCATTGAACGACCATTAGCCGCCGCTCCAGCATGTACTAAGTACCTGTTGAATGACGGATGGCGGCTTCAGACACGACACGAATGAGTTATTAGAAACGAGTTACATCGGCGCGGGCAACGAAAAAGAAGAAACCATTTTATTGAACCTTTCAATTTCAAAAATTGAACCAGCATCATACTTGGCCCAGTGCTCTACTGATCTTCGTGTTGAGGAAATAGGTTGAATGTTGTAAATCAGCAGCATTTGTTTGCTGACAAACATTACGTAGTATCATTCCGCGCAGAAGCGTAAAGCCCATCTTGTTAGAGAGACCGTGGAGCGAGTGGCTCGTGTTTGCGCGCGGATGTGGGGCGCCCGAGTAATGGCCCGCATGCCGACGCAGACCTAGCCTCCTCTGCTACTTACGTACATAAATATCAAAAGGTAGTCTAACGAGATTCTTGATTCAAATGAGACGACGAATTATCACTGAAAATATAACAGATCAAATTCATCACGTGAGTTGGAACGTGAGTTTTCGTCAGTTTACACAGCAAGTAAAGAATATAGTTCTGCAAAATACGGTAAATGTTTTATAGATTAGACCTGGTAGTGCTACGAGTACGTTTTTGGTACAGGCAATAAATGAAATATATTTTGGGATAAATAGTCTTTGGTAGAGGTAGCCAAGCGCATCGCAATAAACTATCGAAACGGACCGGTTCGGGACAATCTGGCGTTTAATTGCGACGCGCGCGGCGTCGGTCGGTCGCCCAACGCAATCCGGGAAAAATGGCCCAACAATTTGGACGCGTTTTACCGCACCAATCCGAGGGTTACGAATTGTTTGAGAGCTTGATTGAGGTTGGTTTTATGTAGACTCAGCCATTTATCGACAAAACTTTATAAACTGAATTTTAACTCGAAGTATAAATGTTTTTCAATGATAGTACATCACATCATACAATGAAGGCCAAAAATCTGCAGGTCAATTACGTAAACCACTCGCAATAAATGCATAGCTCGATTATATTGTTTTGATAGCTTTAGCCTGAACTTTCAAAACTTTGCAATTGAAAGAAATGCATTTAACGCAAGTGCAAGGCACGTAATTACCAACAGAGAGGACGTTTGCATTATTACTAAGCAAACATTGCAAACGGCGCGTGGTGGCGTATGTAATATCATACCGTTCAGAACTATAAAAACCAAAAATTCTGTCAGCAGAGTTGGCCTCCGACTCAAATTAACTTACTTGCTTACTTCAGGTTTGCTATCATATCCCTTTTAAATAAGTAGATGTTTTTTTTTCTATATCAACCCAAATTAATTCCATCAATTGTACCTACCTACGGCTATACAGGTAAGAGTGAAGGTACTTATGATGCAGCTAAAACGTACAGTATAAAGAATACCGATCAAAAAAGCTTTGTACAGTACTTTTGTGTAAAAGCCAAAGTTCAGGAAAGGTCATTGTGTGACACTATACACAAATGAGGCTGAGTTACAGCGAAGAGTAAATCACGAGATGACAATGAGTCAATGAAACAATGGGCCACCAATCTCGTGATATGACACTTGTGCGCTTGCATAGAGGCACGCACCGACACTCCCATGCAATCACATTTGCATCACAACGGAGTGTGAACCGAGTCTCAAGTGCCGGTGCCGGGGCGGGGCCGGCCCGGAGCCGCGCACCTAATACACTGCTAATGTATTTGAACACACGCGAATGTATGAGAAGGAAAATACAAATTCATCGGTTCCGTCATCAAATGAAAACCACTATTACATCACTATTGTTATTTGGCACCCCTTGGATTACTCAAGCCTTAAGTCAACCAAAAAAACAAGTATGATTTAATTTATCCCTCAGAAAACGCAAGAGAAAGTCACGGAATTTCGGCAATTATGATAACATTGAAGAGGTTTTCTGACAAAACGTACCCATCACTCAAATATTTTTCATCGCCAGGTGATACGGACAGGTGTCTTCAGCGGATATCGTTACCTACTTCTCAAATGGGTTGGTTTGAGTCACGTGACTCGACAGAAAGCCTCCGTCTTCCTTCCTCCGTCATCCGTCACCCGTCACCACACGTCAGGCGGCACTCTCACCTGTCACAGCAATCACTGCATCCTACAGATTACTATTTCTGATGGATCTCGTGTTATGCTTTTACTTCATTAAACTTTAGTACATTAAATAGTTGAGTTTGTCCCAATGCATGTTATCAATAACTGGTAAAAATTGACTAATCGAGCCGCGGGCACTTCCAGTTAACAGTTTCCGAGAGCCCTTTAACGTACTTATAATTTTCTTTTTTAAATAACATCTTAGAGTGTGGCGCTAGTTAGTCAGCGAGATGGTATCTGTGAGTGGTCGTCAGGTGCGCGTGACGGCTGCGATTGTCATGCTAATGGCGGAGGGAGGCTTGATTAAAAAACTTGCTTACACAACAACGAAGCCAGGATCTGAGGCAGCCAATCACACTTTTTGAAAGGCACATAAAAAAGCCAATTTAAAGTTGGCACCTATAAGACCTTTCCAATTTACGTCCAGATGGGAAAAGGTTAAAGTTTTCTTTTCTAGTAAGTTGAGTTGCGAAATAAATAGTTTTGTTTACTAATTATGTTTCTTGTTAAGATTTTAACGAATTCGACTCAATATTATTATAGTTTTTTCAAGTAGAGCTAGATAGATATATATATAGCTAGAGAGTAGCTTGCACTTGTTTCTTTCTCCATGAAGCATGTGCGAGTGCGTCTGCTGCGAGCCGCGGATTGCACTCGCACTGCCAGTCCCCGAGCGTGTCGGATATAAACTGCGAGCTTTGTCAAAGGTAAGTGTAGCTTAATCTGCGCCGGATCAACTATTGCCACTCTTAGCTCTTAGCACTCACGCACTCACCTGACAGCTCCCGGGCTTTTTGTGTTATGATTATTTTCAGTAGAATGCGACTGTAAATAAATAGATTTATTTGTTAATTCATTATCACTACAACTTAAGTTTCATTATAGTTTTATTTGAGTTATCTCGTTAGATGATTTAACTACATACTTGTAATTTTCTTTTTGCTATCATATAAATATTTAAATATTATAGTTAGTTTACAAACAGTACCTAATAGAGTATTAAAGCGATAATATCGTGAGAGAGTCTGAAGGTACATGACATACACAACATTGTATTCAATTAAATCTCCATCATGCCTCCCGCCGTCCGTCAGATCTTCTCATGATAACAGGATCTGTCCCGGACCGGCACCACTCGTCATACTGACTAACTCGACTGTGCCGTACTACCAAGGCTGTTAGCATGAGTCTCTGTCGTTATCGATTTGTCGCAAATGTCAAATATTGACAAATCAAATAATAAATATTTAAAACTACAGTCACAGGACATGTACATTAGTACTACGCCGACAATTCAGACAATATAAGAGTAGTAGAGTTCTCTGTGATAGAGCTCGTCCGGGGAAGGATTACCATCATAACTATTTCTGCCGCCAAGCAGTAATGCTCGCATTGCTGTGTTCCGGTTTGAAGGGTATGGTTTCCGGTGAAATTATTGGCACATGAGGCTATCGATCTTAGCCTCAAGGTGGCAACCCGCGAGTGATACACCTCTGGTATTGCAAGCGTCTATAGGCTGCGGTAACCGCTTACCATCTTGTGGGCCGTACACTTGGTTGCCACTTCAGTTGTATAAAAAAATAAAATAGTTTCGCATCGCTTTGTATGCACTGCCTGATGGTACGATCTCTCTCTAAAGTAGCTGTTCAAATAATACTGTGAGTTAGGAAGCGATGACCAATTTTGATGCTAGATCAAAATTGTACAAATAAGACCAGAATCTAAAACTGACAAATTTTATTACTATCCAATAGTTTGACCAAAATTACGGCATCGTGCTATTTTTAAGAAGAAAACCCGATGTTAACTCTAAAATGATTTGAATACAGTTTTCAGAGACGTATACTCATTCATCAACAAACGGTGCTGTAATAATATAATAATATCCGTGATACAAACGTTATTTCTACTATTACTTTATTAAAATAAAGACGAATAAAGAAGAGTATGTAAAAAACAAATTATTCGGCTCGGATTGCTGTCCGCAGAGCCCGGTCTTATATAAACAAGATAAATACAAAGCTAAGTAAGTTGATACAAGCTTATGTTTTCATTAGGAACCCATCCCAATGCTAATGAAACGACTCTGCATGTTAAACCTAAAAGGGTGTACAGTAAAAATGCAATTAGAAGCTTTATAAAGCTACGACGTAGCACGAGCGTAGCGTGTAGCGGAGCTACGAACAATTTCACTGACATCTGACATTTGAAATGATTTCTCAAGAATTGATCGTTATTTCTAAGTGTTTTCGCTTTTTGCATAGTTTTTTATCATTGATCACTATGCTTATACAATACCAAATCCTTACAAGTAAAGGCTAATTGACAAGAGGCCTGTCTGTCTCGACAACTAATATACAAACTAGACGTCGCAGACCACCCAGAAAGCCTCTTATCTACTCCCGTATCTCCGCAGCTCCTAATCAGATTTATTCACTACACACACAGATACATAATATTATGTTTATGTACGATCTTTGAATGGGATGCCGGTTAGCAGTGCAGTGTGTGGTCAGGTGACTCTCATGTGAATGATGGCAGTGTCTGTATCTATTCAATTCGACATAAGTGAAATATGGCACCCACTTTAGACTATCTAATAGTTTAAGCGTTCAATAACTTCATTGTGATACATTCTATAATCTTTTAATATTTTTATTTGTTTGTTGCTGTTTGATGTTTACTTTATTATTAAACGTTTTTTTTGATTAATGTCGTCAATATTTCTATTTGGAAATGTATGTGTGATTTGACCTTCCACCAACATAATGTAAATGGTAAGGGGGTTTCGTCACTTTTTGTACTCAAATCCCCTGCCGCAGCTAAATTCGATTGTAAGGGGATTAGTAAAAAAAAAGTGGCAAAATCCCCTTCGCAGAGTATTATCAAGGGGGATTTTGGAACCAAGTTTGCAATTACAAGTGCTGTGAAAGGAATCTCAATCTCAAGGAAATCAAAATCAACCAAGCAAGTGTGATTGAGATTCCTATTTTTATTCTTTAACTTTATTTCTCTTGCAGCTAAGCTCACCTCTATTCAAAATTCTATTAAAAAGTTGAAGTTATAGATAGCAGCAGACTAGTGAATCATTTTGCGTTATGTTTCTCGATTAACATTCCGATGCATTTCAGATCGGTCATCAGTCAGGCTAATTAATAAGCAAGTGTTAGATTTAACACGTGAGTGTCCACATGCAGCGACGCGACGCGACGCGACCCGACGCGACCCGACGCGCGACCGTCGCTCGAGCTAATTGGAGCTTTGAATCTCGCATTAATAACGCCTGATTCCGCCTTCGTAAGTCGTTCTTAAATAAATCTAAGAATAAGTCTCATTAGTTATGAGATGACAAACTAGTGCGGTCGGTGGTATCTGCTATTAATATTTTTTGGGTACGTACCGTACCTACTTACACGCACGTTTGTTGGTCGATAAAATATGCCGAATTGATGATGTTAGTGTAGGAGCCGTTGAGTGTGCTATGCAAGTGGAAATAAGTATGGCGGAAGAAATTTTAGATTGGCTGGGACAAGCTGCGGCACAGAAATGCCTTTTTGGAATACCAAAGTATAATAGTAGTAGTGTTTATTTAAATGAACGTGCTTCTATGTGTGATATATGCAGTACATAAACTGCTATGTGTGATATATGCAGTACATAAACCTTCGAAATATTACACGTAATGAATGTATGTATGTTATGTGTGTTGATATATTGATATTCATATGAATATTAATAAACTTATTTTATGATATTAATTCATGCAGATGATGTAAATTTACTCTAAAAATATTCTAAGCTAAAAATATAAATTACAAAACTAAAAAAGCTTACTGTGCCGCCAACTTTACACACGTAAACAAGTCTCACGCATACACGGTACGGGTTCTCTGCTCACTCTCCGCGTACAGCACGTTCGTGTAGGTACCATACAATAGCAAGCAGCACAGATAGCCTAACCACAGCGTTGTGCGAGGCACAAGGAAACTTTACACTACACTAATAATGCGCACACATTCATCCAATTCAAACACTGCACAAAAAATTCACTAATACCTACCCTCAAATTTCTACCACACATTTACCTTACTTTGCTTTGTACTTAAAGAAAAAAAAACAAAACATAAAACTAAAAGGCTTAATCCTATTCAATTAAAATTAATACTCGTTTAACTTATGAATCCCCTGGAAGAGTGTAGCCACACACAACACAGGGAATCCTAGTGTGAGGGCTAGCAAAGCAGCTATTACTTACTAACTAGAAAGTATATAAAATATGATATGATTTTGCATGAATTTATGTTTACTGAACTAGTGGTTAAGTAAATATTGTAACAATGTATTTCTTGGTTTCAAATAAATGAATTATGATTATGATTATGATTATGCTTTTAACTTGTACTATCTTGGTGGTAGCTCTAAAGTTGGAGACAACGGAGTTTGTAGTATTATAAAAATAAGTGACACGTGTATTTTGGTTGAGAATTAAACTCTTTTATTAGAGTCATCTCAACACAAAATCGTCGCATGGGATTGTGTGTGCATTTAATTACCCGCCGAGGACAATCATTATTCATCGAAACAGAGACTTGAAATAATAACTGGAGACTTGTGCTTCGCTCCGACGCGTTCCAAATTTAAAATTATAATTTGACGTTTCGTGTCGAATGTACCGCGCGAGGGTTAAGCCGCAGATGACAAATAGGCGAATGTCGGAAATGCCAGTAATGACATTAAATCACTCGCTTCCGGCTATAAGTTAGCGATTAGGTTCATTTTAATGCCACCCAAGTGTGTCGGCCGAGGTGGCAAGGGGAGGGGTTAAGGACCCGCCTCAAATTAAAAATAACTTTGTAATCGGACAGGATTTTGCAAAAATGTTTACCCAAATTGTGTTTTAATAAGCATCCTCGGTGATTAGATTTGCTTCGAGAAACGCTCGCGGACATTGTTTTATTAGACAGGGGCTGGAACTGAATTCTTCCTTTGTTTTTATATTTTTTTAGACAAGATTTAATAAGTTGGTACTCAACGGTCATTATTACGTGGAAGACTTCTAAAACATTTTTTATACCACTGAAGTGGCTTACGGCCCACTTGATAGTAAGCGGTTACCGTAGCCTATTTACGCATGCAACATCATAGATATCACATGCGTGTTACCACCCTAATACGTTAGATGGAAAGTCTCATGTGCCTGTAACTTCACCGGAAACCATACCCTTCAAACCGGAACACAACAATGCGAGCATTACTGCTTGGCGGCAGAAATAGGTAAAACATAGGAAGATACAACATAAAATTATCACTTTGGTTTGCAGCTGTCCATATCTTCTTCTTTACGAGAAAAAAGTAGCTTAATTCCGTTTTAACAAAAACAAAGCTAGCTTCACGGGTATCAAGTTATGAGACGCCCTCTTGAAAAATGAGTCGACCGCGGAGACCAATTTCACCGATGTCACAGTCTGACTACCGCGCGCAATATCTCTTCGAAGCCAACTTCAACTCTACTATCTTATAATCTAATACAAAAAAAATCGTTACTGTAAAAATCCCGTACTTTTAGACATTTAAGGTGTTTTTTTCCCAAAAAAATCTGTAAGTATTTTTAATGAACCACGGTACACGGTACAAGTTCCGTCGGGCTAATCGGCTCCATCACTCTGACTGACGAGGTTAGCGCGGCCACTGGACAATGGACTGGTGATGGATACCCGACAATGGACGTCCGAGCCAGTTCCTTCAGGTAGAACAAGATAACACTATCGTTTTGTAAGGATAAGTCATGAGGTGATCAGTGTTATAATAAATAATGTGGAAACTAAAATCTTGATGGTAAATGACGTAGAGATTGTCTGATGAAAACGTTGAGTGAAACAGGACTGCACCAGCATCGTATTTTGAACAGAAAATAAAGTATTATCCAGGCACAGTAAGACTAACCTGCGAAACAAAGTAGTGGGACTCAATTTAAATTATTTTTTTTCATAACAATTGCTTGCTTAGGGCTATATTATGTTATTCTGTGAATAATGGAAATTATCTGATAATAACAATATTTTTGTTTTACTATCACATCACTACTACTTACCACTTTGTTTATAATGAATATAATATTCTTGTTATTTTTTGTAAAGCACAGAGCTTCGTAATAAATATTGTCGACGCGACGCGGTGCGGCGCGGAGCGGCGGCGGCGCGGCGGTACACTCGCAGGAACCTCAACATGTGCAATCGTTGCCCTCGAGCCAAGCTAATGTAATGAGCACTAATTGTTTTAGTACTGTTAGCACTACACGGATCTGTACGTAGTATAAAGCTTTGAAACTGTACGTTCATAGCCTAACACTCATGAAAACAAACGTTCGATTTCATGAGTAAAGTTAACGTATCGTGCGATAGAACATTACCTCTAGATACATATTTTTAACCTGTCCTGGACTAACACAAATATTTTAAGAGCAAAATCAGCCAAATCGGTTTAGCCGTTTTAGAGTTTTAGCGAGACTATCGAACAGTAATTCATTTTTATATATAAAGAAGACTAGCTAACCCGCGTCGTTTCACTCGCGATATTTTTCGCGTTTTGCTCAACATTTAATTAAAACTTTCCTGGACTCCTACAAACATTTCAAGATTAAATATTAGCCAAATCGGTCTAGCCGTTGTCGATTTTTAGCGAGACTACTACACAGCAATACATTTTTGTATATAAGAAGATAATATAAGTATTAGAAGAAGAAGAAAGAGTAGATTGTCCCGAGAAAGCTAAAAGAGTGCTATATTGCTTTAGTAGAGACACTAACCATATTACTAACTATTATCTAAGAAGCAAAACCGTGTAGCATTTATGTAACACTCGCTACACTAATATCTCTTAGAGTAAACGGTTTAACTTTTAGGTAGCTAATAAAGTGCAGTTCACCTGAGTACACTATTAGAGGTAATAACGCACAGAAGAATAAAGATATAAATAACCGAAGCTACTGAGAACACTAGTCAGGTAAAGTTTTTAAGTTTAGCCATGAGCCCAAGCAAATGTAACGCATTTTGATCCGTAATCATTCATATAAAATGTTTATAACTGAAGACGAATATCAAATTAGTAAATTGATCGATTTAACCCCTTAAAGCTACCAAACAATCCCCGTAAAACAAAAAAAACTGTTTATAAAAATATAGAAATAACTACTAGTAGCTGGTGCCCACGTCTTCATTCGCGTGGAAATTTTGATGTGTTTGTGAAAGGTGATTGTGGATAGTGCCTATAAAATAGCAGACAAACCGCAAGGTTTGTGATAATCTTATTGTATTTCTTGAGCGCTTTACTTTAACTAGACTATAACACAACACACTCGGCCGACAACAGTTAGTGTAAAGAGTGTTGCAAGCTCTGTGGTGTGGAGCGGCACCGCACGCCCTCCCGAGCTCGTCCGCACTCACGGAACTCGCCGGCTCCTGCCTCTCTGCGGTTCGCGACCACTCTACAGCATGCACATCTCAATAGAACTGTAGAACTGTAAGCTGTTGTTGTAGTTTATTTAAACGCATACACCCTATTTGGCTTGCAGAAAACCTATTTTGTTCGCAAGTTGGGCGCTAGCAAAGTTATAATTGAATACAATTGTAAATTGGACTAGCTTACCCAAGTGACGTCCAATTGTAATTTTGTGAGGGGTGAACTGAAACATAATAACAGAGTAGTAATCTATTCGCTATTCGATGGCATCGCAGTTTAGAGTAAAAAAAAAAAAAATACAAAATGATTGTCTATATGTGGCAACTCGGAGCTGTCACTGATTCAGAGCTAAAACCATTGCCAACATATCATACCCATTAAGCTTGGGATCGGCTTCCAGCTGATACTGGGCTGGGTGGGTGATTATGTTTCAGTTCACCCCTCACAAAATTACAATTGGACGTCACTTGGGTAAGCTAGTCCAATTTACAATTTTGATTTCGTGGTGAACTGAAACATAATAACAGAGTAGATGTTCAGAGTAAGACTGCTTAATGGGTATTTATCTATTGCTAATTTATGTGCTAATATAAAATTTAAACCAATATTAAATCTGAACAAATTTCTATTTATTATTTTGATAGAAAACTACATGTAATAACAATGAATATTATGAGTATACATATAGACAAATAAAAAAAATTAAAAATGTTGAGCTTCCATACTTAGAGGTACCTAATGATATTAGGTTTCTACATAATAGTGTTACAATATTAAGGCACATTTGGGTTCTATTTTTATTTAAAAGATCTATTACATATCTATATTACTTTTAAGCTTAAAACTTATTTTAAAATCAATTAAAATTATTGAGTATCATTTCAAAAATACTAAGTAGGTACTTTTTACTTAATCACCTTAAATTACTGAAACACATTAACCATAAATTACTGGTTTACTTTGTACTTAATGACATAAAAGCCTATGATAGCTTATTTAATTTTTACTTATTGACATAAATTGAAAATTGACTGAGCAAAATTGCTACTGTCGCTGTTGTCCTGGACAGGTAAGTTATAAAATTTTGCAAAAGTCCTTGAACTTTGACTCCAGCCAGCTGTTTTCCTGATTACATCCATAGATACACCTGCTTTTTTAGCCGTTGAGGTGACAGAATGGCGTGTGCTGTGTGATGTAAACTTACTGGTATCAATCCCACTCTCAACCAGAGTACATTTAATCCACCTACTGATTGTCTGCTTTGATGCACGATGATATGGTTTTTTAAAAGTAATAAAGAGGTAAGCTTCTTTATTTCTGATATCAGATGTTCTCTGGATGTAATCTTGAAGTGTGCTAGCTGGGCATAATTTTGATTCTTGAGAATAAAATGGTAGGTCTAGACTGGTATGTTGTTTTGTGCTTACGGATGTTTTTACTAAGTCACTTATTGTGATTGTTATCTTCGTATTGCACATAGATATGTTTTCAAGCTTAATTAAAGATAAGGTTTGTACCCTCTGAGCAGTTGCCAAAGCCAGTAGTGTAGCTAACTTCTTAGTGAGTGTTTCTAAACTTAGAGCAAAGTTGTGTGGTAATTTTGTCAAATAAGTTAATACTATACTTGGGTTCCAAATCTCTGTGTATCGTGGCATAGCTGGTTTCAGTCTGAATACTCCTCTCAGGAACCGCTTGATCCTGTCATCAGTTCCAATTTTTTCTCCCATAAGGAGTGACAGGGCAGATTTATGGCAATTAAGAGTATTATAGCCAGCACCATTTTCAAATTTTTCTGTGAGAAATTGAATGACGAATGGGACAGATGTTAAGAGCGATTCCTGATTGTGTGTGTTGCAGAACTTCCACCAGCTTTTGTAAGTAGTACTGTATTGTTTTAAGGTGCCTGCAGAGATGGATGCTAACATGATATTTAATGAGTTTTCTGGCAGACCTCGGCGTCGGAATGCCTGCCGCAGAAGATGCTCGCTGCCAGGGTAAGGTGCCTGCTCAGTGGGTGGGTTGTCCTAAAAGGAGATATTAATAAGTTAGCATTCGGACTAAATATTATTGGGTCTGTTATCATTACGTTCATTGCAAGTGGATACCAAGGTTGTGATTCCCAGACTGGGTATACCATAATTCCTTTGGCTTTATCATGTTTTATTTTTTGTATGCATTTTGTTAGAAGGGCAAATGGCGGAAAGGCATAGAAAAAATATTGTCCCCAGTTAATGGTAAAAGCATCTATGTCAAATGCAAAAGGATCTCTTTTCCATGAGATGTAAACATCACATTTTTTATTGATTCTGGAGGCAAATAGGTCAATTTGTGGAATACCAAATTGATTTGTTATTAAATGATAAGCCTCATTACTTATTTCCCACTCTGTGTCAATATTAGTATTGCGAGATTCCTCGTCAGCAAATACATTTTCTTTTGATTTAACATACGATGCATATACATTAATGTTCCTACTTTCGCACCAAGTCCAGATTTGTCTAGTAATTTTGTTCAAATGTGGGAATTGCACACTACCCATTTTATTGATACAAGCTATAGCTGTAGTGTTGTCGATTCGAAGTAATATGTCACAGTGGCTGTAAGATTTTGTAAAACATTTTAGCCCAAATAAGGCAGCTAATAACTCTAGTTGATTTATATGAAGTTTTTGTTCAGAGTGTGACCATAACCCTCCGACACTCTCACCATTACAGTATATTCCCCATCCCGTCAAAGATGCATCTGAGAATATTTCTGCTTTGAAATGTCTACAACAAATATCCCTGCTTTTAGAGTGTGCGTTTTGAGCCCACCACTTAAGATCTGATAAGATAATTGGACTCAACTCCATTTCAGCATCATAGTTATCATGATGGTGTAATAAAGCCAGGTATTTTTCTCTTTCCATTATTTTAGTGTGTACCAGGCCATATGGCACTGCTGGACAAGCTGATACTAAAGTGCCAAGTAATTTCGCAAATTCTCTTATTTTACAATGTTTAAGTTTTTCAAATTTCAACACTACAGCTTTTATGGTATCACGTTTTTCCAGAGGCAACTCAAGAGACATGTTGTGAGAATTTATTATAAACCCAAGAAACTTGCAGGATGTACTGGGTACTAAAGTGCTTTTTTCATGATTTACAATCAGTCCCAGGTATTGAAATAAGTTAAGAGTTGCATCTCTATTGGCTATGCATTCATCATATGTGCGGCCCATACATAAGTAATCATCGAGATATATAGTTGATAGAAACCCCTGTTTTCGAAGAGTACCAACAACCGGTTTCAATAGTTTTGTGAAAACACTGGGAGCTGTAGAAATACCATATGGTAAAGCAGTAAATTGATAGAGAGTGTTTTCAAACTCAAAGCGCAGGTATTTTCTATGTTCTGTAGCTACTGACACTAAAAAATAAGATTCTTTGAGATCTATACAGCACATAAAGTAGCCATAGTCAACAATTTTTATGGCTGTTCTAATGTCCTCCATCTTAAAATGTTCTACTTGAATAAATTTATTCAAGGGTTTCAGATTGAGAATGAATCTAAATTTCCCATTAGGTTTGGGTCTAAGAAATATCTTAGAGATAAACTGGTCTTTAATATGATTGCATATTTCTACAGCACCTAGTTCTAACAAGTTACTGATGGATTGGCGCATGTTAAAGAGCTCTATATCAGGTATATTATTTTTTGGTGCTATATTTTGCACAGGTTTTCCAATGAGAGGGATCTGATATCCTCTAACCCATTGTAGAATTATTGGGTCAGTAGTGATTTGCTGCCAATGTGAAAGATGTTGGGAAATGTTTCCCGCATGTACCTGGTTTTCTAGCGTCTGCTGTGTGAGCCACGTGGTGCAGCCCTCTCGGGGCGTGGCCGGTTGTAGCCTGGACGATGATGCGGCGGCTGTGTCGTACGATATCTGGGTCCACCTCGAGTCGCCGTTGCTCTGGTTTGCTGATTGAATTGAGTTTGAGGTGGACCGAACCGGTTTCCCACTGGCTTGTGTTTTGGCACAGGTTTGTTATGTGCCGGTCTTGTTAGTGTTTTCTTTATTTGAGATGATGATTTCTTCAATTCTTGACTTGTTTTTATCTTTATTCCTAAATCAATGCCATAAAGGTGCTCATCACGTTTCACTTTCTCCACAAGAGTATTAAAGTTTTTGTCCAACATTGGTGATATAAGCAGTCGCCTTGTTCTGGTATTTTGGCAGTTTATGTCGTTTAGTAGTTTTGATGCATCAGCTAAGTTTGCTACCAGCTGTATCTTATCAATATCTTTGTTATCGATCAGGTTTGTCATTACTTGGCCCACAATGGCGGTGGCCATTCCTAGTTGATGCTGCACCATTTCAAGAGATTTGTCCCTGATTTTGGAGTTCTCCGTTATAACTGACTTGACTTCCTCATTCAGGATTGGTGCTTCTAGTAGTTGACAATTCTCTGGTAATTTATACTTTCCCAATATGCATTCTTTTTCTTCCTTGGTTAGACCATTAACTAATATATGATTCCAACGCTTTGTTATTTCCGTTTGTATATTCCCTTCAAACTTTGTACTATCTTCGTATTCAACTCCCAAAGCATCACGAAAGGCATCAGCCACGTTTGTACTGCTGTTGTGCAATGAGTTTTCACCACCAAGAGATTGTTGAGCCATATTAGGGTCATCCACATCCACATCTGAAATATTAACCATTGAATTTTTGGTTTACAAGAACATGGCATGTTCTTGGACTTGTAGCTTAGCTATGAGTACCGTATCGCGTACGTGTACTTTTTGGTATCTCGTACCGAATCAAAGCAACAATATCTCGTATTGTTGTTTGATCTTCGTGCATATTTGTATCTCGTACAAGCACGGTAGTTGGTGGGTGTAACTCGTACATAACGTTTGTTTTCCGTGCATAACTGTATCTCGTACAGTGCACGGTACACGGTTATAAAAAGCTTTGCAGGTTATGTTTCCAAGGATAAAATGTATCATTCTGGATTACCTAAATATGTAATGTTTTAATTTACCTGGTACGTCCGAAGGTTGATCCAAATCCCACAGTTGGTGAACATCTTGACGAAGGCATGAACGACTCCTACTCCTACTTCGACTACGTGTGCGTCGTTTTCGATGGAGTCGGTTGAGTTTCTTTTCATACTTTTCGATTTTCCTTTGCAATTTTTCGTTACTTGACATCACAATTGCTTAAATGCACAAGCTTATAACAAGTTTTAACACTTTATTTTGGAAATATTAAAAATAATTTGTGAAAACAATACGATGCCGTTACAGCGCGAAAAGAAAAGTGACAGCTCCGAGTTGCCACATATAGACAATCATTTTGTATTTTTTTTTTTTTTACTCTAAACTGCGATGCCATCGAATAGCGAATAGATTACTACTCTGTTATTATGTTTCAGTTCACCACGAAATCAAAATGTAATGCTAACTCCGCGTATGAAGATGGAATAAGTTGAGTGAAGTTGAAGCCGCGCTGCGTTAGTTCGTCAAGTTGTTTTAGCTAGCACAGCGGTGCGAGCACTGGTACACAATTACATAGAAGATAATAATTAGCTAGAAATATAGTATTAGGAACGTCTACCTATTCGATGTAGAAATTATATAAAAAAAAGTATATGATCTAGAATTAATTAATTCTCACTCACGGCTCTATGAATTAACTAGCGATCCGCTCCGGCTTCGTGCGGGTGTTTGAACGATGCGTATAAACCTTTCTCTTAAATCACTATTAGTGAACGCCGCATAAGAATCCGTTACTTAGATCTAAGCATAACTTTAACATACATCAGAGGGACAAACGGTGAAAAACAACTTTGCTTTATACTTGTTAAACTAACCCGTAAAGATTTTTAAAAGTCAGAGCTACTCGTTCAATCTAAGGACGGTTCAACATTACCGATGGCGATGTGCGCATGGATGCGGGTACTGCATGCAGTTAATCAGTCGTCGGCGCGCACTCCACAGCTCAGCTGGTGCGCAGCATACATACATACCTGCAACAAGTAACAATAATAATAAATCATGAGCCCTCAGATTGCAGCAACCGATACGTCCGCGGCATGAGCGCGCTTCAAGGAATGTTTCACAAAGCTCTGCGTGCATTATTGCTTGTAAAGTTGATAAAACGATGGTTGATAAAACATTTATAGTTTTAAAATAAAGATTTTTTCGGAAATGTAGGTACCATTTGCACCAAATGTAGGCTTTTAGTGATAAGACCGCCCATTGTTACACTGTAAACATATAAATGTAATTTGTTTTTTTCTTATCATAAGGTGTGTAATAAAGATATAATTTATCTAATCTATCTATCTATCTACCTATCTATCTATCTATCTATCATTCTCACTAAATAAATTAGACTGCCAGCGGATCTCGGTTGTCGTAAAGCTAACCGTTTGTGATGCGCAAAGACAATTTAGCTCGAAAAAGCTCCATTGCATATTTTGTTGCCAGATTCTTCAGGCTTGGGCGCGCGGAACTGGCGTAAATTCACCTAGCTTTAAGACGTTTCAAAATTATCCTTGTGATATGATTGAATAAATATATTTTTACTTTACTTCGCATCGAAACTGCTAACTTCACGACAGTCGAGATATATTTGTGTATATAGTAAAAATAGAGTAAAATTGCCAAGAATTTAATAACAAATTGTTGAAATCTCATTTACGTTAAAGAGAAATAAGACACTATTTGGGTAACTTAGGATACGTTACCCAAATATTGAACATCTTATTTACATCAGCGATTACAAACACGCCAAGAACTATCCCGATCCCCTTCAGGAGATCTCTCGCGCGTGTTTGCCGACTTCAGTATCACGTTACCTTCCCCCCCCCCTACCTTTACGCCGCAGCTGTTTACACAAAGAGTTGCTCAGACAGAGCTATGTTATTACGCTTCCAACCAGTGAACATGCATGATCTGGATCTAATATTATAACAATAACTAGTAGACCTGTCCAGGTTTCACTTGCGTGATTTTTTCGCCACTTTTCCATAATTTCTCACCGTTTAAACCTCCCTGAACTTCTACAAACAATTCAAGAACAAAATTAGCCAAATCTTCAGCCAGCTGCGCTGCGTTAGAAAGAGAAAGAAAGAAAATATATTTATTTGTCCCGCACACAACACAACATAAAGTAGAGTTAAGAGCGCTCTACAATAGCTAACAGCTTAGACGTTGATTTGATGGATATTTTTTTAAATATTCATTATTATATTAGTATTATGAATTAGTATATCACCTCAATGACAGAATAAAGATTGTTAATTCGATGTTTTAGTAGCAGAGATACGCATACCTGCAGAAGTGGTAAGCTACACAATACATCCATCTTATATTTTCAATATTAATAATACCTAACTGCTGTTTGTTTCTAATTCGTGGCTAATTGTGCTATTTAATAATACTGTAAGTCCAGGGAAGGTTTAAACGGTGAGTAAAATAACGGGAGTATAATCTCGTAGGTCAGTTATTTACATAAAAAATGATTTTAAGTACCTACAGGAAAACACGTCCGTAGATAGTAAAGTAGCAGACAACTTAAAACATTGAGCCTGGTCTGTGGCCTGGTAGTCACGAATAGAATGTAGCATCCAGTAGTGAACGCTCCTAGCGCCGCATAATTATCGGTACTGCATAATATTTGATTTGCAAACGATCACTCGACAGGGACTCTCCCCGTGCTTACCATAACTTGTCTTGTACACGCCTATATTACTGTGGCGTACTTCCACTGTGCTAAAGTCAACTTGTCTGTACTTAGAGTTCTATTCGTTATTCACCTATAACCTAATAATAATCAAATAATCAGTTATTTGGAACACAGTTAATACACGTCAGCTTATTAAACTAGGTGAGGTACCTATTTAAAATAAAAAAATTAAAAACTTGGTTTTTTACAATAATTGTGTAAAAAAAACATCCACAAGTACACAAATAACGATAATTATTAAAACCGCGACCGTTGTCATAGTCTTTTTAACAGTTACTATAACGAAAGCCAGATTAAATTATAGTTAGTAGGTACATGTGTGGCTATCGCATCGCCACACACAATGGGTAAATGATGACGTCACTCGACTTGAAAGGCCATCTCGCTTGAGCAGCAGGAATGACAAACCAAACGTGTAATTTCGATGTAGCTCGCACATTGAATTTTTTGAATAGCGACCCAGGTAGTATCTAGTTTTTGTAAAATAATTTTACTGCTTCTGACTGGGTATGTAGTAGGTAGGTAATTATTTGCGGACAAAAAATCCAGAAATCTTAAGGGGATTTCCGGACCAAGCCAAACTTATCTTTTTGTTAAAAGTCAAGGTACCTAGGTATCTCTATATCTCTACCAAGTTACTAACAAGAGCCTATCTAAATTCACTTGACCGCGTAGTTTTGCGTGACGGTTGCGAATAACGGCGTCACTTACAGCCGGGGCTGGCTATCAGCTGACAGTTTCCATCCATCAAGACAATCAACTCAACTTGGTTTGTTTCTATTTCATGCTTCTTTCTATACATATAGCTATTTTCAGACCTTGAATAGTATCAATTTATGAGCCAGCAAAATGTTAGCAGGAAGAGTTACCAAATCATGTTATTATTTTTTGATTGATAAAAAATTGTGACGATCCAAGATCTATGATTAAAATTATATATAAGTAGTGCCTCTTGAGATTAAGATTTATCAGTTTCAAATATCAGAATGACCGTCACTTTATCATTCAAATTAGAATATTGAGCGAGACCGCGGGCGCACGCACGGGGCCCATCGGAATAATCTCCATCATCACATTGATGGATAGACTGCTCTCAATGAAGATCTGGTTACTGGAGCCGAGGAAAATATTACGTCAAATAGCACCCGCGCTGTGTCACAGGAACTATTCATTCTGGTCACAAGTAATGTTCCTGTTGCCGGTGTAAAGTGATGCTTGACTCGTGGAAAAAGGGACGGAAATTGCTAAGCTGGTGTTGGAGGACAATAACTATCGAAATATTATCGGATGGTATCGATAAACGATTATTTAGACAATGCGGCGGCGGCGGCGGCGGCGCTGCGCCAGACACATTTGCACTTTATCCAAAGTTTAGTTAATATAAGGTCATTCATTATCAACCTGACAAACTTAAGGGGTAGGTTCCACATATAAAAAAAAAAATACTTGTACTTTTTTTTTTTTTTTTCTAAACGTTTTTTTTTATAAAATTTTAAAAAAATAATTACTTAATTCTGCTTCATAATTAGTTATCCTTGTTAGAAATCGAAAAGGCAGCGCTCGGCACGTGTTAGTGACCCGCGCGTCAATGAACTGCGGGTCATTAACCCGCGCGTCCTTGACCTGCGCGTGTCCTTGACCCGCTACGGGGCGCGCACACTCGAATATTTGATTATTACGTCGCTTAACTCGATTCCCAACAATGATAAATAATAATTGAGCGGAAAAACGTAATCGATTTTTTTTTGTTTAGTTGTGATTTCTAAGACAAAACATACATAAAAAAAAAAAAATATAGGTACATATATTTTTTTTTTTAGGTGTGGAACCTATCCCTTAAGTTTGTCAGGTTGATAATGAATGACCCTGTATAGCCGCTACCGACCAGTGATCCAACAGTTTGTACCACGGGTAAATAAAATTATCCGTGGTCCAACCGGTTGAACAACGGGGCAGCAAGTATACCCGTGGTTCAACACGTGGTCCAACGGGGATCAATTTATCTGTAGTCCAACATGTTGAACCATTCGCCATCAACGGAGCCGCGCCGCAGTCGCCGCGCCGCAGTCGCCGCGCTCGGACGCACTCTCTGTTTACTCTACATTTACACATTTATTCCAGCACCATTCATGTTAATTTTAAGTAAATACCAGCTGTTATTACAAGTACCCATTCAGTGTTACGCTACCCAAATGAAGAAATTTTAATTTATCCCGTATCTTATGATTTTAGCAGGAGTCAGAGTTGTAATATTTATTTTAATGTACAAATAGCAATTACCGTCTGGTTTAGACTGGTCAGGTTTTAATGTTTACAAATTAGCCGGTTGATAAAGTGCAGTTGCGGCCGACGACGGCGACCCAAGCTGTGCCCCCCCCGCCCAGCCGCCGACAGCCGACACCCGGCCCGTGTATGCTAATATTTAACGACTCTCACTTTTATAGGAACCGCAGGCTTATTCTAATATAATACTGCTATGTACACCTTACTGGGTGGAAAGTTGATAATTACGGGTAATGTAATATCATTTTTCTATCTATTTGTAAACTTTAATGTAAGTTCTGCCGTTTTCACAATCCAACGATAATAAATCAACAGCGAAGTATTGTCAACAATATACTACACTGTATTTGGTCATGTCAACATTTATCACAAGCTGACAGTGAACAACATTTACCGACAAATCAAAACACCATAAATCATTCAGAAATAGATTTCTTTCGGAAACATTGAGGAGCTCGTTATCAGTTAGAAACAATATTTGGGTGAAGCCGGGTGATACAGTAAGTCTCGTCACGCCACCTGCGTGAGTGGAGCGCGTAAAGGGACCAACTCTACAACGACTCCTAAAGCTGAATGAAAACATAAAGCTGTTGACGAAGATTCCGATGTCAGATACGGGACAGAGAATTCGTAAGCGGAAACTCAAAAATAAATGTTGTTGTTAATAGCTGCAATATATTACAAGTACACTAGTGTGTGTGATACTTAGAGATTATCTATTGTGAAGAGCGAAACAGTTCGTTATGTTTTAAATGCTCAGACGTTTACTTATTGCAACAGATAGTCAAAGTCAAAAGGTTTTCAATAAATCACAAGGATCACTTTGAAACGTCCTATTTGCGGCAGTTCCGAAAAAAAAACTGTCAACAACAATAAATACACAATGTAGCGATATATACATCAGAAAATGCATGTTTTTGTGATTTATCGAGACTCATTAGAATCACATACCTAAACATGCCATGCAAGCAAAGTTAAAAAGCTTTTTTTTTTTAAAACTCAAAAAATCCTTCTTGTGAAGTAAAGGGTTGTGGTTCATAAAAAAAAAACATTATGCAAATAAAACTCTAAGTTTAATTAGATTCACAACCCTAGCTAGAGGCAGAGCTAGGTGGATATTAGTTAATGGATATTAGTTAATACTATCCGAAGTATCGAGTGTTAGAGTAAGTATCATCTGTGCAGTTGCCAAGTTCCTGGCTGAGAAATTAGATAAGGATTCACTTCAGTTGAAGCGAGCGGCTGAACTAACCCGTCAGAAGTCTTACGCCGCCGGGATCTAAGCTATTGATTTTGTGATCTACTTGAGCTTGGGTATAATATCCTACTGATTCCTACTCCTAGCGATTTAACTATTTATCCTATCGATTGAGTTCTAAACCGTAAAAACGTAATTATAATTAAGGCTTTTTAGATGAAATACGGCTCGGTCGTTTTCAACTTATCACTATAGATACGTCCCAACTCCTCAAATCAATTTTTGAGGTTCACTAAAGTCTCTTTGCCAGCAAAGTTAATCCCTGACTGAATCAGCAGCTTCCCGCATCTGAGCCACAAACAAAGTGACGGTTAGCGTGTTATTTGTAACTTTTGTCACCTGAGGCTAAGCCGGTATCAAACAGATCCAGGCGCCATAATTCCCTTTCCGAACCCACATATCAACAGCCAGCGGTCAGTCGGCCTGGAGGGCTTACCTTTGGACCGAAATAACACCAAGTTGTTGATTTTACCGGCGGTAAAAAATCTACTCATTAGGACCATTCACATACGACGTCAAAATAATGATGTTACATGCTCCAAATGCTTATACTTAGTTGATAAGCCTGATCGAGTTTACTAGCTAATAAAAATTTGACTTCCGAATCTCACTTTCCTGGTATAACCTCAGGCTGGTGGCACCCGCACGCGCGCGTGGCTCACGCTCATGTAAATGCGGCGAGTCAGTTTGCTTATCGCCCTCGCAGTAGCCGACCCGTCGACCGACGGTCGGCTCTGAGATTTGCACATGCCAATATCGCTGACTTTGATTTAATATACGAAATCGCACCTTTTGTTATGGAAATGTTGGCAATGTGAACGAAACTATTGCGTATTTTTGTAACATTTTCTGAAAGTTTTTTTTTTTTCATACTACTAAAGTGGCAACCAAGCATACGGCTCACAAGATGGTAAGCGGTTACCGCAGCCTATGGGCGCTTGCAAACTCACGAGTTGCCATTTCATTTCATTTATTCATTAAACAATTTATAAATCGTATTTAAATGTAAATTAAATTAAATAAACACAGCACGAATTAAATTAACTCAAAATATAAAATAACCAATCAATAAATACATTTAAATAAAATTACAAATCCTTACTATTAGGTCACTTGCTTAAATACTTTTTAAGAGGAATAATACAAATAATAATAATAATAATAAAATACTAATAATTGATAAGGATTGGAATAGATACACAATGTTTTTTTACAAACTTATCCTATAAATACTAAGGTCCTTTTAAAAACAAAAATGTTAATACATAGAACCTAACATCTTTTTATAGGATCCCAAAACAGCTGAATACAGAATTACCAGAGATGAAAAATGATTCCCCAAAACAGTTTATCATTCGAAAAGTGAGTGTACGCTACGCGGTGACATATTCAGTGCCGCCCGTCCCTCCGAGGCCCGGCTCTCATCTCGCGGAGATTTCCAAACGCAAACGAATGAGTAAATAAGAGACGAGGACGAGTTGATGGATGAAGTCGGAGCCTGCGAGTGCGTGACATGACCGCAGAGTGTTCGGGGCCATGGACCGAAGGCAACAGCTCTAACAGTTATTAGGGATTATTCCCATCTGTCACCTAGTTTTGTCCCCTTAAGGTGACAAATCGCACTTTTATTTTTTCATAAAGTGCTATCTGTCGCCCTGTCAGTAACGAGAGAAGATATAAAACTATTTCAAAGCTAATGTTCAATCTGTCCCCCCGTCACTAACAGACTGATAGAGATTAGCCACAGACTGCGTTATAGCTAAGTAATAGGTCAAAGTTTCATCAAATAATCGTAGTTTGTTTGTTTTTCTTAGATTGAGTGCCAAAAATCGTTAATCGCAAGGTGCCAGCGCAAAAAGTAGCATAAAGATGTGTTAATTCAGATTATCTAATTTTGTATCAAGAACAAACAAACACAAACATTTGAAAATTATTTAAGGAATATGTTCCATAGACAAAAATAAAATAAATGTACTTTTTTTTAATAACTTTTTGTCTGAAAAATCTCGAGTAAATCGATTACGTTTTTTTGGACAATTATTATTTATCAACTCAAAAAATCTCGCCCCGTAGTGGTCATTGACACGCGCAGGTCATTGACGCGCGGGTTATTAACACGCGGGTCATTGACATGCGCTCCCCTTTCGATTTGAAACAAGGATAATTAATAATTGACCAGAAAAACGTAATCGATTTACTCGAGATTTTTCAGACACATTGTTATAAAAAAAAAGAACGTGTATTTTTTGTGTGGAACATATTCCTTTGTATATTGCGCACTCATATCAAAGACCCTATAAATGTAGTTGGACAGTTAAGTAGGTAAAGATTTCTGTGACTGCATCATAGAGATTGTACTCTAGATGTCCTACACGGGCTGTGGAGAGTTGACTCTGCAGGATTGCCTGCGGTCTATTTGTTACTGAGATCAGCGCCCAATTTAAAAATAGAACATAAGGGATTTAGTCGGATCAGATCTGGCAGCCGACCAAATCGAGTTACCGTTCAGTTTCAAAGCGCGGTTTTCGATAAAGTTGCATGTATCTTCAAACGTTTTGTTTAAATGAAGTTTAAATGAGCTTGTACTGTAGGCTATTATAGCGTATTATTATAGAGTAGAAAAAGACGATATCAAAAGGTTAAATTAACTATTATATGATCTCAAGAGCGCGTGAGATGGATACTGAGGCGAGTTGAAGCAGCGCCGGAGTCACTATCACCTATTCCGTGGTGCAGTTAGCAAGTCCTGGCCAAATATTTAAATGAAAACAACCCCATCGCTAGAGCCTACATTAACATTGGTGCGCTTCGAGGATTAAAAACTTGACATTTATACTCACCGAATGAAGCGCACGTAGCGGGTGCGCTATGAAGAAGTATCTAGTCGCGCTTCAGCTCCGTGCGCCTCGAGGAATACCTCGTGAATTTCAGTAATTCCTTTTTTATTGCACTTAGTATATAAGTATTACATTAGAAGGTCGCCCTAAAAATGAAAATTTCTAGAACATTATTGATTAGGGCCGGGCGTTGATTATCTAGTAAGTAAATCAGGTGGTAATTTATAAAGTTTTGTTACTTATATCGATTTACTACAGTATTACATAAAAAGCCACGTAAAATATGATATAACGATATAAATATTATTATGTTGTTCTTGCAAAAGACTACGTGCTTCGATCTCAAAGCGAACAAAACCCTAACCCCTGAAACTCGACAAATAAAACCCTGGGACGCATCTCTAATTATAAGAGTTGTCAAAACATGTCACCACGACTCTTGGACTACAAGTAACCGGATTTCACGTCGACACTCTCTAAGTAAGTATTATACTATTGGTTTATAAGTACTCTAAAAATCCATCATTAGAAACGACATTAAAACAATCGTTCATTGAAAACAAAGCACAATGTGGTTGCTGACCTACGACTTACAAAAAGTTAAACTGAGATGAGAATTTGGCGGCTTGTGATCCGACCTAATGTGATCGTAGAAATGCAAATGTGCGGTAATCGAATCACAGCGGTCAGCGGCTCTCGAGCGAGGCGCGCCCGGAGCACGCGCGCCGCACGCCGCACGCCGGAGACACGCGGGGCGCGCCGTTTAGAGACAATCCGATTACAGGACCCTTTCACTGTATTTTCCTACTCAGTTGAATTACTAATTTCGAAAAGCTAAAAGGTAACTATAGAAAGTTTAAAATTTCAGTAGAATCTGAATAGTATTGATGAAATCGTTATTGACTGACAATAAATATCAGTCTTAACACTGCTCGGACATGCAATTTATGGCACTAAATTAAAAAGTATTCTCTAGTAATGTCGGGATTATAATCTCTACACCCAATCGTAGGTACTAGCGAGAGGTTAGCGCCATAGCCGAGGAACTCAACAGCCATACACAAGACTTACACAAATGGACTGCCATCGGTTCATCGCTGCAATATTATTGGCAGCAAGTGTAATACAGGCCCGGTTTATTGGCACGAAGTGTAATGGAGGCAAGGAGCTTTATACTGAGTGATGGTAATCGCCGGCTGAGCAGCTAACAGCGCAATTGCCGACCTACTCAAGTACTAAAAGGTACATGGTTTAGGGACCTTTCACGCGGAACCAGTGCGTATATATATATAGCAACTAACCTTTTAGTTCAAACATAACTAGAGCACTTTAAAATTAAACACTCACAGAGATTAAACTCATTTTCTAATGCTATAAATTCGTTATTCGAGTTCGTAGCAAAATTAAATAGCTAAGCAATCGAGTATAAAGTTCATAATAAACGTTTTTACAATGTTCGGGTCACAAACTGGGGTTAAAAAAAGTCAGTGTTCATACAATTTGACAGCACTATTGAACTCGGCTAAAAGCTAAATGCTGTTTAGTTTAAACGGTAAAATCAAACCCTAATCAAAAAGTCAGTGAATCCAGTGTAGCTTTATTTTGTACAAGTTTGGTATCGTCGTGTGCTGCGGCCGAGCTGTCAGACTCTGCTAGAGCAGCCTGTGTAGTATCTCTTGGACTCGCAGATCTATTACAGATATCTGCTGCGAATGTTTCAATCTGCTTCTAATTTCATCGCAAAATTAAATCAGACTTCGGCAAAGGTTTTCGATAGCCTGGTGTTACATACGGAATATTATTTCTAAGTATTTGCATTATGTTTTGAGTCAAGGAAACAAACTTAGCAAGACTTAATCTGACGCCAACATATCGACAAGTTTAGTGTATATTTTACTGAAAACCAGTGATTTTATTCATGGTTTAGTTGGTAACTAAGTATTTATCAAAATAGTTAGAGTCCAATTCTTCAAAGGGATAAGACAGAACATTGAAATAAGTATCAATTTCTACCAGAGGTTGCGTTGACAATCAATCAGAAACCCGCCCTAACAATACCTGAAAAATTTACACATTTTATGATAACATTGACGTTTGAATGTCTGTCCAGTGAAATGGATACGAGCCAAAGCAATTTGTCCAAAGAGACAAATAAAAACACCGATAAAATCTCGGGAGTAGTTTTATCAGCATAACTGGACGTGTCATACCAGTGGGTAACTCGAACTCACAAAACAACCAGCTTCAATTAACCGGTGTTGCACCAGACCTGACAGCGCTTCAAGCGTGGCTGGAAAAAAAGCGTTAGACGGGTTTTTTTGTTGAGAGCGCTTCAAGCAGGTGACAGGCATAGCGACCGACAACGTTGCATTCTGCTGCAATTTTAAATTGAGAACATTTGTTTAGTTGAGTTGTTTTTTTTGTTTGAGGACAGTTAGCAGCTCACTAACTGCAGGTAGCTGCAGGTGCTATTTTTTGAATGAATCTTACACACCATGTTGTTGAACTGCTTTGATAAATAGGAGTAGGTAATCTCATCTTGTTCAGAATGAATGAATATTTTTTGGTTTCGTTTTCGCAAAATCTTAAAAATCAAAAGTAAGAAAACTTTTATGTACCTAGGCAGGTACTACGGGCCAACCTTATCTTTATCAAAATTCTATTCATATCATTTCCATATTGTAAGAAAATCTCTGTAAAAATCCGAGCATCGCACTTTTCTTCCTCCCGAAACGAACACATTTATATTTGATAGAATTTTTACATGTTTATCGAAATTGAATTGTAAGAAGCTACAGTGTTGATACTCGCCTCGGGAAATCAGATCCACCTGTCAATAGCAAGGAGGACGACGCCGCGCCGGCGGCACCGCGGCAAGTGTGCTGCCGCAACCCAACATATGATGTGGATCGTATTGGTATTGTGCGGCTAAGTGTCGCGTCTCGTCTGCACACATTTGCATCTGTGGACGACGTGAGGGAACAAAGCTTTAGCTTATTCTATATCGCGGAGTTCATTCAGTGGATTGAGTGAGATCGCCGCTTTCAGGACGCATTGTCCCGCGCCGCTCCGCTCCCGCCGTGCCGCCGCACCGGTAACGGACCCCGCGGAAGTGCGTTTAGTATTCAGACGGCGGTTTATGAAATAACTTTAAGAAATTGGGGACCCTAAGCGATGCTCTGTCATCCTTAAACTTACAAGCGTTGTTCTTGAACGTTTATTCGGCTGCTAAGACATTTTTGTAAATCGCGAGACATTCAGCTGAGACGTGAGTAGTTTTTCGGTTGATTGGACGGAATGAGAGCCCGGGAAGTTGCGACTAAACCGAATTATCTCCCGCAAGGGTGCTCTCTATTTATTTGCAATCAGCTTGTGAGGGAGGGAGAGGGATGATAACTGAGTTTCGTTCTTTACCAATTTTCGACGCAACATTCCATTAAAGTAAACGACGACATTTTTCGTAATAACGTTATGATTACGTGTAAATTTAGTCTAGTTGTTTGTCCTCTAATGAAACAGCTACGTGACCAGATTGTAAATACTGAGGAACCAGCGTCAGTGTACAATAGTAACATTTATTATAAAGTGATGCTAAACATTCTTTAGAAAGGGCGTCGTTGGTCGGCAGTAAATGAAGATGTAATGGCTCTATGAATAAATTAATTTCTGTTTTGTTTTTAAGTCACGTTGACCTTTTAAATTTAATTTTCTATGTAGGCGAATATTTTGAATTCATAGCAGGACGCCAATCCAACGAGATAGAGGAATCCCGAAAGTCGACAAACATCGCTGAGCGGTGTAGAATAAAAGGCAATCTAAAGCCAGCGCCACACAACAGCACGCTACACGAGCCAGCATTTCCATAGTTATAGCGGTTTAAGGCTTGCGCCAATCTTAGGATAAAGCCGGAAACTCAGAAGACCGACAAATATTTGTGACCTGAAACGATGGTATAAAATACCTTGGTATTGTCTTGACATTTTACAAATACTAGCTGTTGCCCGCTACTGCATTCGCGTGGAACCCAAGAACTGTACATTGTTCCGCGATAAAAAAGTAGCCGGGTGAATCGTTTAAGTGGCGATCGTGCTAAAGAGGAACCAACCTCCAGTCAAACTAAGTAGTTAGTGGATTAGTGTGATTTGTATACCGTTGCCGGATGTTTTGGATGTAGACGAAGAGCCGGATATACAACACTGCTACGCGGACGGACCGAACAATACACCGGAAAATAAATACATATTTGCAGTTTATGGGCGCTGGAGGGGTTGCGGTGCATACGATCTTCTCCGGGCACTGAAGCAGATATTGTTGGGCTCTCCGTTATGCGCTTGTTGTACGAAGACTTCATCTTTGGATTTGTGAAAACTTTGCTATGAATATAGACCTTTTTTATTACGGTATGATGTCGAGTTGTTCTTTTCTGTGTTTTATCGTGAAATAGTTGACCGAGCGAGCAAAGCGTCTTAGTTTCGAGATTGGCCACTCCGCCTTAAGAGATCCGATTACGATGATTTTTTTATTTATTTGAAACTAGCTGTCGCCCGCGACTTCATTCGCGTAGAACTCGGGAACCGTACTTTTTTTCCGGGATGAAAAATAGCCTATGTCCTATTCCCGGTCATTATGTATCTATGTTTTAAATTTCAGCCAAATCGGTTAAGTGGTTGTTGAGTTGAATTAGAGGATGAGAGTAACAAACATCTAAACATCCAAACTTTCGTATTTATAATATTGGTGGTGGTGATGACGTGATGATTTATGGAGATCTGTTGAGAGTCTTCAGAGTCATGAGCAGAAAAGCTCCTCGAAATGCAGTAATTTGCTAACTTTAAAATATTGTGCTTGCGAAGTCTATTACTGTTCTCACAAAACTGCTACATAGTTAAAATTATTGTTTAAAACTGCAGATTTTTAAATACAGTATTGGAAAAATAAAGCTCAGTTCATCTATTTCCAAAGAATATTAAAATGAAACAGAGCGAAGAGTGAAACAGAACTTTGTAAATTTCAAGCCTATTAACGTATTTTCTTGCTAGTTATAGTCGTGAGTGAAAGTTTTCACAAATTGCCAACTCATGAGAGTTCATGACTATTTCTTTACTTATCGATTACTGTAACCTTAAGTAACTTTAGACCTAAAGGTGCTCAAAGTAATTTGTTAAAAGTATTTATTAAACAAAATAAAATATGTACATAATTATATTACACTACAAAATATACAAAATACATATGAAACAGTTGAGCCATCTAAAGAATTGTTAATAGTTACTGTGCGAAGAGCGTTCCCACTTCTCACAGAAACGTCACTTCACAGTGAGGAGTCACGCACTTGTGACACACTCGCTTCAGTAGCACTTGTGTCGGCACTCGACTCGAGCCGGACCCGGCGGCTGACGGCTCTGTGACAGGACTGCATTGATTCACTACGCTTCAAGCACTTTACATTACTTTTGTGTTGTAGTGGACAACTGGCAGAGATGTAAGAGGTTATTATTTCTAATATTTACCGGTTTCTTATAACGGATTGACTTAGATCGATAAAAATAGAAGTTAAAGTGGTCACCACACTTTAGTGGTGGTAAAGCATCTGCCTTCTAAAAAATAAAAATCTTGCAAGATTTCTGACAGCGCTGACTTACAGAATTAACATAAATAATTTAAACGGAACTCTTAATCGCGGTAAAGTGCATAATTAAAGTAATACAAAGATATCCTCCCTCACAGCCGACAACCTACCACAGATTAAGTGTTTACATTTCCTAGTGTACAGAAACGTAGTTTCAATAAAACTCCGGCTATGGCTGATCTTCTTATTCACTTTTACTAGTTTGTCAAGGAATACTGGATTCTAAAAAACACTGCATGTCTTCTGAACCTCAATAATCTATACTAATATTATAAAGAGAGAAGATTTGTATTTTTGTATTTTTCTTTGTTACAAATAAACTCAAAAACTACGGTTCGATTCTTTCACCATTAGAATGCTACATTATCCTTGAGTAACATAGGCTATATTAATTACTAGCGATCCGCCCCGGCTTCGAACGGGTGTGGTTTCATTGCACCCGCGCGAAGCTGGGACGGACTGCTAGTAAATAATAAATAAATAATGCTGGACAATCCACACAGCATCATCTAGCCCCAAGGTAAGCTGCTGTTAAACAGAGCTGTATTATGGGTACTAGATGACTGATAAATATTTAATACAATACAGTACAAAGATAGATATTTTTTTATTATACATAGTAAATACCCAGAACACTCGAATGTTGTCATGTGAATGCCGCGAGTTGCTTTCGCGTTGCTCCGCTCCGCGCGGCACGACAAATAGCAGCGTGAACAACGCAACTGATAAATAAAAGTTTATAATAACTTATTTTATAAACACTTTTTTAGTTGACTGTACTAAAATTCACCCAAAGTAAAAGTAGTGTGAGTTGCAGAAGAAGGAGTATAGCTTTTTTGTACGATTCGTCAACTCACACCAGTCGGAACAAGATTTATATTTGACGAATGACTCATCTTATCTGACTGCTGTTCGTTCTGCCACACAATGTTTGATCACACCCAGACGCCTACACCAAACAATAAAAAGATAGCAAGTACTCAAATCATTTATCCAATCCGATCAAAGAATCATGAGCGCATTTTTAGAACATGAAAGTGAAATTGATGATCGAGCGCGGCATAACCCCCATGAAAAAGTGTCACTTCTACCCTCTACGGACTCGTCTACTCTTTGGCGGGGCTAAGGCTAGCCAAGGCGTGTTTAGTATTCCTTTGACGCGCGCTCATTTACCGCCGTTTGTGAGTTCCACAACTTGTTCATTACGCGAACGAATTAAAGTTGAAGTGCGTTCCGTGCCCGCTGGATGAGAGCACGTGACCTTATTCAGCGGATTCATATTGAGCTTTAAAGTTTAAACAAAACACCACTTTGCAGATGTCACTTAACTTTAGTGCCTAATTTATATGGCTTAAAACGTACAAGTTTTAACTTTAATTGATTTCAGACTGTGCGCGGTGGATTTAGTAAATAAATAAATAAAATAAAATAATAATTGTAAAAAAAATGAAGCAAAAGTTATTTCACAGCTTTTTAACAAATGAAATTATCCAGGGATTTTAAATAGATAAAACATCTGTGGTAGTTATTTTACTTTAAAATATCCAACAAGTGTGAATTGAAATGCTCGATCAAATCAACTAAAAATAAACTATCCAGGTACAAAACACTTTATTTAAGTTTTATCTTTGCAGCTTATTCAGAACAATTCAAAATTTAAAAATACTTTTAAATCAACTAAGCAGGTTTAGTTAAGCTATGTGTATGTGCTATAAATAAATAAATTAAATAAAGAGATCATTTCAAGTCAAATTTCAAAGTGCAAGATTCCAACCTTAACTAGTTGTGAGTGGATCCTCTCGACTCTTGACCCAGTGAGGGAAGTTCCGCATCCCACCCGGCTGGCTGCGGGCGGCCACGGAGCCACTGCCTGTTGTCTTACGGCATACTAAATGCCCGTATTCATAAAATAAACTGTCTTTTTAGCAGCTTGCTAAGTATTTTCAATTTGACAAGGCCTATCACCACCATAACTATTTCTGCCGACAAGAAGTAATGTTTGCATTGCTGTGTTCCTGTCCGAAGGGTATGGTTACAGGTGAAATTACAGGCACACGAGACTTTCGATCTACGTATCAGGGTGGCAACGCGTAAGTCATACCTCTGTTATTGCAAGCGTTCATAGGCTGCGGTAACCGCTTACTAACCCCTTACCATCTTTTGGGCCACACGCTTGGTTGCCACTTTAGTTGTATTTAAAAAAATATACAACCGCAACACTACTTAATGGTACTAATTTGTATCTGACTAATGTTATTAAGATTTGACAAGGCATGTACGTTCAGCTGCTCAACAAATCATGACTGTGTTAGCGAAACCAAGAGTTAATTAATTAATAGATATGAATTTACAGTATCTATTTGTCCTTCCTTATTATTATTATTCTTAAGTCAATGAACTAAGACTGATAGATCTTAAAGACACATTAGCTAACAAAGGTTTAAAGTTTGTTTATGACTAAGGCCTCTAGGGTCTAAACAGTAGATACGCGCAGTAACCTAAAGTTAACATAGCACAGAATTTAATAATATAGTTATAATACCTGCTATGTCTTATTCCTATCACTATGTTTTAGTTCGAGGTGAAACCTGCATGCTTAGCGCCAAATTACGCTTATGTAATAAGAGTTGTATGGCTTCTCTATAATATACTCTATGGAGAGTCAGTCCTTCTTATAAACAAGTGAACTAGTATAAAAAGATTAGAAATGAGCTCTTTATTGATATCGTAACAAAGAACCACAAGATAGTAGTGATGTGAGGAAGCTCGCTGTCCCTCGCACTAGGGAAGCAAAGCGTCGATTGCCAAAACTTTGCATATAACCGCCGCATTGTCTATTAGCAAGCCAGCCAGCTGTATTCTTCCAATTCAATAACAACCCTAATACAAAGCGAGAAAGTTCAAATTGGAAAAACTTTAAAATTGGAAAGGGAAAATTTAGACACTTCGAGGTAATTTCAAAAATTGCGCTACAAACGTAGCACGCGGAGACTGTAACAGCTTTGCAGAGTCAACGAGCACAGAACTTAAGCGATTAGTACATTACATACCTCCCGAAGCTTTGTTAGTCTCAAGTTAAATAGCTTTCATAATATTAGGTGGATCATCATCATGGTCGTCAGGTGGTCCCACTGTTGGGATATGGTGGAACCAATGCGGGTTGCCGGAAAAGCCGGTTTCCTCTTGATGGTTTCATTCATCGTTTGAAAGCACTGATATTGAGCACGTAATTTTTTCACAAAGCAATATTAATTGATGCACTACCGCTTTCAAACCCACCACCATAGGATCTAGAGGTGGGAACTCTGCAGTACTAATATCTGTTCTGTGTAATTTTTTTAATTTTGTATACAAATATCGTTATTAGTTTTCAACACAAAACAATATCAAAGCAACGTCAACCAAACAAAGTAAGTTGAAGTTTCATTTACAAATATCAATAACTAAATAACGCACCGAACTTTTAAAAAACTTGATAAACTAGCCGCGGAAGTTTGTAAGAATTAAATCGTATATCAGAAAAGACAGTTTCATTTCCGAAGGTGAAGTTGTCAAAGTTGTTTTCTATTTCTAACTTTTCCCCACTTTCCCTATTTTCCTCCTCTTTTCTCCTGTAAATGTCTCGCGCGGTTTTGGGTTTTTTCATTAGTTGATTGTGTTCCCATGTCGTGCTTCGGGCTGCTGCGTAAGTGCTTCGTGTTCGCGAACGCGTCGGCGAAATAAGAATATTGCGTTACGTTGACTACTTTCAGTTATTGTTTTCGACGAGACTTGTTTTTCTTGAATTCGCTAATGGCGCATGTTTGAATATTTAATTTGTTTTGTATTTTCATTTCAAAATAAGATAAGTTTCATCATCATGGCGAACCTTCTAATGTTTTGTATTGTAATTATATTTATTTATTTCTCTAAATTATACGAAGTCCGTTATACAGGTTTCTGTTGCTAGGGCATTGGTCTACAAGATATATCGTCTAGATTCACGCTCAAAGCTGAAATCCATTATTGGATATATATATCAATATATCGGGTGTTCGATCTTTGCTCATTCAAACAGAGTAGATGAATTTTGTTGCCATCCGCTTTTTCGATGACCTACCGTCAATTGGAATAGTTGGACTGGCTTGCGGCCTCCTCCCGGCCCGCGCACCCCGCGCGCTTCGCATCGCCGCAAGCGCATCGATCTGTTGCCTTGGACCCGTCCTACAATTCGGTCGCGTTTCCAATATTTGGATTATTCCGTGAATAACAAGTGTAACACGCTTCACACTGCCGTGCAGTGTTTGTGAGACGTTCTCGCGTTACTGTGCCAATTTCGATTGTGTTTTTGAACTCTGAAAGCTCTCCATCAAGAAGACAGACACCACATGCTGAGCCGGTCCACAAGTAAAAGCCCACGGCTGGGATTTGGAAAGGTAGGTGGTGACCTAATTTATCTGCCTTGTGTAATGAGCAAAGTTCTAAATACAATTAGGTCGGCGCAGTTATTATTTTTATTATTCTATAATCTAGGTCTTTTGAAAATAATCTTATATTTTACCAGCCCCTGTTCATCCTCCACATCGGGTCTCAGAACGTAATCTGTCTTACTAAAGTGAGCCGGTACTAAAGTGTTGCAGATCTGGGAGAAGCAGCGGTGCGGTCCCGGCGCGGGCAACACTTCGTTAGCGCACATTACACTCCGCGAGTGCCTTCTAAGGATTGTGGGACTTCTCGCTATCAATTTAACCAATTTACAAAACACGCAATTGCAAGCTGCTCAGTAAAATAATGCGATAAGAAAATGAAATAAGCAATGTTTTCTCATGTTGTGGTCAAAACAAGACTGTAGATCGTTGTAGACATAATTTTACTTTGCTTTTGTAAATGCTTTGCTAACTTGTTTAATGGTAGAACATTAAAATTTTAAATCTAATAAAATGAAATGTCAGCACGCAAGGCAGGATCCACAAACAGCCCCGTTCACAAGTGGGGCAGCTGTAGGACCGCGCGAGTTCACGGAGCGAGCTTACGCATGGCCGCGCGGCAATGGGACTGGCGCGTATTATTTTATGCAAATGCGTGTACCCTCAAACTTCGAAATTTGTCCAAACAGATTGTTTTCGGCGAAATTCAATTGGAATTTATCGCTCGCGTCTCGCGTAATGAAAGGGGCTTAATACGGTATCGGTAAACATTAGCATAAAGTATTCACAAAAATTGCGTTCCGGGGTAGCGGGCGCGGCGAGGAATCTTAATATTGCCCCTCCTACCCCCTCGCGGGGGCTGTTATATCGTCTGCGAGCACTCGGGAGCGGTACGATTATGTGCAATTTCGTCAACGGGTTTTGAATGTCGGGACGTGACATTTATCATGAATGTGCCATAACACGAGTTCATAGCTTTTACCGCTAATGCGCGCCGGCGTGAAGTGTTGCTCGCCGCGCCTACATAGAGCTAGGCGAGCGTGCAACACTACTCTACGAATGAACCCGCGCTCCTATTCACAAAGCTGTTTACAACGTATAAATAAATTATGTAAATGTGCCTTTTACGAGAAACTTGAAATAAGACATAAAATGTAATGATATTAAAATGTTTCCCTACATCATCGGTTGAATGCGTCGTCTACGCGGGCACGCTCAATAAAACGTTGACGATATAACTCTACGAAGCCCTCCTTGATATTGTAACTTGCGATGTTCTGTAAGTTGTTTGTGATGCGGCACGGGAGCGTGCCTCCTGCCACCGCGCCTATCTCCGACTCGTAAATAAGGGTGCGCAATAACCTCCGTGCAATCATCCACGAGCTAGAGTCAACTGATCGCCGAGGGATGTCAACAGTTTAAGAAAATGTAAATGTATGGAAATCAGAAGTGGAGATCAGTAGGTACGAGAGCGCCGCAGACGTCGTTATGTAAACGTTCGCTTTGTGGGGAATGACCGAGCTCGAGTCTCTCTCCACAAATCGCGTCACTAACCGTTTTATGATTTTATTTAATCTTATAGTCAGGTATTTACGAGAACTTAACTTGATAGTTTCGCTTGGAAATACTCATCCTGTTTAATGGTATAAAGCAAGAGTTATATGTAAATACTTTTACGGCTTCTATAGCAAACAATAAGTCACTTTTACTATTTCGTTTATGCTATAAATGTCACGCTTTGAAATAAATTTAAAACAGGTGCAATTTAACACCTTGCTATTTCCTAAAATTGTGATTTAATACAAGCTCATGTGTATTCTGTGGCATGGCGCCGAAGATAGCGCTTTAATTATCACGCTGTAAAATGTTTTAATTAGCCGTGATTTCACTAGCGCCGGATCTGGAGGCTGCGAGCTGGCTCATCTGTTTACTTTCTTCTCGACACCGCTCTGCGGGGTGACACAGATTTACAGTTCTATAAGGACCGACGTAGAAATGTGGTGGATGGAACTGAACAGAACAGCACTTGACCGGTAATTTACGGTTAGCATAACTGCTTTGAAGTCGAAGTGAAAGATTTTATTGAACGATTCTAGGTGCATCGGTCTTGTCACGATGCTCGTTTTCACTAATATTTGAGCATAGTACGCAATTTAGTAACTAGCGTTTGTGGAAAACGCAATGGGCATTATTTAATTTACTGTAGCAAGTGAAATTGCCAAGCGAATGACTATCTCGGGGTGATTAGCATGATATTTGGAATGTAGATAGTTTAAGTCCTGGAATAACACATAGACAATGTTTTATCCCATCAGAAAAATGAACTGTTCCTGTGGGATAGCATAAAAACTGCAAATACGCGGGTGAAGCTGCGCGGGTCAGCTCGTATTTACATAATTATAAGTATTTATAAATAATCAGTACTACGTCAGGAGACAAGTCGGCAAGAGGACATGACAAGAGTCCTTTGTTGAACAGCGGAGTGTGCTCGGAGGACACTCGAGCCTCAAACAACGCCTCGGGCTACGCAAGCGAGCTCATTTTAAAAAATCTTTTCAAAAGATTTGACACTGGCGAGAGAGATGAACGATTTTTCAGAAAACATAAATCCGGAAAATTTTGTCTTTGTGTCTGTATTTTCATAGCATTGCTGTGACTGTTACACTGCAAAAGAGATGTGGGGGTTTGGATTCGTTAGTCCAATCCAACTTTAGGTTTAAAGATCTTATCCACGAACCTTTTATAATGTTGTTTTGCGCGAGCCGCAGCAGGAAAGCAGAAAGAAAAAACGCTTCATTTGATCTTTAAAAAGTAACAAACTAGCTAGATGTTAATATAATTGTTAAAATAACGCACAGCAAGATATTATTCACAAAATACTTTTGACATACTTTTGTGGATATTCAGGAATAAACGGAATTGATGGCTGTCGGCGGCTCTTCAAGATTTAATAGCGAATGTATTTCGAATATTAGGTATTATATGAGATTTGTGGGAGATTTCGGCGTAGATAAATGTTTTTCTACATATATTCTGATACTTTTAAATGTTTTGATAACTTTTTAATAACTTATTTCATTAAACGCAATTGATAACACTTTATTACAAAATGGTTTTTTTATTCACAAAATTAAATCATATTTCACTTAAAACATCAGGCTAATAAGCAGGCTTAATATAAATTCAAGATGTCTCATAAATCATTTCGGTAGCGCTCAGTACATTAATATTAGATCAAGTACCACTCGTGTACCACCTTAATTAATGCCATGTTACAAATCAAAGAATATTCCATGTTTCAAGCCAAATACAACTTTAATCCAGAGCGTTATGGTTTCAACTCAACTGACAGCAGATTAAATTGTTCGTCGCTCATTTCGGCTACATAATATAGGTACACGCGGTTTGTAGCGGCACAGAGATAAGTAGTCAAATCTCATATTTAGCTGTTCATTTTGCTTAAAATGGGTTTGTTTGAATAAATAGAAGGGATGGAAGTTACCTTCAAATCGGATAATTACTATAAAATGAACCGCCCAAGGACTTTGAACCGCCCACACAATAGATACTCGTACTTTGAAATTATATTATAAAAATGTATATACTTACTAACTTAACAAAACATGAAGTGTAACGTAATAACAACACTAATAACACTAGATACATAATAAAATCTTATTAAAAACACAATCGTGGTATAAAATTTCAACTTAAGTTAACAAATTTACGTTTAAAATCAAGAAAAGCAAAGGTGTAAAAAGTAAATGTAGGCTCAAAGAGCTGTTTTAACTTAATGATAATTAGTAATTGAAATAATTATAAATAGTAATAATTATTTGGACATCAGGTCATGCATGGTTTCTGTCGTTCCGCGTGGTGCAAGGTATCTGCAAGCGTGAACAGAGCCTGGCTCTGGCACGTCGCCAGGCACGCTGGCGCCGCGGCTAAAGCTTGTGAGTTTGCGATGTCACAAAAAATAGCCAAATGCTGCTCATGCTATTAAGCATTCCGGCCGAGTTGGCCGCCCATTGTGGGCCAGGATACACCGGCTTTGCGGTAAATATTTACTACTGGAATACCTATCTTATCTGTATTATTTTTTACTAGTTGTGCCCCGTGGTATTACAATTGCAAAACTGGAACAGTAAATTTTTACAAGTTAAAAAGAAGCATGTGTTATTATTCTGAAACCCAAATTTAATTACAATCGGTGAAGTCGTCACGGATATAATTACCTATGTGATAACAAATATTTACACACAGAAATATTTATAATATATAAAAGATTGCAACATTCGAGGTATTTGCGCTAACCATGATTATTCTAATTTATTGTTACTTATAGTATTATCGGCCTTCTATCGGTTCATGATTCTACAAAAACACAAGGAATTAGATTTTGTTGTACTAGCTCAAAGACTCTGTTTTAGTATTTATCTACTTAGGTAATACTTAACCCACCGAGGATCTGGTACGAAGAGGGTACATCGAGGATGTGGAGGGGTCCTGATGACCCTGTATTTGATTGATATGATTAAAGTATATATAGCCGTTTTTTAATAAAGTCCGCTTTCTTGATAAACAGCCGCGTACGATTGTGCCAGTCAATTCGTTTATAATTTTAGTGCGACGTTAAAAGCTACATCCAAATCACTTTCCACTAAATCATAATGAAGTGACACTCACATAATTAAGCTGTTCAGTCGCGGAGACAGCTTCAGTGTGCTTCAATTAATTACGTTTAAATTTATATCGGCCGATGAGAGAGTGGCCGGAATGTTTACAGTGTCACGTCACTGGCACCGGCGGAGATGTCGCCTGGAGCCACATTTTAATGGTAGCACAAAACATGGTGCAGTTGAGAAGGTTATGTCTGTATGGGTTAGGAAAGCAGTGGAAAATAATTACACTGTTTTTCATGTTTTACAATGTCCATGAATTGTTTTAAATCAAAAAGGTTTTTTTTAAGGGGCGTTATTTGTTTTGACTGTTTCATAATTGTTTTGACAGAATTACAAATACCAGTATTACCTCAGGTGAATAAGGTATAACCTCTCTTTTTTTATCATTAACGTCATTACTAAATAAACAAAATACAAATACTGGACAATCCACACAGCATCATCTAGCCTCAAGCAGAGCTTGTGTTATGGGTACTAAATTACTATTCAGTATTCAGTATTCAGTATCATATATTGCATCATACAATACATAGATAGATATTTTTATTATTAATAGAGAATACCCAGAACTAATATTTTCAGATTGTACAAGCATTTTGTCTTACGGCGTGAATCGAACCCGCAATCTCCTGCATCGCAGGCGGACCTTCGCCCGCCACGCCACATCGGTTGTCACTAAGCGCATACGAGAGATTATGATAACATATTCCAAGAATATTTAAAGGCTACAGAAATATCGTTACGTTGCGACAATATTCCTAGATGGATGTTAGTGGAAGGCGTCTTTGACCGCAATAAAACTGAGATATGGAGCAATAATCCCGCCAAGATATTAAATACCAAGATATCGTACCGCTTCTTTACCGACGATAAATGCAGACTATTCACGATATTGTACACTTTTTGCTGAGACTGAGATGAAGATGAAATGGAAGAAAGCCAATATTTTAAAACAAGACGTTGCTTAAGAAAATGCCAGCAAACAATTTATCAATTTGCGGGAAAAAGCTGCAGTTTTCCAGAAATGAGTGTAATGTTATCAAACTCTTATCAAAAGTTTTCGACGTTACCAAACCACTACAGATATTAACTATACTTTAAATAACAATAAAATAATATTAATCGACTAACTAAATTTTAGTCTATATTATGATATTTGCAAGCGCATGACAGTACAGAATATAAACTACTAAGAATATTCCTTAAATTTAAAATTATTCCATATTTTGTATAATATATTTGTAATAAAATTGCTAGCATTTCAATAATATTTTACTTTCGAGAAAACGATATTAGTTTCATCTTCTTCAAATCTTAAATTATATCATATTATATTAATTGGATTATTTTATTCTGCCGTGGAGTGTTGTGACGCGTCATAAATATATCATATCCATACATTTACAGAATGCGTCACGACACACTGCGCTTTAGTTATGTAATTCTAACGATACAAAATGTATGGATACGATTTGCTTATGACGCGTCACGACACGCCACGAAAGAATAACGTAAACGCAGCTTAACGCGGTCTTCAAAAATGGCGCTTTCAAACCAAATCTCTTCAGGCAAATGCTGAGAATACTACACAGAAAAAGCGATGCAAATGAAGTCGCCGAGTGAAGTCACGCAGCCGGTCGTGACAATAGTGGCTTCGCAATACTTGGATCTATTTACAAAGAAAGCAGATTGCCGGCTCTCAAGACAGCCTTATGTTCCCACTGCTGGGACACTGGCCTACTCTCAAGCGAGAGTGGTGGGTCTTAATCCACCACGCGGACCCAATGCGGATTGGTGGATAGCAGTCTTTCGAATTTTTAGTTCTTGGACATGCCGGTTTCCTTACGATGTTTTCTTTCACCGTATGAGAGCACTGGCATTGCGCACATACATTTTTTATAGGATCGGAAGGCGGGGTCAATACCACTAGATCACCAGTGCTCTTTCTCAGATTGCCGGCTCTACTATTATTCAATCAAACTTTACATACACTGTTGTTTATCCTTACCAAATCGTTTTGTTTCATATTCGAGCAGACTGGACTGAGAGAGTTCAAGAGTAGTAGAGTTCTTTGTGATAGAGCTCGTCCGGGGAAGAACTACCACCATACCTATTTCTGCCGCAAAGCAGTAATGCTCGCATTGCTGTGTTCCGGTGTGAAGGGTATGGTTTCCGGTGAAATTACTGGCACATGAGGCTTTCGATCTTAGCCTCAAGGTGGCAACCCGCGAGTGATACCTCTGGTATTGCAAGCGTCCATAGGCTGCGGTAACCGCTTACCATCTTGGTTGCCACCTCAGTTGTATAAAAAAAAAAACATGGACAGGGCAATGCGTAGAGCTGTCATAAGTGCTACTGCGAAACGCATTTAAATTTTTATTTATATTCGATTAAGCTATGTTTGAAATAAAAGAAACAATAGAAATCTAAATTTATACAGAAAACCAATCTAGAGGAAGAAGAAAGAGTAGTAGAGTTCTTTGTGATAGAGCTCGTCTGGGGAAGGACTATACCATACCTATTTCTGCCGCCAAGCAGTAATACTCGCATCGCTGTGTTCCGGTTCGAAGGGTATGGTTTCCGGTTAAATTACAGGTACATGAGACTTTCCATCTAACGTCTCAGGGTGGTAACACGCAAGTAATATCTATGATGTTGCAAGCGTACATAAGCTACGGTAACCGCTTACCCTCAAGTGAGCCGTACGCTTGGTTGCCTTATTAGTATAAAAAAAAATAGCACAAAAACGTTTCCGTGGTTCCGGTGACGGCCCAGTTGTCTGTTTTATGTGTGAATGAAACTCCGATTGTCGTATTCGCGGACGTTGAAAGCACGTATTTAGCTCGCTTTTCGGAGAAATTACTCACGGTGTTGATAAACAACATTTCGTTGAGAAGTTCCCTTGTATTTATTCGGAGACTGTTATTACAGATCTAAAGTCTGTCTCTCATTGTTGCTGTCTTTAAATTAGCATTTAAATCACTAAGATGTTATTACATAAACAACTGTTTAATAACATCCAAAGGTTAGTTAATTCTCGAATTCTATGAACTTTAAGTAAATACCTAGTGCATAAATCACACTAATATAATAAATACGAAAGTTGTGTGTTTGTAACTCAATCACATCGTATCAGCTGAACCTTTTCTTTTATGCCTGGTGTTAAGCACCACGCCTAACCATAGCAGATGCAGTGCCACCCGAAGTTTAGTGTGGCACTGCACTGCGCTCATCACCTCGAGACGTGGTTGTTAAGTTCTTACACCCAGTAATTTCACTTGCTACAGTGCCCTTCAAACCTAAACACAGTGCAGCTTGCACACTACTGCTTGGAGGTAGAATATCTGACAGTGCGGTGGTACCCACCAAGACGGACTCTTGCTGAAGAGTCCTACCACCAGGTAAAACCAACTTAATTAGATAGAATATGGACTTAAAATACAATATTTTTACCCGTTTTACTTTATTTTACTAGCTAGCATGCCAAATATATTTTTATTACTTGTCTCATTTTTCAAATTCGGCTTCCAGTTTATTGTAATTTCACTATAATATTCTGTTCTTGTTTATTTTTAGCATTGCGTTTAGTCACAGAACTTGAGTTTGAGATTAAATTGCGTATTGCAACAGATCCTAGGACCTGGTTCCGAGATGGTGTCTCGGCGCAGTATGCAACTCGTGGCTCAAGGGAATGACGAGATGGATAAAATCAGATCATTAGTGTAACTAGATTAGGCGTTACGGAGTATATAAAAATATAAGTAATTATTTGAGATTACACTCACCACTTTGTTATGAGTGAACTTCGTAACATTTTGCTTACCTGTAACAAAACAAAAGCACACCATGAGTCAATAAATATTAAGATTAAGGTACAATGTAGTGTAATATCGTATATGAGTATGTAGCTATACCAACGATAGTAAAAAGAGTTTGAGGTCCTTGCGCATCTTTCAAGTGAACTCATTGTAAAACATTGTTTGTTCGCGACGGATAAATGCCGCCACTAGTCGTCATTATCTCACGCGAAGATTTATCACGCACTTCGCACCTCCACCACCGCACCCACCGGAGCGACACACACACACACACACACACACACGTGACACAGACTTGGGTATCAAATAAAAACAAAACAGTCAACTGCTCTGTATTTTTTGAAGCGAAAAAAGAAAAAATTCAGAAATTTGAAAGTCAATTAGAACAATATAAAAGTAAATTCGTATCAGTCAGTAATGATGAAATTAATATTTCGCTTGAAAGCCGTCTTATTAATATTTTTCCTATTAATATTTTTTTTTATATTCCAAAAAACTATTGATAATATATACAAAACAAAGTAGGTAAGCTCTTTCAAAAAATAAGCTAAGTTTCAATAGAAGAAGTAGGTACTATAGTGGCATCAAAGAGTACCATAATACTTTAGAATTGCTATCTCAGTTCAAGTTAAAGAATAACTTCGCAGACAGCGCTCTCCATAATGAAATAGAAAGACTACGTCCACGATCTCTCCGCTGGCCGTTGCAACAAATGTCGCTAATACCCTCGCTTACCCTCGTTCCTCTGGCTTTGTCCACTTTTCCCGCTTTCCCCTCTCCCTCGTAATGAGTAAATTGTTGTCCGCGTGGAATTTAATATACTTCGCCGGACAAGCGGGCAGTTAAGGGAATTATTCTTAAGATGCTTTGTTTGCTTCCCTCGTGGGGGGAGATTGCGTTATTATTTAGCTCATATTATTGTAGAAGTACGTACTTTGTATTAAGTTAGGAAAATACGGGGTGCTTCACAGTATAATCGGAACATCCTTTTTTGGATAATGCTACTAAATCTAGATCGTATGTTTTATCTGTTATACCAGTTGTAAAGTCGCTGGCAAGCTAAATAACTCATACAAGACATCTCCCTACGAATTGACACAGGCACGGGTCCTGAAACGCAGATGACCGGGAGTTGTGCGGAAAACGGACGGCAGGCGTAAAAACTTGCTTCAATCCCCAATCCCCGAAAATTCATGCCCTATGCTTCTAAAAAATTTACAAGAAAACGCCAGAGTTATTTGATTAGCTAGTAATCATTGTTATAACAATTTTTCACTAAAAATATTTTTCTTTACAAGTATGTACCCCAAATATTATAATTTCGAAAGCCAGGTTCGATATCAACAGCGTCAAATATGTCGGGCGTTTCCCATTTAGTCATTGGAGAATCAACAACAATAAAACGTACTTTTCGTAAAGCTTGTTATAACAGTCCAGCTTTAATCCGAGTTCCCACTGTATTTATTTACACACGACTCACGAGTGATGTGACGGACAGAGCTTTAACTCCATACACAATATCAGTGCTGTCTGTGGTACTGTGCAGACCATTTAAAATAGTAAAAGGGATTTAGGTACAGACCCCTGTACCTTAGAGCTGTTAAAAATTCAATGTCTTTTTTTTTGCCACATGTTATAATTTATTTAAGTTTGCGCATCAATGTTACAGATTAATGTAAATACATAAAATTGTTGCGTGACTGACTGATTGACAATCAGTCAACACAGCTCAAACGTTAATACTAGAGATATGAAAATTCCAGGGTATTTTCTTTGTAGTGGTGCACTAAAAAAAATGTTTTTCTGAAATTAAGCTCATAAAGGACCCAATTTTTGAGCAAATTGTCAATGAAGTGCCAGCACAGACAATCTTTCTCTCTGAGTAGTCACAGTGCTCGTGTGCCAGAACCGTGCGGCGGCGTCGCATAATTGGATCCGGCGATTCGGTTTGAATAAAGATAACTGGCGGGTTTATGCCCGTTTTCACGTTTTTGTATACATTTCATATTTTATACGTTTTTCGTATTTTTTTACGTTTCCATTTTTTCAACACGTTACAAAGTGCTTCCGCTTAATAAATAGAGACAGTAAGAAAAGTGCCAATGGACACAATTCTTAGCAACTAATATATGTTATAAGACTAGGTCAACTTAAAATTACTCATTAGCCTAAACGTAAGGCTAGATTGTAATAATATTAAGTACATTATTTTAAAATGTATTCATAAAAAAAAAAAAAAAAAAAAAACGTTGAGCTACATACTGTGTGATTGTCGCGAAGCTGCCATGCTGTGGCCAGGTCTCGCTTTGTTAATGAACTGGTTGTATTCTTGTTTGGATAGCGTTTTGATTTGATGACACAGCTTCATGGCTCGTTCCTAATAGCACAGATATTAGTACTGCGCTAATAAGCCTATAAGGTGGTAGAAAGAGATATACGTAAATGAAAAGTTTTATGTGTGCTTGAATTTACATTGTAATTAATATGAATACTGTATCTGTTAAGGTCTAGCAGGTGCTTAACACCAGGCATAATGACTAGATCGTCAAATTACTAGAGCTGAAAACTTGATCCGAAACAGCGATGTTTTTATTATTGCTTTGTGCTGAAAGACTGAAAACGCAGAGTAATTAGTAGCACAATAGAGGCACAAGTAGATTTCCAAGAGTAGATTTCCATCCTCTAACTTAGATCACATTTAGTTTGTAATGTGTAGACAGTAGACAGTAGACAGTGTAGCGAGCCGCGGCTGCAGTAATGGAAGTGTAAATCATTAGAGGTCGCAAACTTCGCAGACACGAAGCAGCGAGTAATGTCATCAATCCAGCGCGAACAACTTACTGATTACCTGCACTGCGCAGAGTTGTCAGCCACTTGTTGCGATCTGTTTTGTCAACACTGTTTCAGTATCGTTAGTACAGATATTTACTTGTAATCTAAAAATAAACACATTCAATTTTTCACGCAGGTATCACCTATTTACCCTGATTTTCGGAACATTTTTTGTATCAATTAGTGGCAAAACAGCATACGGCTCACCTGGTGGTATGCAGTTACCGTAGCCTTAAGACACTTGTATTACCGAAGGTCCTACTGAGTTATCACAGTTCGTTGTTTCGACACGTCCTTATATAAATCGCTCGTTGTCATCTTGAGAGGTAGATCAAAATTCTCATGTTTATTATACTCTTCATACCGGACTACAAAAATGCAAGCATTACAGAATAATGTGCAAGGTATGGACGAGCTCTATCACAAATAACTCTATTTCGCTACTTTTACTCCAGCTTACACTGAAGCCTGATCGTACATTCTCCAGTTTAATAATTCCTTCAAAATTGTTGCAAACTCTGAACTTATTTACCATTTCAAAACACTTTATCGTTAACTCCTTAATCCCGTCCTTAGCTAGTCCGCAGTGTTTAGTCTAGCTCAGTGTTTGCTCGGCTAGGCTGCGGTCGCGACCCAGCCGAGCCGAGCCGAGCCGAGCCGAGTCGCGTCGACCTACTCAAACAATCAACGTGCACACAGCACCAGTTGTACTCAGTTTTATAGTAAAGAACCGTTTTAATTTTTATTGTCAGTTGTGTAAGCATCTTAATTTAAATAAAGAAATAAATACAGAAACAAACAGTCGGTAAAACAAGAAGCATATCCAGTCAGTAGCGTCCTCATCATCATCATATCAGCCAATAAAAATCCAGAATGCTATGATGACTGATCTTGAGCTTTCAACATCCACCAACTTCCTATGATCGCTTTTTATGAATAGAGAAAAGAAAAAACAGTTTAAATATATTTAGCCCAGTAATTTTAATGGGAAAAGGTATTTTATTTTATTTTATAAAAATTGCGACAAACTCCTCACAATTTGAGGAAAACTAAAACTAGTGCTAAAAGGTACTGGTACTTTACCCAATCACTTTACTGAATGCTGAGAAGCGAATTTGAAAAGTATACTAGTGTTACAAACACAAACTCAAGAGAAATAAGAGTCAGTCTTCTTTGATATTTCATTAGTGGAAGAGAATCAGATGGTCTTGTGTGATCAGTAACTAATTATCTGCTTAGCAAACGAAATAAATCAGACGTCTGTTTGCAAATTTATAAGTAAGTACTTGGGCGATTCAAACCGCAGTTAAATATTAGTTAGTTTAGTTTGAACCACTCGCGAGACAAAATGACTAAAGACTCCGACTTTTTGCAGTTTTTATGCTATCCCACAGGAACAGTTCATTTTTCTGGGATAAAAAGTAATCTATGTGTTATTCTAAGACTTAAACCATCTACAATCCAAATTTCATTACAATCGGTTAAGTCGTCACGGAGATACGTGCTAACAAACATACACACACACAGACTTTCGCATTTATAATATTAGTAGAATAACTGTTATTATGTTATGATTATACATAGTAATAGTGGAAGTGGCCACGGCCATTCCCTCGCGGTGTGCGTCCGCGGGCGACGCAGACCACACTTGACGAGTTAATGGCACTAATAACACGGCGCAGTCGCACTAATGGTTGGACTGGCAAGTAATGAATTATAATGCGCGCGCGCACTAGAACACACGCCACGGTGCATTAAGACGCAGAGTAAGTATAGTAGCTGTTCTTCTCTTATCAAATCGACCAATAAGTTAGCAAATGAGCAAACTTGATAACTTTATTTGTGGTTTTACTAAGCTAGTTGACTGTCTGTTCTTGGAATACCTCTGAGTTCAGATTGGGGGCCATTTTCTGACTTAAACGAAAACTAATATGTTGAAATAATTATGTTACGAGTACACTAGGAAATAAAAAATTTTAGAATATTTTTTTTAAGTGCTTAAGTATTAAAAGACACGCTGAAACTTTCAGGTCTTTAGTGCTTACGGCTTAAGCTGTGTTTAGATTGTCATTCAGTCAGTCACTGAGTAAGGCAACGATTTTATATTGAAATTATTCGCAAAGCAGGCAAAAGTTTAAAATGCTTTTAGTAGATCAAATAGCAGCCAATATAGTAGGTGTAAGGCCGATGTTTGAAACTAATTTAATTTGCTTCGTAAAAGTGGATTGAATCGGTCTAGGGATGGGACATACGTACTCAAATATCTTGAATCGAGTAGTTATAAAAGTAGATACAAACAATATTTTATTAACTCTACAGCATAGAGTTGTAAGGCTCGTACACTAGAACTACTACTCATGTATTTATAAGACAGTATTATATTATATTGCAAAGAACAACATAAAAATCGGTCCTTAAGTGTTGTTAGAGTTTTGCTATTTATTACAAACCTAGGACGTATGGATTTAACATTATTGATATTATTATTATTTAGCCTTCACTGCCCAACTGCAGGGCAAAGGCCCTTTCTTAAACAAAAACTAACATAAATTATTTATTGTTTATTTATTTTTATCGTTGGAAGTAGTTTCGACAAAACCGTTGAGACATCACTAGTGGGCCATAATATCGGAGATCGCACTCAGGGCGCGGTCGGTCAACTAATTGAAAAACTTTTTGTCGCGTGATGAGGGTCGATCGCTTTGTACACACGCCTTTATAAACGTTTGCGTTCAACTGCCGACGTGATGTCGATGCCGATTCCAAAGGGTTGTTGATTTCACATAATATATTTGGGTAAAACGTCTAAAAGTATATTAATTCCAAAAATTGTTAGAATGTAGCACTTATTTATTTAAAAAAAACTTACCACATTGCATTGCATTTTTTGGAAGCAATGTCAGTGCTCATGAACAGAAAAAATGAAAACATCGCCAGGAAACCGGTATTCCAAAATCTGCAATTTGAAAACAACTAATCCGTATTGGTCCCAGACACTCTTGCTTGATAGTAGGCCAGTCAACAGTGGGATATCTGATCCTAATGGTTATTTAGTTAATGTAATCTTCCCATCTTATTTTATTGAAAGAAGCATATAGATCGATTAGCTGAGCCAATAAACCCCTTGATGTATGAGAGCGAGAGGCAAGCGTAACTCGACGCAATCTATCGCAATGAATTACCTAAAGCTAGGCGGCCGTAGATAAGGCGAACGAATCGACTCATACATCAAATTGCCTACGACCCAAAGAGCTAGCGAAAGATTTTAATCGGTATTTTATTAAAAGACGGTTTTTGAGCTTTAAAAAATTGTTTGATTTTCTTTGTGTGTGCAATTTTGCAATTTTTTTTATAATCGAACAAACACATTTTCAGAGCACTGGTGGTCTAGTGGTAGTGACCCCTCCTTCAGACCTAAGGTCGTGGGTTCAAACCCGGTCGCGCACCAATGGATTTTTCTGTTCGAAAAATTTATGTGAGCAATGCCAGTGCTCTCATACGGTGAAGGAAAACATCGTGAGGAAACCGGCATGTCCGAGAATTAAAAAAAATCGAAAGACATGTGCCATCCACCAATCCGCATTGGGTCCGCGTGGTGGATTAAGACCCGCACACTCTCGCCTCAGAGTAGGCCAGTGTCCCAACAGTGAGAACTAGAAGGCTGTCATGATGAAATTCTGGCAACAAAATACGAGTATCACTCACGATTTTCCATTTTTAAAGTAAAAAAAAGTTTCCTGTGCCTGTAATTTGCCTGACCAGAACACAGCAAAGCGATCATTAATTTCATCTTGGCGGCAGAAAAAAGGAATGCAATACTTTCTCGTACAAGCTCTATCCCAAAGAACTCAACTACTTGCAGGAACGGAAAGCTTGTTGTGGTGCCATATTATGGTACTTTTAATTCCTGACATTAACGACTAAGGTAGGTAATCCTACCATCATTACGCTTCGATTACGTATTTCCATCACGACTTAATCGAATTTGATGAAATTTTGAATTTTTGGTTTAAGTTCTGCAATAACACAGGCTACATATTGTCGCGGATAAATTGACTGTTCCTGTGGGATCTAATAACTGAAAAATCACTCGTTAAGGTCCTAAGTACTTACAAACCACTAGCTAACATGAAAAAGTAAATTAGGCAAAAAATGCAACCAGTAAGAAAATGCTATCACAAATACCACGTGCACTGATAATCAATCCACAGCACAGCTACCTACAGATCACGTCACACCCTATCGCTACATTATGTATCGTCTCATTAGGTAGAGTGGAGGGTAGACAATGTGTTGTAACCACATACAGTTATTATAAACAAGTTGATCTGCTCAGTTTCACTCGCATTATTTTTTTCACCGTATAAATTAAACTTTCACTGGACAAATATTTCAAGACCAAAATGAGCCAAATCAGTCCAGCCGTTCTCTAATTTTAGCGAAAACAGCACAGCAATTTATTTTTATATTATAAGAGAAGATGAAAAAGATATAAGAGAAGAAAATATACAGGATCAGTGACTGTAACTTGACTCTGCTACCTTCCTTGATTCTGCTACGTTTGACAGTATAATACTGTCAAGCGGACTATTATTGCGGCACCAAACTCGGGCAGGTGAGCAAGGACATGGTGGCTCGACCAGTGGAGCACCCGCGTATCAAGCAGAAGTTGGCGGGTTCTAGTCCTACTTGAGTTCGATAAAGTATTCCTAAGTATTCTTTTAGTACACTAAAATAAGGTATGGAGAATATTGTAGCTAGGGCTACAGCTATGATATATAATATGATATGCATGCATGTACCTATATTATAGGGGTTATAGTTATAATAATGTAAATCATAGATATATTAGTAGTAACCGCAGCTGAACGCGTGTCTCGCGCGCTCTACATATTTGCCAACACGCCTCGTCAAACCATTAGCTATGCGACGAGCTCCTAGCGGCGTGGCCACGTAAATAACGATTACAAAATTTATTTCCAGATTTTTCTATCTCAGAGAGAAAAAAGGAGAAAAATCAAAAAATTTAAGAAACAATACTTTATTAATTTTTAAAGAATAATAAACTATTTGAAAGGAATGAGTTCCACTTCATGTTTAAAATGAACACTAACATATTAGAAGATTTTTTTTAACGAATATTCTTTCGATTGTTCACATAAAAAGAAAACAGTCAACTAAGCTTTTGTTATTGTTGTTCAATAAGCTGTAAGCCAATATACCTATAGTAATATATTTTACATTGCTTAGAATAAAATATTATTTAATTACGGAGTTATTTTCTCACGTTTTCATTAAAATACGTAATGGCGTGGCCACACGGCGCGCCGGTGAGGTGTCGGCCGGACAGTCCGTAATGGCGACAAATTGAGCATCCGTCCGCCGGCTACCGGACTAATCCCAGCCGGAGTAGAGCCGCCGCGCTCGGCGCCCGGACGCACGCCACGGAACCGGATTACGAAGTATACGATGCAGCTTGTGAAGCTGAATGCTTAACAAAATATTCTCGGATTAATTTAAATGCAGATGCAGATGCAGACAAGTGTTCTGAATACGACGTACGTGCCGTACCATACAGTAGCCGCAATGAAATCCAATAAATAGTTTATAACATCATTTGCAATGCTTACATGATTACATGTCATGTGAGTCACTCTGCTCTATGTCATGAATGACGATTATAGATAGAGTGTGTGCGGAGGCTTAAGATGGAGCTATAATGAGTTCTTAAGATTTAAATGCGTGCAGTGCAACAAAGATAATAATTAAGCAATAATAATAAAATCATTTAATCCTTAATGATTTTATTATTATTGCTACATTACTTTACATTTACATTATTTTATTCAATCGCTGTTGTAATTACATATTATTATTCAATACGTTCTAATGACGCGTTTCACCAAAACTGTAATAAAACTCGTAATTTGATTCATAATGCGCTGTAACAGCTTAATTACGTAATTGTTACGTTTATTAAACCCTATAATTTCTCCGGTTTATCAAATAACCTGTAATTTCTCCGCGTGGGCCCCAGTGAATGTATCGTAAACATAATGGCAGATAATTAGGCAACAAAGAAATATCGGCCGCCTTTCGGTATTTATTGTAACCTTTTTAATCCGAACTTTAAAGAACATCTAATAAAAATGTGGTAAAACGTATTTTATTAGTAAACCCTCGTTTTTGTGGGAACAAAGTGAGGTAAGTGTTTTTTTTAATTCTCACCAAATACTTTACCGGACGCCAGAATAAGGACTAAGTTTAGTGGAAGGCCAAGGTTGGCTTTTGGTCACGAAAGTCCAATTCAATCCAATATTCATCCAATAGTTCAATATATTTAGGCGTAAATTTACTAGTTTTTATTATTATTTTTGTTGTTTGTAAGGACATAGACGAATGTCCGCGCGTTGACGTCGCGTCGCGTCAGTCAGCGTCGCTAGCCTTACGCTACCTAGTAGCAGTCATTCGACGACAAAATCGGTTCCCACACTGCGCCTTGCAACAAAACCAGAAAAATTGTTGCCAGTTCCATTTAAAAAAGTTGTATTTCAGGATTACTGTTTTTTTTATTTAGTATGCATTTTTTTTATTACTCACCATTTTAACAACAAAAACCTCCCTAGGCCTCAGAAGATAACTTAACTCCACAAAACATCGTTTGAATAATCCATCGCACAAATAAACGAGTGCCGCTCGTTTATCATTAAGTTGTGAAGTTCCATTAACCCGCTATTTCATAAATCACAAATAAACTACGCGCTGAAACTCGAACGTTCGACCCTGTCGGTAGACAAACCTATATGGAGCTGTCGAATCGTAGCGCGGTGCGATAACGCCAGCTAAATGTATTTGAACAAATAATTTACAAGCAACCGTCTCGCCGCGTGTCGCCTTGTCTCGCGTCGGTCGGTAGTCGTCGTCAGCGTAGGTTATTTCGTTTAAAGCGTATCGCGCATTTTGTCTAAGTTGCTCCTTATTAACCTGTGTTAATTTCGTGTAATTGGTAAGTAATGTCACTATGCTAATCAATCGTATTACATACGTTGATTTACCTTTGTGAATACTTAGCACTGTGTATTATTAGGATTACTCCCTTTTGGCAGTCTGTAATCACGATTTTTTTATATGCATGATAATCAACAATCCTTGTTTCAAAATATGAATGGTAATGCTTACCTATCTCGTAATATTGTTGAAGACTTGACTTACCCTACTACTCAAGGGTTTATGCTGGTGATATTTTGGGACCCTAGTCTGAATAGAATGACTCGCGCTTGGCTGAGTTCATTCCCTTTCGTGTCCTACACAATAGTCGCCAGATCTCTAAGCCACGTAAATACTCTAAAGTCGCCAAACAGCGCAGATTATAATGTAAATGTATGCAAATAGTGCGAGGGAGAGGACAAAGTCGAGGGAAACGACAGCTGGTACACTTTGCAGTGTTACATAGCTGGCAGCCAAGCTGAGAGCTGGTCATATTGTACGAGCTTAATATCGCACTTTAAAGGTCCACTACAACTAAATATTTTTTGAACATGGCTTATCTATTTGCTATGAATCAGAAAATAAAAAGTTAGCTCATCATGGTCAATTTAAATATTAGTTGATTTTTTAAGGGTACGTTCCAAACGTTTGCTGGGTTTAGAACAAAAACTACAAATAAAAAGCACATCATTTGTCACTACTCAATAAAATAACAATAGAAAAGATCCTGCTAAAGCTCTTGCCTTGAAAACATTAAAAATGATACGGCGGATGGCGGTGCTCTCTCCAGTATTACAATAGACCGCAAGTTTTCCTTTCTTGCTATTAAAATTACAGGCGCGTGGGTACCCCGGGACCCAGAGTCGACCATTTCCTCTTCTAATGTACAATTTGCCGGTCTACTAATCTCGCTTATTCCATCACGCGGCTTCTCTGCCACCCTCCGCTTGAGATACAAAGTAATCTTACGTTTGTCATCTTTCGCGAATGCTTTTTAAGCTGTTAGGTATTTGCATTTTTAATGCTGTTTGAATCGTGTTTTCAAAAGTTACCGAGGGGAATTACGTTTGAATAATTATCGGCAATAAGGAAGTAGAAAGACCTGTATAAAAGTTTAGGCTTATTTTCCATTGGTCTGTAAATATAATGAATGCTGTATTGTGTTCTGTTATTGAACCGATAACCATCACTAGGGAATAAAGGTTCTCGAATAGCGATCGCGAACTGGTAAACGTGCTTGTGACTTTTGAGTGAATTTTGCGTATTTTGCTTCGTTTACGTCTGCATCGTTAAAGACTTGCGGGAATTATCTCTCTTGTAGGTACTAAGACTGTGACTAATGTCACATAAATGGGTGCGGGTCAAAATGAAAATGAAAAAAGTTTATTACTGTGAGGCTGAGGATAAGAAAGTAAGTACTTATGAAACTTACTTAAGAGCACCGGTGGTCTGGTAGTGACCCCGCTTTCCGATCCTAAGGTTGTGGGTTCAAACTCAGTCGTGCATCAATGGATTTTTCCGTTCGAAATATTTATGTGCGCATGCCAGTGCTCTCATACGGTGAAGGGTAACATCGTGAGGAAACCGGCATGTCCAAGAACTATATATTCGAAGGACATGTGCCATCCACCAATCCGCATTGGGTCCGCGTGTTTAAGACCCAATCCCTCTCGCCCGAGAGTAGGCCAGTGTCGTAACAGTGAGAACATTAGAAGGCTGTCATGATGACTTATTAAACTATAGACGATTTTAACGTTTGCCGCATCCACAACGCTATTTAAAACGCTTGAAATCATTAAAAAGATTTAAAAAAAAAACTGAATGGAATGTTAGCGCTGAATGGAATCCATTGTAACTGTATTGAAAAGCGATACTTGAGTCAAGAAGGTGCAGCCAAATTGCATTTGCCCAATAGCATTGAGTTTGCAATGTCTTGGATGACGAAACTTGTAAATCTGTTAAATATTTGCCTTCAAAGCTCTAGCTCAACTATTTATTAGTACAAGAGCCCAGTCGCTAATCTGAGAAGTACAAATGAAACATTGCCGACCTCTCGTTAGTATTTGTGAAACTGCAATGCTACCGTATCACATTTGATATAAAAGCCTCTTCAATAACTGCAAAATTATTAATGTAACCTCACTTTCTCTAGGGTTATCACCAACATTAGTTAGGTCTTTTAACTAATAAAACAGCTATTGTGATCTTTATCATGTATGAGTATAATTATTATCACGACGCAGAAGAAAAAGGCGCTTTATCGTTCAACCTTGGTGAAAATTTTTAAAGTTATTTATAGTAAAATTATTTATATCTGATAATTTATATTTTGAAAAAGACAATAACGGCTTATTTTTATTGGAGTATTTTATAAACCTAATAATGTACATATTATATTTAGTAAAACCCAGGTACAACAGCTATGCTCGCAATAAACTGGGATATAAATTATAAATGGAAGTTGTACCGCAAGCTCAGCAATTACGATAAAACTTTAAGCTCCGTATAAAAATGGCACAATAAGGATTGCGCCGCACACGAGCGTAGCACTGCGCTCATAGGTACTACTTCTCCTTTATTTAACTACCATGTGTGTCCCAGTGCAACTGATGCAGTAGGATTACTCAAACATTAGTTTATTGCCCTCCTAATAACTGGTCAAAAGACAGAGGTTAGATTAACTGCAACGTCTCGGGGTGATGAGCGCAAGTCAGTGCCAAGCTGAATTTAAAAACTTTAAGCTTTGGGTGGCACTGCTTCTGTTATGATCAGGCGTGGTGCTTAACATCATCACGCGGGCGACTTGACCGTCGTGAAAAAAACACAGTGACTTCAAGCAAAATACATACTAGTTTAATTGCCCATTCAAAATCGATGTCTGTTGCAAATAAAATCTGTAATACCTAGTTATTGTGTACCAACCTGTGCTTGAAATAAAAAAACTAAATGTATTATTATTATTTAAAACAATAACAATAAGATGGAATTCTATGATGGTAGCTCTATAAATGACTGTAGTCAAAAAACAGAACAAGCGCTTAAAAGGCGTGTTTTTGTATAGGTAACGCCGCGACGCTCGTTCTGAAGAGGCTTGCAGAAAATTTTTGTGACTGATTGTTTTATTAATAGTACATCTTATCTTCTTTTATATATAAAAATGAATTGCTGCGCGTAAGGCTTGTTAAAACTCGAGAACGGCCGATTTGGATAATTTTGGTCTTGAATTGTTTGTAAGAGTCCAATGAAGGTTTAAACGGTAAGAAATTATGGAAAACTGCGAAAAAATTACGCGAGTGAAACCGCGCCGGGTTTACTAGTTAGTAATATAAATGAAATCTTGTAATTCCCGTACTGTGTGCGATGCACTGCGCGCCCCATACATTGGTATGGGCTGGCCGTGCTGGCCGCAGCTCACGAACGCATTGCAGTGTCGCACTGCGTCTTCACAATGCGATCCAACTCGCTGCTTTGTTACCTTTTAACGCTCTGCTTATCTAGAGGTTTAGCACCAGTTATCAGGCTGTTTATGTGGGAAGCGAGTCTTAAAAAGAGCTCTATAACACTATACTCATATACTCTATACTATTAGAAACATTTTCATTCAAGATTTTCAAATGTAGTCTTAGTTATGTTCTCTACGTTACCAAAAGCATTTTTATGTTTATGATGGTTTATGTTTGAGATTCGCTAGTGACTTGCTACGACTTGCGACTTGTACTTTTTGTAATGGAAATATTATAACCTCCACTTTTCTGTCTTTACGTTTGCTTTACCTGCCCCCCTACCATGAACTCATAAAGCAATTCAAATTAGGACCTAAACTGAATGTCAAAAAATTTTGTACCATGAAATTAATAATTATTGAATTCATGGTACAAATTTTTTTTGACAATTCAGTTTAGGTCCTAATTTGAATCGCTCTAAGAGTTCATGGTACCCCTACCACACCCCTCCGGCTGATCTGTTTTGAGAATAAATGAGTCCAGATGAAGTAGTTTTGATTAATTGCCTTGTAATTTAATGTAAATAAACTAGACCTATACCATGTTATAATTAATATTAACATTAATTTTTATTTTGTGCACAATTTCACTTACCAATAACTCAAACTTTCACCATTGAGACAAAAAACAATTATTGTACCTAAGCTGGCCAAAGTAGATTCCTTTCCTTTATATTTTCCAAGTTTTATACTTAGTTTAGAGGCAAGGTATTCAAACAGTCAAGACACGGTCTTACCTTATAATTTGTAAACACAAGTAATACCTACCTAACCCAATCAAAATTTGTGTACCTTAGGTTAAGACTTTTGCTGAAAATAAACGTTTTTTTTTTTATAACAAGCTACAAAACAATCTTAAATAAAATGAACACGTTATGTAATTAGATATCAGAACAACATTTTTACCTACAGATAAGCATTTCTCGAAATAAATGTAAGATTAATGTCCCTACGTGTCTCAATTCGTAGACAAATGATACAGGTGCGGACATACCGTTGCGCCTCATTTATCACTTTCAATTTGAATCATCTCTTATTGCTATAAGGTCTTAACTTGCTTAGTGCGGTTTTTTTTACTGTAGCTGTATTTTGGGCGTACAAAGAATTTCAGTAATCACGCCTTAAATCGTCCTTCTAGGAACGGGTTTTATGTTCAATCTATTTGAAAGCGGTGACGACAGTGCAGTTGGTATTCTTAGAACCAAATATTTTGTATGTTTGAATGTAGAGATAATGTTGTAATGTTTTGTTTAAATATCTCATTTGTTTATTCTTCGTAACATGTAAAAAGGGTGTTTGTAGACACCGCTTACTATAAACAGTAACTCGATTATTTAATGTATTTCGTTGCTATAGCTACGGTCCACTGGTGGGGACAAAAAAATGTGCGTCTGTTGGCTTTATGGTGTTTCCATCAACCAATGAAAATAAGAAGGACGGGAAGGTTTTAATTAGCCGGAATTTACGACAAACTATTTTTATATTATTAATTTATTTCATAAACACATCATATAACCAGAAATGTACCCACTGAACTCAATATTGTAGCCAAAACAAGTTACACGCTGATGGTTTGCGTATTCTGGCGGATCTCCAAGCTGCATCGTAGTTCTCGCTTCTAACACAAGTCGGCCGGCCGCAGTATCTAAAAGATTTTTTACAGAAAAGCACTTACTTTACTTTTTTTTTTTTTATACTACTGAAGTGGCAACCAAGCGTACGGCCCACAAGATGGTAAGCGGTTACTTACAGAAAAGGACGCTTTCTTGGTGCACTATCAGTTATTTTTTTAAACTCTACCTCATGCGTAATATACCTATATGTTTTCTTATGTTCCGAGCTAAACGAAACTCAGCGACGACACACGACAAATGCACAGTCCAATACTATAATTTAATCAAGCTTCTTTTGTTATTAGAATTGACATACCAGACGACATCTCCAATCAATTAGCAATGTAAAATGTGCTTCAATGCAATGACATTAGGTTCATTATGAGTGACAAGTATCGCAACTTGCAAAACATTTGCTGTCTGTCGCGTCTCCAACTTTACAACCCGATGGTGAGTTATCGCAAAAATGACCAAAACGACCTGCGCTTTATACTCGCAGACAGAAAATGAACAGTTCACCGAGATTTGCGAGGTTCAAGCTTTTATTAGATTAGCACTAACTTAGCGTTGCAATAAATTATTCTAAAAGAAAACAGAACCGAGTCAGATACTTGCAGAAACAAAAGAAGTTCTACAGATGCTGCTTTTTAGTATTATCATGACCAGCCTTCTAATTTCTGCTGTTCGGACAGTCACCTACTCCCGAGCGAGAATGGTTCAACCCACCATACACTGACCTAATGTGCATTGGTAGTTGCCTCACGATGTTTTCCTTTGCCCATTGAACTACTGAACGCGTATTTTTTTTAATTACTGGGATTGTATAGAGGTGATGAGCGCACTGCAGTACAATGTTAATGCTTTGGGTGTCACTGCGGCTTTTACCATGGTCTTGTCCTAGCTCTATCAAACGAACAAGAGTCTTGAGCGTGTTGTTACTTACTAATAGGAAAAAGTAAAATTATAATAAATAGTAATGTCAAGGAAGCTAAACAGCAATGGTCGCGAGAGCAAGGAGATGCATCGCGATGAAGGTTGCAGCCGGCCGTGAGTCCGTGACCCGCGGCCGCCTTGACCCACTTCCCGGCAGGAGGTCGCAAGGTCAGGGCTCGGGAGTACACCTATTATATCCACGGCTTCCAGCCTTCATTGAATGAGTAAGAACGAAGCCTTCAGTGTTTCCTGCTGTCAGTTAAAGTTTTGTCATATCTGAGCTTATTTTATTTTATCTTTCAATATTTTCTACAGTGTAAGTGTATTATTTACTATCAGAAACCAATTCACGTTTGTGTTATACTATTAGAGGAAAAAAAAAGTTCTAATAAAGACTCGAATATTAATATTTGAACGACTAAACCTAAACCCCAATCACGATTCAATAAATGCCAATTTATAATAATCCACGTGGGACGGCAAAACTTGACACAATAATATACATTGTCGTATTATATTAGCGAGAGCGTGCTCCGAGCACATTACTCCTCAGACTTGTTACCTGTCTTGTTTAATCCCAATAGCAAATCTATACGCGATTAGTACTGAGAGCAAAATGAATTACCGTAAATTATTGCTTTGCTGAACTCGACGCTATTTACCGAGACTTGGCAATAACTCACCGCGGCACTAAATGAGACATTCTTATTTCGAACGTTTATAAATTTCAAAACGCTAGGTTCTTGGGATTCGACGAAGCATTCAATCCAAATACTTACCTGCAAAGGTTAAGGAAAACCACATTAATGTGAGTACCGCCAAATGATATACTTAAACTCGAAAGCCTCAACCGGTAGATGACCTTTTAAAAAAATAATACCTACGTATTTTTTGTAACTGAAACGGACAGGCGTGAAAACATTAAATGAGACTTGTACAAAAGAAACAACCTCAAAACAAGTTAAAAATATTAGAGTGAGCGATGAGTTCGCGCGTTGGTGATGTATAATCGCAGTGAATGAGACCCATTACTCTCCCGACGCAGAACTGTCGACCGAAATTATTCAGAACCCAAGCAGAAAAGCATTTCCCCACACGAGAATGAAAACAAATCAATTAATTTAGCATTTCAACCACACGAGAATGAAAACAAATCAATTAATTTAGCATTTCAACCACACGAGAATGAAAACAAATCAATTAATTTAGCATTTCAACCACACGAGAATGAAAACAAATCAATTAATTTAGCATTTCAACCACACGAGAATGAAAACAAATCAATTAATTTTAAAACGAGTGCCGATGTTTTGGACGGAGCTTTAAAAAATAAAAAGCAGTTTCAAAGTTTGAACCACTTTTTGCTTGCAACATAGAATATGTAATTTGGATTTTACTTTCAAAGAGAAAACAGCGATCGCAGAAACCAGACAAACGATAAGCATTTCAACGCAAATAGTATAGTTTGCAAAACAATACCAACACAATCGTGTAATACATTTTGCAGAGCTGATAAAACTAAACGTCCAATCGCAGGAGTGCGGCACGGTAGCAAATCACGACGTAACGACACCACGGACCGTTCTGCGCTAGCACTTGTGCACAGTAGCCGATGCTAGTGGTTGCGGCGAGTTACTGAGCAGAGTGGCGTCGGAAGCGAGCAATAACGGGATTGCACATTTCCGCCGGCTGCCGTCGCCTCCACTTCATGAATCCAAAATGTACTCAATAATCACTGATACACCCGGCTCGCATTTATTGGACGGCCCCCGGCAAGGCGATACGCTGCGCTGCTTTTATACAACTCGAATGGAACACAGTCATGAAGGAACTGTAATTTACGGTTTAGCAGCTGCAGATTTTGCTGAAGCAGTCGCATTTTCGGAATTGATGATGCAATATTCAGAATTAACTTTGCATTTTGCCAAGGATTCTTGCAAATAAAATTGCTGTCTTTTCAGCCAGAATCTTTAAAGTGAAACAGTCTGTGTGCAATGTTGACGAAACAAATGTAGATTCAAATGGAAACATTACAAGAAACCAGACACCGGATACAAAACGACGGTTTGTTTTGCGCAGAATTGTGAATCGTCAAAATAAACAGAGCACAATGAGAGTAAACAGGGATATTATTTAATTAGAAGCCGTGAGGAGACGCAGTCGCAGCCACCGGAGCGGAACGAATCCGCAGCAATTTGTCGCGAGCAAACATTGGCCGCGCGGGGACCCGCTCGTGATACTGCCGAGAGTACGCACTTACACAATGAAAATAAACAAAACATTTCCAGATGCCTGTTGTTTGTATTAGAAGGTAATTTTATGTATCACAATATTTTGATAAATGCGACGACGATAAAATTAGTATGTACTTAATAAGTAAAAGCTATAAAACCACCTGGGAATGGCTGCTCTAACTTTTTGATTCATAAGATTCGAGCAACTTTCAACGCAGCGTTCATACGCTAAACGTATTCAGTCCCGATCCCCGTTGCCAAACAGTCATAAATCAAAGTGGGCATTTTTCACCAGCAGCCAACTGAGCACGGAGCGGCTCCGGGACGTGGCACGTGCCGGTTGACAGCTCAATCTTGGACACCAGCCGGATCGGTTGGGTGATGCTGTGAATCAGTCACGTGAATGTGATAACGTTAACCCCTGGATAAGATCAAAACCTTGCTACTAAGCGGATGATTTCAGGGGAAAAGCAAATATTACTTTTGACATATTTTTTGATGAAATGGAAAGATATAGAATTCTTGCTGAACTGTAGAACTCGTTCGTGGATTTGCTAATTTATTGTATCAGATCATATTTTTTATTGAAGCTCTGATATCTTATATTTTATCCTAAGCTTGCAAAGAGGTTTAGAGGAACTTTATAAAATGGGTCTCTCGAGTCATTATTTACATTTTAAAGGTTTATTTTATTTTTTTCGAAATAATAATGTCAGAAAATGTATTAGTAGTATTGAACCACTTATTTTAATTCGCAAGACTTTATAGATGAAACACGACATCTTGTATATTATCGATTTTTGTTTGAATCTAAATCGAGCAGCGACCATTGAATCTCTGAATCATATTCACAAAATAATCCAACTCACACCTCAAACCAAACATTCAGCAAAATCAAACTCCATTACCGCAGCAGCAATAAAGATGCATGGCTGTGCGGAGTCCGGAGTCCGGCTGCGACCGAGGGAGGGTCCGCACGTGTTTCAACTACGAAAGAATACAACACAGTATGCTCTTCAAGCAGTACTTTGAAACAAGAAAATTTACAGCTTTATCTATCACTATACTTTTTTTTCAGTTTATCCTGAACATGTCTGTTTTTTAGATGTGCATTAGCTTGACGGTATTACTATAGCTAATTTTTGTTATACCACTTATGTGGCAACCAAGCGTACGGCAAACTTGATGGTAAGCGGTTACCGTAGCCTATGTACGCTTGCAACATCACAGATATAACTTGCGTGTTACCCTGAGACGCGATAGAAAGTATCATGTGCCTGTAATTTCACCGGTAACCATACCCGAACCGGAACATAGCAATGCGGGCATTACTGCTTGGCGGCAGAAATAGGTATGGTGGTAGTCCTTCCCCGGACGAGCTCCATTACAAAAAAAAACTACTACTCTTAAATACAAATACAATTGGGCGGTTTATAATAAAATTAATACTGCGGTAGTTCATGGTTGTCATAGCTGTAGAAATCTTGTAAATGACAAAAAAATTTATTTTAGTCATTTACAAGATTTCTACAGCTTTTATTTTCCTTTTATAGTCTATGCCTATAGTTTTAGTTATGCTATCAAATTATTATTTTATAATAAAATACAAGTTTGCTTCCCTACTGCTTGCACAGTGTCACAGCTGTGGCGACGATGAAGACGCGTTATTTACCCGAGTGACCCCCATAAAAGAAATGTTCCTTCAGGATTGCGTTCTGATCCTTGAATTTTAAACAGGCGTTCGTTTGTACATTTTCGGGGAGTCGTGCGTGAGGGAAGGTGGACGTGGAAGGGAAATCGAATACCAACAACATACAGGAAGAGCGAGTAGGGACGGAAACCTGTTTATATTGAAGTGGGGACGAACAGGAAAAAAACTACCCATCCGCCCCCATGTAATTACAAATGGAGACGAGTGGGAAGTTTTTTCCGATCGACCCCCAGTGGGGACGAAATCTGGGGGTCATCGGGAATAACCCCTTTACGTCCGTGGCCAATGACGTCACTGGTTTTATTTTTAACTCATGCCTATTATTGTACCTTATTTACTGCTTAAGAGGCCTTTCCAAGATTTAGCGATATAATTCATGAAGTTCGCGTGAATGTATCTTTATATAGTATAAGTAATAGCGCGCGCGACGAGGAGCGATACGTCCTCCATCCATAAGCGCTATTGAAAAAGTCAATGCTATTAGACTATTTTCTTCGTTGTATTTATTTAATAAAAACTTAAACTTTAATTAAGTAGGTGTATTTTTATTGTAAACTCCTTACTTTAGCAGAAATAACAAGCGTAAAATTGGGAAAAGTACGCGTTTTTTAGACCGTCTTTTTTCAAAAATATTGCACTAACATGTTGTATTTTTCTCTATTCACTTAAATTTTAAAACTGTGATTATTATAATTGCATTTTTGGAAATATGTTAGACTTTGTTATTTCATAGAAAAAATGATCGAAAGTTGACTGGAATTGCTCATTTTACGAAACGTGCGATACTAATTATTTTTTTAATCAGTTATGTCTTGAGTTAATTAATATTTGCTCTGTTGGCTTAAATTTTAAGGGATAAAGCTTTTATTTGTTTTTATTTTCGTTAAAATATCTTCAACACACGAGCCACAATAGTGTTCGAAACTTCACGGGCTACAAGAAAATCAAGGATTGTCAAGGATAGGGCTCTTAATAAATGTAAGCAGTAAGTAGGTACATAAAAACACCATTGCGAGAAAAGCATTAAATAGATATTATTTAAACTGCAATTAGCATGACGGTAGTCCTGTTGCGATTTACGGTCCTTTTGCGCATTAGTTTTTAATTTAGTTATGTAATAGCACAGTAACATTTTATTGCAGAAAACCACTTTCAAGATACATAACCAATGAACTTTTATACAGTAGATACACCAAACCATTCATTTATTTGTGACATTTTTATTTGTTTTTTTTCTCCAATTCAAAAATAAAAATGATTCTCCAAACGAGAGGTAAACTTTGAATTTGTTATCCTCTTTTGTTTCATTTCCGCTTCCACTTGCTGTGCCAGCTTGATTTTACGCGTAAAGTTTGTCTGTTAGATTATTTTGAGAGACTGCTTGCTATTTGCTTACTGTAAAACGTTCATTGCAGCTGAAATAACTTTGTAACTGTGTTATTGGACTGTTATGTTATTATTTATTATAATATTCATGTCCGGCATAAATGTAGTGAACGTGGTACTCGCCGCGCAGCTCGTGGTTATGCATTCATTGGCTATCGGCGTTTTATGAGCAATTGCAGTTGAAATTAAACTTTATTGTCGTCGTAATGTGGTGTAATGGGCATTTTATTGCGCGTGTAATTTGTTGTAACAAGACAATGCGTTGAATTTTAATTAAATGTTTTACAGGTGGCCTGTTAAGTGTTTTTGAACCAATAATCTCTTTGGATCAAAAATTATATTTTTTTAATACAATCACAAGGATAACTTTGAAACGTCTTACAAGCTAGGAACATTTACACCAGTTCCAACGCGCCCATGCCGTAAAAGAACTGGCAACAACACCGGCTGAGTTCGTATCGCTTTTTTGGCATGATCCTTGCTATTGTTATGGATGCCGAGTAGAGTTGGAGCACATTCGTCCCAAGCTTTTTTATCATCTAGGTAATCGGTTATTTTATAGTAAGTTTTTTGAGACAGTTTTTGTTTAATTAAGTTTTTATGATGCTTCTCAGTCTCAGCCAATCTTGGTCAAACGTAAAAAAACTAAATAAGAGTAAAGTGTTTGGAGCCTTTGGAGTATTGCTGGTGTGAGGCGATGCGGCATTGTACCATTTGTAGCACACGATGTGGCGATGCGGCATTGTACCATTTGTAGCACACGATGTGCATAGTGCAGAACCGTAACATCAAGTTTTACGAATAACAATGAAAATTCGTACCAAAATGACAAAAATAAAGCGAAATCACGAAAAAAGAGTTAGTATTTTAGCAAACACACAGCTATATAGAGGGATTTTGACACTAACCCGAATCACAGTCTAGTGTAAAAAGTTGCTTTATAACTATTGCGCCTGTCTTTATTCGAATAAATAAAATGATACAAACGATGTTCTCAAAACTATAGTTATATTTGAACACCACGAGACTCACGACACTAGGGAGGTATTTATTTCACCAAGATATTATAATTTTCATATCTTTATTTCCATTTCAAGATAGAACGATAGTTCAGTTAAATAGAGGTTTGTTTGAATCACCTTGCGTTAGTCAGAGGACGTGAGTGGAGTATCGACACCGGAGTAATTGCAGGTTAGGAGACCATCGGTCTCGGGAATGACAAAGTGCAGTGCCAATAATACAGTTATTCATCTGTGTTTTAAACAAACGTTTCAGAACGCTGACTGCCTCCAGATCAAAGATTTTTACAGCAAAACCGAATGCCCATAGTAGCATTTTAGTTGGCAACGAAAACGCTGAAAATAATGTTAATAATACGCAATGCTCTGAGGTTTTTTTATTCAGAAGAACAACTGAATAGTGTAATGCCATATTGTTTACAAATAAATCTAATATCTATACATAACAAAGAATAAAATGTATCGTATAACTATGTAATTTAGATTTAGATATTTCTACACTGACAAAATTTCATAATAACAAGCTGCTTAAAATGTTTTAAACTCTACGCATGTTACTTAAAAGATACAAAAGTTGCAATACTGTTTGTGTTTACATGGTTCTAGCTCGCAGTGTCGTGGGCGGACAATCCAGTGATGGACTAATTACTGGGTGTACGCACTACATGTCACTGCGCTGTTGAACCCTCCGTGTGAGTATACATATATGTATACATGTGTATGTGTAATTACCCCAGCCGAAGAATTGATAAAGTATCCGTGTAGTCGTTAGCGTTCGGACATTTTAATTAGTGTATTCTAACGAAATAAACTAACAGCTGGAAGCTTATCAAAGCTGGTGATATCAACGAGGATACACGAGTTACGGAATCACAATATGAATGAATGAACGAATGAGTATAAATGTATTGTACTTGTACACCAAAACATAAACCGAAATTACCATTTTATAAAAGGATGAATATATATTTATAACTTAGAGAATATTATGGATTTATAGCTTAGAAGAAATTTTTTTCGGACAACCTTTGGACGTAAAATTAAATATAATTCCGAGTCAAAATCAGCATATAACTCAACTTGGATAAGAAGTAAACAGAGACTGACCAAGAAAAATAATAGAGGCTGATGATTATGAGACATGTTTAACACCAAGCTTATGTTTTTTTCACTTTCAAAAAATCTCTTGATTTTCAGAATTTGAAATTTTCTTCAAAGAGAGGTTATTTTAAAAATATCAAAGAGCTATTGCAACGTGCTGATATCAAGGCTGTCTCCTAGCTCATCAATATATCAAAACCAGTGGAGCTCCGATTGGTGCACTTAGCACCTGCAAAAGCAATCCCCAGGCTGGCACCTGCGAGTGTTGGACACCGGCCGGCGAGACAGACGAACGGTAATACAATTATTGTCTGTGACTGTGACCCTCTAGAGTTGCCGGATCTAGAAAGCCGGGTAAAGTAGTAATTACTTAGAATTAGGGGATGTCCTTGAAAAATGCGTCACTGACGATTTCAATTTACTTGAAAGCTATTTCCAATATTTCCACATTTAACCTAACATAATACCCAACCTTTACAAATATAATCCTCATTTCACATTAGATTCTTTGTAAGTTTGGTTGTGTATGTGTAGATTTTACGAGTGGTCCCGTGCTTCGGAGGGCACGTTAAGCAGTCGGTCCCGGCTTTTACAAAGTTGTTAGTAAGTTGACAGAGGCCTTCGGGCGGCCTAGAAACTCTGTCACCAGAGTTAGCCACTGACTCACACGAACGAACGAACGAACGAACGAGTGGTACTTTATGGAATTTTGTAAAGAGTGGAAAGAGTTTTTATTAAAAATACTAAGTTTTTCATGACATGACATTGTTCTGAATTATAGAGCTTTTCTAAAACCGGACTATTAATCATTTTGCCGGACAACGACCAGTGTTGGATATCGCCCAACCCACTAAAGTGAGAGCGGGGAGATAACCTCGTTACCGGCGGTGTCACGAGGCGACGCCGCGTCACGTCATGCCGTCTGCCACTTACGATGAGACTAACCGAATTTGCTTCTTTCTGTGACGCTTTGATGGACCAATTCGTTTCCTGTACAATTGCCTGCTAAAACTGTCTCGGCTAATCTGACGGGTAGTTTTTAGAACTTAGATTATGTCTTGGTTTTTTCAGTCGTCTAAAATACAATGCAACAGACACATACACGTTTAAAAAACCTGTGACAAAGATTTGTGTAGGTACAGGTTTATTTATTTAGTTTTGTGAAACCCTAGTTAGCTATACTATTTGATGATGTGGTACAGACTGTATTTGGATTAGTCTTAACGTTTAATTCGTAACAAAACCAAGCTTTAAATTGGTAGTGTCTAGTGTAGTATCTCCTCGCTTTCAAGCCGTTTGCGCCACGCCACTGTGGCGGAAGCGCAGCGGATGCAAAGAGAAGCGGTTGATAAACACTTTTAACACCAGAAATAATAATATAAATACGCAATAAATATAATATGGAGCTCAAAATTATTTTCTGTGTATATAAACTTCACAATAAAAGGAACACACCAGTTGTTAGGCCATGACAGAGGCCTTCGGGCGGCCTAGAAACTCTATCACCAGAGTTGGCCACTGACTCATACGAACGAACGAACCATGACAAGGTTTCTAAGACATACCATTTTTGCCAAACAATGATTATTGTTATCCAGCCAGTCAGTAACGATACAAGTAGTCTCTCGTGACTTGCGCCACGCCGCGGGTTTGTGTGAAGTGCTCGCTTTGTGCTAGTCGGCCTAGTTGGTATCGTACCCGAGAAGCCTCCGTGGCGCCTTCGTAAACTGCACCGGAGTCTCGACAACTTTGTACTCCATTTCTTGGAAGAGGTTTGTTTTTAAGTTTCTAAAGTGCTGCGGTATTCCATTACTAAATAGCCAAGAGTTGATACGAGTTAAAGAGTTGCAAACTTATATTGTGTCGTGTAAAATGTAATACTTATAAGCAAAAGAACAAATAGCTTACAAGCAAATAGCATTAATATGTCTTATTTAATAGTTAAGTTAATTTAATAGTTAAGTTTTAATTTGTATTGTTATTTTTATTTTTATGTTAATTGTGTGGCGTTAAATAAATATTTTTCTATTCTATTCTATTCTATTCTATTCTATTTGGGCACTCATCATTACAGTTTCCTTATGTTTCCACTGTTGGGACACTGGCCTACTCTTGAGCAAAGTGATTGGGTCTTAATTCACCACGCCGACCCAATTCAATCTGCATTGGGTGGTGGATGGCACAGTCTTTCGAATTTACTCGTCTATACCTACTAAAAGTTGCATTTAGGCACATTCTATGCGCGAAGTATGTTTGTCGAAGTAACTACTTGTTCGGAGACGTATTATTGACAAGAGCCGGAACAAACAACATAATTACAGATAAGAACGGGCAATTTGTCCCAATTATTGACATCCAGCTGCCGAGAGCCGGCTATTAGTGCATTGTGTGGACAGTAGTGCATCCGCCGCCCACTGCCACCAACCTACGGGCACTACGGGATTGTCTTAGTGAGGGCAGACACCTTATCTCTATCATCATAGGCAACTAAAGCTAGATAACATAAGTAAGTATGAGTCAGTGGCCAACTTTAAGAACAAAGATTGTAGACTGCCGAAGGCTTCGTTATGGAAGATTGTTATAGACAGGACATTTGTACAAATCTACAACCCTTAAAAATTAAACAGTAGGTACGTTTTATATTATCTTACGGCCAATAAAAGATTTGCATAAAAGTATCAAAAGTTTAAAGAAATACACCGATAATTTGACTTCCGCTATTGTTTAGTTCTTCCTGTGTTGATGACTTGTACAAAAAAGTTTCATAATGTTCACTCTAATTATTATCCACTGTTAGATATTTATAAAAAACTGAAATGTACGCAAAATATAGCGATACCTCTGTAATGATATTGGTCCGAGAGCACGTGACTAGAATTTAATTACGGATAAAAAGGATCGGCGTGTCGTCGTGGCCGGTCATCGACATTGTTCTCTATTACTTTTTTATCCATTCTATCCGAAAACCCAAGCGTATGCCTAAAGCAATATTATTATTTCTAAATAAAATGACGCAAGGAGAGTAAAGTATACTTAGCTTAAGTAGAGAAAAAAGAAAAAAAATATTTTTGTATAATTTGATCCAACGTGTGAAGCAAGTGTCATTAAGTTCGAATTAGGGCGCGTTCACACGGCGCGTGTTGCACCGTGTCCGCACATTAACGCGGCCTGTTCCCAGTGGGGAAATAATGACTTTGTGGAGGACATTACGCTGTGTTGTCTTTATTTCCAACAATTTGTCACTTCTAAGAATAGAATACACACAATTGTTATCTTTTATTTTCTTTGTTTGACGTAACGAAAATGAAAAGAAAACAAATTTTATAGATCCCACGAATGGACAACTTTTGTAAATACTTATGTGCGTTTTATAAACTTAGCTGCGTACATTTTTTTTGATGCCACTAATATGTCAAGCCACGGTTCAGCTGAGAGTAAGACGCTTGCAAAAAGTACCTACCGGAAGGATTACTTGTGCGTTGCTATCCGGAGAAGATAATGAAAACTGAGATATAAAGTCCTATTTGCTAGTATTTTCATCTGCATGCAAGCATTACTGCTTGGTGGTAAAAATAAGTATAGGTTAGTACTTTCCCGGATGAGCTCCATCACAACAACTACAATCCTACCACCACGAAATATAAAATATTCACGCCAAAATTTTTCATTATCATATCCGGGGTTCATTTTTCACGCTTGGGGTTATGTTCTCCCACCCACTGCCACTACAAGACGCGGCGTGACGTGTGACGTCACGTAATCACGTCGTAAATCAACCACACGCGTATTAAAATGTGTTGCGACGCGAGTGTGAATCTGTCTTTAATATGTGGCGAATTTAGTTAATATAAATAGTTTAGCAGAGAGACGTAATTATTTGTATGTAAAGTCAGGTCTACCCACGGGCTTAGAGTAAAGCGATATGAGATAACAGTGTTGGCTATTTGACTTTATAGTATTTTTTCACTATAGTTCTTAAATTCAAATTCTAACTTTTTTTTTTTTTATACCACTAAAGGGGCAACCAAGCGTACGGCCCACTTGATGGTCAGCGGTTACCGTAGCCTATGTACGCATGCAACATCATAGATATCACTTGCGTGTTACCACCCTGAGACGTTAGATGGAAAGTCTCATGTGCCTGTAATTTCACCGGAAACCATACCCTTCAAACCGGAAAACAGCAATGCGAGCATTGCTGCTTGGCGGCAGAAATAGGTATGGTGGTAGTCCTTCCCCGGACGAGCTCTATCACAAAGAACTCTACTACTCTTACTTAACTAGTCAGTGGTCAACACCAGCGCTCGGTTACAAATGCACACAACATAAGCCTGACACCAACTTGTCTCTCTAGGCTTACGACTTTGCTGTGTATCCGTAAATAGAAGTGCTCTAGTAGTCATCTGTAAATAAATAACCAGGCTGTCTGCAAGTAATGAGTCATTCAGCGGATAAAGCGGATATAATACAGCGGACATTTGCAGCGCTGATAGCGTCGCTCGGCTGCCGCTTATTTACGACGTAATCGAGGAATAGGCAGCTCAATTTTAATGATTAATTTATTCCAGATAGTCGCTTTGCGCGCGTTGTGGCTCCACGAGACGGTGTGGCGGCGATACGGCGCTGGCTGACTGTTTATTGTCTTTACGAGACTCCTCTATGTTATCTTCACATCTATAATACCTACGACTTGTCCATGGCGAAAATATTATTGTGTCTGACGTTGTTATTAAATTCATTTTTTACTAAAAACTAGCCTAACCTTAGCGTTACACAACGCTCTCTACAATTACAAAGGTAGTAGTTTTAGTCTTGGTCATGCCAAAAAAAATTTTACCTTTGTTTGAGAGCTTTAGCATTACGGACATTCATTTTTCACTTATAAAATAAGCATCGAACGTTTGGCTTTTCGATCAGGAGACGGAGACCACCAGCACTATACTGCATCAAAACAGTTTAGTGTAAAGTAATAGTGTTATCAGTTGTCGGGCAGGTGTCGCCACTGGAGGCCTGTTGCGGATAACTTCATTAGGCTGGTAGCGGGCGCGGCGCACGCCTCGCCGTGTCCCGACAACTTTGTCTAACTCCCTCTAATATAGTCCAGCTTAGCAGTAACTGGATTGTTTCGCTGCCACTACATTAACCGGTTTAGTAGCCGTGCTCAAACTGTTAAGCTTTATCAGCTGCGTATCGCGGTTATGCAGATCGACTCGTTATTATATTTGTTATATTTTATTCATAATAAATAAATTCGTATGAGTCAGTTGACCAAACTCCTGTTATGGCCTTATTTAAGAGTAGTAGAGTTATTTTTGTTATAGAACTCATCCGGGGAAGTACTACCACCATACCTATTTCCGCCGCAAAGCAGTAATGCTCGCATTGCTGTGCGAAGGGTATGGTTTCCGGTGGAATTACTGGCACATGAGGCTTTCGATCTTAGCCTCAAGGTGGCAACCCGCGAGTGATACCTCTGGTATTGCAAGCGTCCACAGGCTGCGGTAACCGCTTACCATCTTGTGGGCCGTACGCTTGGTTGCCACTTCAGTTGTATAAAAAAAAAACTTTTTTATATGAACAAGTAGCCTATGTGTTGGTTCAGACCACGAGCTATGTATGACGAGTTTATTCAGCCGTTACGGGGTTAAGTGTGAAAACACAAACATCCAAACTTTCGCTTTAACTTTTTCTTCCATGTTTTTTTAGAAGGTAAATGCGAAAGTTTGTTTTTTAGATTATTCTGACTTCCAAAAAATATTATGAAACACATAACAGCTATAAAAACTTCTCATACGGTATAATAATGCTGGACCGGCTATGAAATAAATAAGGATATTAAAATTTGAATTGAAATTTGGTCATTTTGAAAGTCAGTAACAAAACGATCTAATTTAATAATAGTAATAATAATAAATGTTGGACAATCCACACAGCATCATCTAGCCCCAAGGTAAACTGCTGTTAAACAGAGCTGTATTATGGGTACTAGATAACTGATATATACTTAATACAATACAATACATAGATAGATATTTTTTTATTATTATATAGAAAATACCCAGAACACCCAAAACAAATATTTGTAGATCGTACAAACATTTGACCCGAGGCGGGAATCGAACCCGCAACCTCCGCGTCGCAGGCGGACCTGCGCCCGCTGCGCCACATCGGTCGTCGGTATAAATAAAACGTACCTAATTTGAAATTCCTAACTTCCTAACTGGCATTAAACAAACTTTCTAGGTTCTCTTGCATTTCAGCTCCAGCTTATTTAGTTAGCGACCGAGATTCATACACTTTGCTATTTATAAGACGACAAAACAGACGATCTAATTATAGTAGGTACCCTTAACTTCGTTTTTGTGGTACCAAGATAAAAAAATATTCTATGTCAATGTGATACTGTGTGTGTACTAATGTGACTCGCGCGGCTTCACCCGCGTTTTTTTCCAGTTTTTATGCTATCCCAGTAGAACAGTAAATTTTTCCGGGATAAAAAGTAGGCTATGTGTTATTCCAGGACTCAAGCCATCTACATTCCAAATGTCATGACGGAGATACGTGTTAACAAACATACACACACACAGACTTTCGCATTTATAGGTAATATTAGTAGGATTATTCCAAGGTGTAACACTATTGGTATAGTTCTCACGGCGGATCTCGGCCGTCGTGAAATTAGCCGTTTCGATGCGCAATGGAGCTTTTCCAAACTAAATTGTCTTTGCGCATCACAAACGGCTAACTTCACGGAAGCCTAGATCCGCTGTGCGAACTAAACATGCTAGTAATTTCTGATAACCTGTATTTTTTGAGAAATTTATTTGTATAGCAGCGGATTTCAGCCGTTGGGAAGTTAGCCATTTTGATCCGCTATTGAGCTTTTTAGAATTAAATCCGTTGCTGGCAGTATATATATCTACTATACTTGCGTGATATTCAGGGCGCAGGTCCGCCTGCGACGCAGAGGTTCCGGGTTCAATTCCCGCCTCGGAACAAATGTTTGTACGATCTACAAATATTTGTTCCGGGTGTTCTGGGTATTTTCTATATATAATAAAAAAGTATCTATCTATGTATTGTATTGTATTAAATATATATCAGTCATCTAGTACCCATAATACAGCTCTGTATAACAGCAGCTTTCCTTGGGGGTAGATGATGCTGTGTGGATCGTCCAGCAATATTTATTTATTTATTATATTTATATTCAAAGTTAAATTAAATTATTTTTATTTTTTTATTTTACACAGTATATCACAAGTGTAACGGTAGCCGCTACCTAAGAAAGCTCCGCGCGGCTCTGCGGAGGTACAACACAATCTGGAGAGAACACAACACTTCAAGTTCTGTGAACAACTTAAAGGCTTCTCAACCCGAACGGCGCAACGAGCCAACTCCCAACTTTTAAGAAAGCCTTCGCGAATTTAACAAATTATATCCTTACACCGAAATATAACAGTCGAATACGTCTGAGTTATAATATATTTTTGTTCTGTTTTTTTTAATGTCTTTTTTTTTATACAATTGAAGTAGCAAGCAAGCGTACGGCCCACAAGATGGTAAGCGGTTACCGCAGCCTATGAACGCTTGCAATACTAGAGGTATCACTCGCGGGTTGCTACCTTGAGGCTAAGATCGAAAGCCTTATGTGCCAGTAATTTCACCTAATCTAATGTTAATCTTAATTTTTATTTTTAATTAGATGACTCACCCTAGCGCACGGAATTTATAAACCTTCTTGTTGAATCACTCTACACTCTATACACAGGGACAACGGGAGGCGTTTTTTTTTTACTTTGAAGTGATTTTGCAAGCTACGTCTACAGTGTACGCAAATTCATGAGTTTGTGAGACAGTAGTTTGATTTTAACAACCACACTTCAGGCAATTAAATAATTACATTTTATTTAATTTCAAGATATCACATTTTGGTCCGGAACACAACGGTACAACAACAAAATCAAATTACACAAAAATAGGCTGTAAACATTATAAAATAAGAGCTTGTTGAACATAGTCAGAGGCGGAAGCTAACACGCGCGAAGGGCACGTGCCGATAAACCGTCTCGGTACATTATTGTAATTAACACTTCCATCAAAAGTTTGGGCGGTAACTGAATTACTGCGAGACGGAACCTTATTCAATCCACGTTGTTTGATGTTTCGATACAGAAAAGGTAACTTACTCTTCGTAAGAATTTATAAATTAAAGTTCACTTTATAAGAAGATTACTTTCATCTTAATCTTCGGTGAAGTTCGCTGAGCGAAAGTGACTTCGAAGTAATTTTGACATCGCATCGCAGTTGAGAACTTTGTATTTACAAAGTACCTACTTTGTGGCATCTACATTAGTTGAATGAATTGGTTCACGACCAGTTTTAAACCCATGACCTTAGAATAGGTATGTTAAAACGGTATAACCTTTGTGGAGTGGAGACCCTGGGTCCGTGGGGGTACCGAGGCTCACCGCGTTTTCTAAATTATTTCCGGGCCTATGGTCGAAGCGACGCGTGATACAAAGGCTGGTTCATATCTGGCTCAACGTATCAGCATTGCCATTCAACGTGGCAATGCAGCCAGCATGTTTGGAACGCTTCCGTCTGCTAGTGATTTGGATCAGTTGAACTATTTTGAAATTACAGGCACATGAGACTTTCCATCTAACGTCTCAGGGTGGTAACACGCAAGTGATATCTATGATGTTGCATGCGTACATAGGCTACGGTAACCGCTGACCATCAAGTGGGCCGTATGCTTGGTTGCCACTTTAGTGGTATAAAAAAAGCTATCTATAGATCGTTTCTAACGGTCTTTAGAAGGCTGTTTCTCATTGTATTTTGTATAATTATATTGTAATGTAGGCAATGTAATAATCAATAATTTTGTTAATAATCATTTTTTTTCTTATTATGTAACTTTACAAAGATAATCATTATAATGTTACAATTAAGACAATTATTATTCTCAAAATCCTGGCACGGCGTACCGCACCTCAGGCTCAGTGGGAAATCTAAATTATTAATCTCGGCAAATAATTTCCCACAAATACGATTGAATTTATCTTGAAGTAATAGCTCTGAGACTGTTATATTAATGTGGCCATAATTCATGTTAGTCTCAACTTGATCTAATAATTTTGCTTGTAAATCAACGAGCTAGGGCGTAATTATGTTATTTATTAAAACATGTTGCTAAATGTTGCATGTTGCTAGTAACTAAGCGAGCATTTTAAATATAATACTTTAGTTAATATCTACAGCCTGTGATAAATAAGTGTTAGGAAAACATAATTTTAACTAAATAAATGTTTTACTCTTTGTAAAGTGGACTAATTCAAAACGAAAAAGGCCAAAAACATAATATTATAAAAAGTTCACTGTTGTGTGTATTTGACGTTGGTTTGGCGCCAATATAGTAAAGAACAAGTAAATCACCATTCAATTTCACCCACAAAATGGCGGTCGAAATTAAGCTGCATCTCACAAGAAAGGTAATTACGAAGCCACTTTCCCTGAACTGTCTTTGCCAAATTGCACTATAACACTGTGCACTCTTAACTCATTGTAATAAGGTTTGTTTTGGTGTTATAATGTGTATGAATAAAGTTGGTACAGTGCGGTACCAAATTACAAATCAGTATGTCTCACGTGGACTTTTCCCTGAGGATAGGGGAGCCTATTGATAGGCCTGATAGCTCGAATTACTTACGACGACATGAACGAAATTTTATTATCTTTTCATTTCGGTGGCAGTCTTTTATCGTCTAATTTGCTAAAGTTTTCTCTATAGAAACCAAATAACTCAGACATCTTCTTGCGAAATTAGTCTGAGGTAACTGGTTTCCCTAGAGATACGTCAGTTATGAAAAATGTAAAAAAAGATTACACAATAAAAAGTTTACGTAATGGTAATACGACGTACAGTGTACTCTGTGATTGAGGCATTTCAACGTCAGATTCAACATAAGCGCATTTGCCCTGCGCCCTGCTGGAGCGCGCTCGTGATGGATCACAGTGCTGTCGACGGTTGCGATTGCATCGGAGCTCGGCTCTTCTACGAGTGAATTTTTTAAAAACATAATGTATCGCTTCCACTCGCTCGTTTTATTGGAAATTCTTTAAATAGTTCACTTAGTTTAGTAAATCTGTTCTTAGAAATTTTGAAATACTGAAATGTTATATAGATAACTCAATTATGCTAACTCGTTTAGCAAAAACTAAAACGCGGGTGTACTTTAGAAATATCAATAAATGTAAGAAAATATTACAAAATCAATTTACCCTATTAAATAAATTTACCACCACAACTTTAGAAAATTTTAAATCCGTGTTAAAACATTAATCACTTTTTCTAATTCTCGTAATAAATAGTGCAGCGTCCCTCGAACAGGTAGGCTATCAATAATCGTCCTCACTATCTCAGGACGACGTCGTTTGTCTTCCCTTCCTCTCCCTCTCCTCGCCTCCTCTCTTCCCTGCTGCCACATGTGCAATCTTAAATAAAAGTACATACCTATAAGTAGGTACAGCCGAAGGGAACGTAACATACCTGGAAGAAAAAGAATTCGTTAATTAAAGTCCCTTGAGTAAAGACCCGCAGGACTTGTTGGAAGTAGTGAGTGGGAAGCCCATTTACTGTTTATTTTGAATCAATGCCCTGTTCAAACACTTTTATTCCAACAAAATGAAGTTTTTAACACAGGAATTAAACAGGAATACGGCCCACCTTATGATAAGCGGTTAGTGTAGCTTATGGACGCTTGCAATACCAGAGGTATCATTTACGCGTTGTCAGCCTGAGACGTAGAGTAAATATCTCATGTCATGTGCCAGTAATTTGACAGGTAACCATACCCTTCGAACCGAAAGACAGCACGAGCATTACTGATGGACGACGGAATGTTACAGACAAGTTCTATGACAAAGAACTCTACTACAAACATTATTTTTTTCATCATAAATCTAAAATCTTAATACCAGTACAGCTTTAATAGATGATTTAGTTAATACCAAAAATAGAAAACCAGAAAACATGACGATACTCTAAAAAGGCGGCAAAATCGTCTCTACTAATGACAGAGACAGTTGACGAGCGGGTGTTGGTGTCGGCCGCAACAAGTGCACGTACTCTATCTCGCTACACGCCCACTTACCTTGCAACACTTTACACCTTGCTTTCACATGCAAGAGTGGGATCGCAAACGTTTTATCGAAAAATAAAGTAAAACGGAAATACAATACACGGTCACTCATAGCGGTATAACAGCTACTAAGGGGTGGGTAGTAAAGCTTATTAAAAAAGTCAACACTACGTTTACGGGGCATTAGCAACCTGTAAACAAGTCTTCTTCAGAATGGGAATTAAAATCTAAATAAAAGCAACTAAAACAGAACTTTATAAGGTACCTATTAGAAAAACAAAAATTCAGTGAAAGGTGTCGAGTGAAATGTTTCAATTTTAAAAATTCAAAAGCTAAATACTTATTAGCAGAATGGCTTCTTGTGAATAAATCTCGCGCTAAATACGACTCCAACTTCCACAAAAAGTTCACAAGAGAAAGTAATTCTCCAAAAATTTTGCTCATTTCCACAGCAATATTTTCCGTTGGACAAAAGTCCCGTGTAATGGAAACATTTAATCCTTTGGAATCTCTTTCGACGCTTTGTCGTGGGACTCCTAATTGCGCCGGCAAAAAGTACCGCCAAAGTCTAGATTAAAATGTGCATTCTCGGAGTTAAACTACAATCAACTTTAGACTCTGGCCAGCCACAATAACGTTGCTTTTCTCTGAACTTTTAAAAGCGACAGCTAGTTCTTAATGGTAGAAGCACTAGGGGCAATCAAACGGAGAGAGGTCATATTCCGTTGACGGTATTAAACAATCTCTGTTATATGAGAAAATATTTTAAGAATAATATAAGTAGAAATCACGTAATTGTTGTGAAGATTATCAGCTGCAAAGGGTATGGTTGCTGGTGAAATTACAAGACTTTACAACAACATCAAATTTATATACGTTCTTAAAATTTACAACTATGTGCTAGGGTCATGGATGTCCTTAACATTCCGTATTACCAACTGAATAGGTAAGTAATTTGGTTCCAGCTAAATTGCTACTGTAATTTGGTACTTTCCAGGAGTTCTATTAGAACAACCAAATCTCATCAAAATCACCAACAAAAATAAGAAACGTATGGACTTATTTAAATGAACGACGTAACGGAAACGAAAATCAAACTGCACTGGCACAGAAGGCAGTAAAAAGTCGAAGAATTAAAATAATCTAGCCAGTTTCAATTATTATTTAGTCCCGAACATCGGCAGTACAGCAGTAAACAGTTAATATCCTGCAAATTTATTTAACGACAGCACTGCAGCTATGCAAAGCATTGGGTTTATGACCCAAAAGTCGGCTCATAAACTTTATGGGTAGTTTGATGGGGGTGCTGCGGTAGACTGCAGGTCCAAGGGATATGGATGAGATTTCTTTATTGCTAAGAATATCATTTTATAGTCCTGACATGAGACTGTAAAGTTTTGATACAGAGTAGGTATCCACAAAAATATTTTAATATTAAAAAGGTTTTTAATTATTTTTAAACTAGATATATGACTAAACGAGTGTATATTTAACATCTTATTATGTAAAACTATGATATTTTAAACTCTAACAAAATATATTGGATAAAAAGTATACACTTTTTTGACCAGCAAGCAAAAAATAAAGACAAGAACAGCAACTTTAATGTGTAACGTGACATAAGCAATGACAGAGGACTTTGGGCGGCCTATTCTCAACTCCGTCACTAGATCGACTACTGATTCATACATACAATAATGTATAACATGCATCACCTAGCTGTTTATTGTTTTCTACGAAAGCACAGATCTAAAACCTACGCGTTTAATACTTACAAGATTCACACTAAAATACTGAAACGGTATATAAATCAACAATTTAGTCAGTACTTAAAATACCGAACAAATCAAACCTGCCTACACAAAATGACACACCTCATGAATATCAATAAATCCTAATTAAGCGACACAATATTATAACTCAACATAAACAGCATCTCTGTAAACCACCACAACTAGACTAAGACTGCGACAATACGATGTTTTATAAGTTGATTGTCAGGCGCGACTTTTTGTCGCCTATTTTACTCATGACGTTGAAATTTGAGATACATTGCATAATAATTAAAATAAACATAATATAGGAATAAGATAGGAAAGTAATTTAATTGTTCATGCACTACAAGTTTTTATTATCATTCATTTTTAGTTGTCGGGTCTGCTTAGTATCTCGTAAGCTAACAATTCAGATGCAATCGTTGAAACTTCAAGCTTATCACATAGTTCTTAAGATATCAATGTAAATAACACATCTAAAATATTACACCCAACAGTTCTTACCCTACACTAAAGTTTCCTGTGTCGTGGGTATCAGACACTAGTACGCGCTATGGTATCACAACCACTCATCGCATCGTGTAGAATATGAAATAGTATATGACTGTAACTATGAGCTGACATCGTACGTTTAAAAAAAAAACCACGACTTTATGTCGCGTCTTAAAAAGAACTATTACATCTGAAACCACACTCACGTAAGCCGTAAATCCGGGTTAAATAACAACCGCCGTAACCGCCGTTACGTTAATTTGACGGTAATAAAAATATGACACCGCCGTGCCGCCGCGCCGCAGCCACCGCGCCGCGGTTGTGTATCGCGCACTGATTAATGGTTAATCTGTAACGTCGCTGTACCTTATGCAATATCTACCATTTTATTATTGAAGTTGAGTCCAAGTTAATTAAATTTAGGTCCTGAAAATAATAAGTACTATTGTTCATGTCTACAGTCAAAAGACATTAAGAAATCTTTGAAAAGCAATACATTTTTGACTATTTAGAATTTTAGACAATAAGTAGAAATCTTCGCACTGCGTCTTTTTATTTTGAAATAACATTTTAAGACAAACAGCGCATGTCGTGGAGATTTTGTTTCATAAAATAATATTATACTTTACAAGACCTTTGCAATACGACATTGTCTGAAAAGGTAGAGATTTTCAATTATGTATTTCAGTTGCCTGTCTCAGAACTATCGTAACAATAATAGCTGCTCATATATTTTTCCATTTCTTTTAACTCCAAGATGGGTTATTATAGGTTGTATTTAAGTTTTTTTTTATAATAACATTTCCTTCTAGGTAAATGTACTTATTCAGACGTAATAACTGCTATATTATATGTATATATGTTCAGTTAGTTAGCGCCGTTTGCCGGTCCCCCATCTCTCGCGTAGGTAGATGTTTAAAACGGGATTAAAAGGGGCCGTTATCTTGCAAATAATAAGGTTAATTATGAGGGTCCTCGGATTTCGAGTCGCTGATATAAGGTGTCTACCTATCGCATTTCAGTGTGTTTATTTTGAAAACTAAGTTAAGAGTTTTTAATTGAATATTTAACAGCAGGTTTTTGTAAAAGTAGACTTAACAAATAAATAAGTATAAACAAGTTTTGGTAGATTTATTAATAAACCGTCTTTAAGTGGCTCAACTGTGACATAACAAATTTGTGTTTTTGTATAATTGTAACAAAAATACATCAATACCACAATATTTGATTTCATAGTTAAAATATTTAGCTCAGAACTCGTTTATAAAATATTTTGTCAAAACGTTTGTCTTACTTCACCTACGCCGGTTATAAATGAGCTCACTCTACTGCTCAGAACTATTCCGAGTCACAGATAAAGCTGGGACTACATTACCGGGATTAGCCGCCGCGACCTGCCGCCGTTTGCCAGAAATAATGAATATTCCCGGACGATATTAACCCGGCACAGGTCAGCGACTTTATTGAACAATGCAAGGGCCACAAGGGTTAGTGGCAATTTACTGTGATAGTCGAATAAAAACTAAAACTGTTGTGGGCTTGCAGGTCACATTAAAGCTACTAGCGCTATCTTATCATAGTTTCGCATTAATTATGTTGTCAGAAACAAACTTGACTTAAATTATCGTAAGACACATGCCATCCACCAGTCCGCGTATCCAATCACTCTGAATCGCGTTTAGGTCGAGTGGTAGAGTTCTTTGTGATAGAGCTCGTCCCGGGAAGGACTACAACCATACCTATTTCTGCCGCCAAACAGTAATGCTCGCATTGCTGTGTTCTGGTGTGTTGTGGGCCGTACGCTTGGTGGTCACTTTAGTTGTATAAAAAAAAAGTCGGTGCTTTAAAGCAGGAATATTTGAAGTCTGTATGTAAAGATGTACTAATAAACCGTTTCTTGCGTCTATTCTAAAAGATCTGATAATCAATCTAGTTTTGCTCAAACTGTTCAAAATCTCAGCTACGAATTGAAATCCCATCTAGTTGTACAGCATGGAGCTAAATGTACACGAAGTTGTAGTACAATCGAATTAAGTAAATCCGCGACTGAGCCGCAGCACATTAATCACAAAGTGAAAGTTTATCGCGCGCCGCCTCTCATTGTAAAACACTGTCTGAAGAAGGATTTAATTATTAAATTATTTACCATGCACACCGATCGACGCAAACCATTTTCAACCTTATTGCAAAGTATCTCAAACTAATTTAACGTGGGGTAAGCAGGCTCGATTCTAAAGGAATTATTTTGTGATTGAGCTAAAGACGCTCTGACGTAGAAATTTATGAAACGATGAAAAGACGCGACATTGAAATTGGTAGCTTTGATCATATACGACGTATGGCTTAGTCGAGAAGATTTTCCGAGCTTTGTTTGAAATAAAAATACTATAAATATTAACCGATAAAAAAACCGAAAAGTACAATTATTATTCAATTTTGTACATACTTAGTTTTTAAATTAAAATTTTTGTTTTCTGATTGTTAGAGTAATCATTAGGTTTGTATGTAACGGGTCCGCCAAATTTTTTTGAAAATGCTTAAAAAAAAAACTTCTGAGTATTTTCTCAAATTTCTTTTTTTATTTGAAAGTACAATCCTTCCGGTTAATAATGGAAAATAATTTCATTCAAATGGCTGCCTCGGCTGGCCATGCAGCATTATTTTCTTTCTTTCTTTCAATTTTGTAAAGCTCAAGATAGGTAAGTTCATAGTTTTATTTCTTGCTTTATGCTTTTTTACTTTTTTGCGCCACAGTCGTAAATAGATGAAGTTTATAAAACTATCTCAGAAAACATTGACGCTCAATAAAAGTTTTTGGTAATAAATTCAACACCATATTCAAAGCTTAATTTTAATATCGGTTGGCATCGACTCTACGTGACAACATAGGACCCTCTAAGCTCAAGCGAAAACCAATTCGCGTTTCAAGAATGTCAGAGATAAATAAAAAGCTGTCGGAAGATTTAAAATCCACGGCACAAGATGCGTTTCCCCTTAGCTATTCTATCACAGCAGCGGAGGCAGCTAAACCACTCCACATAGTGCTTGTTAATGTACGCTATCCGTTCATACAATAGCATATAGAAGACTTTGTAATAAAGTGATCCAGCTTTATTCTCTATGAAAAACAATTGAATTCGATGACGCAGCGATCTGGCGACGAATTGTCGGAAATCGAACGTGTGATTCATAGCACAAGTACAACCCTCTCTGCAATATACGAATTGAACGCGAAATATGCTGTGGAATGTTCTATGCTCAGCGGCTATAGTTTTAATCGAAAACTAATCGACGTTAAGTGAAATAAGGCGTATTTTATTAAAAAAAACGTTGTTCTTAGTATTGTCACATAGTATTGGTCAACTTTTGGCCAGTAATCCTCTTTGCTGCTCATTTGAAAGCCCCTTCGCAGGCGATCATCGCAAATAACTTCTGGAATAAGCTGTCCATTCGCACCTATTAATAAATCAATCTGAGATCAATATTCCATACACTTAACATCATCATCATCATCATCATATCAGCCTGCTGGTCATAGGCCTCCTTCAAAAAGCGCCATGACGTCCGATTTTGAGCCTTTACCATCCACCGACTTCCTGCGACCACTTTAATGTCATCGGTCTATCGAGTGGGGGGCCGTCCTACACTTAGTTTTCCAGTTCGTGGTTCCACACTTAGTTTTCCACTCGAGAACCTCTATTCCCCAGCGGTTATCGGTTCTGCGAGCTATATGGCTTGCCCATTGCCACTTCAACCTACTAACGTAACTTACAAAAGTGAATTCATCAGAAATGCATTACCATTGAATTTGACTTTCTGATTCTAATCTGATCCAATCTTTTTATCTAGAGATCTTATGTATGAGTACATATTCACGTACCTACTACATTATGCATTGGTGGTGTTCACGTGGTGTAGACAACGTTAACGTGTTCGTATCACGTAAGTCGATTAACATCAATATAAGATCGTACATCTGTGACGCTTTCATCTGGTTTGCAAAGACCTGTTTTATATGCAGAGCTGTGATACACTTATCTTAATACTAGCTTCAGCTCGCGGTTTTACTTACCTAAGATTATATAAAAGTGCCTTTTTTGTATTTAAAATCTCGCCCGTCAAGGCTGTCAAGAACATACACAAGTCAATAAACGACTTATATTTATAAAAGTAATCTTTTAAAACTAAAGTGTAAGTAAAACCATGTCATTTTTACTATATGCTATCTTAGTAAATCTTGAAAATAACATTCCAAATCATGAATCACTCCAATCGAAATGATGTCGACACAAGTCGTATTTATCGTCTGCAATTTGTCAGCCGTCAGCGACGATTTGAATATTTTCGTTTTGGCCCATTTCCGTATTTCAGAAATTTTTATTTTATTTTGAACCGCGATTGAATTACGGCTTCGGCTTTGAATCCATTTGAATCGGATCCGGTGATTGATATCTATATTCGGCTTAGGGTTGTCTACTTGTCCTCCTTTCATAATCGTTGAGCTTAAAAACTAAATGCGGTTAACTAATATATATACCTGCTGTTGGTAAATAAAATAAGTCCAGCTAGATGCTCTTTATTGTTATGTACTTTTATAAGCTGCTACTATTTGCTCTATTGTTTTCTGAAAACAAACACAAAATTATATTATTACGATAAGTAGGTATGTTGTATTTAGATTGCAACAAAATAAAGGTTTTTTTAATATAATTTTGCATTATAATGTTTTGTTTATTACTTTTTAAATACAAGTGAAGGAATTAAAATAATAATCATGCAATAATTATAAAATAATAAATAATTTTGCAGTTTGACTGTTTATAAAAAGTTAAAGTAATACCGTAAACTCGTAAAAATAATTCATGTAAACTTCTAGATAATCTGTATGTTATGTAATACCATTCATACCGTCTATAATATTGAAAGCCACAATAGTAATACTGTACAATTTGAAACGCGATTCATTCTGAAGATCACCCGACACCTTTTCAACATTTTATCTACCATCTCATCTTACAAAGTTCTTACAAGCCATTATCGCCCTTGCGCTATAAAACTTAGGGCTATCTTTGGAATGCAAGACGGCAGATGTCATAGTCAGCACCTCGCTAATCCGATCTCTATAATAAAGGTCCATACACACGGCTCCGCATTCGCACCTTCAAAAGCAGTAATTTATATTTAATCCCTATTCATCTCCAGACGAACTTTTAAAATATAATTTTACCATTTCAATGGATGCTTTTTGAAGCGTAAATCATAGATAATTGTGGAAAAAAATGTTTTGAAATATTATGACTTGAATCATTTGAAATGAATGGTGTTGCGTAAAATGATACGACGCTTGTACTTAATATTATGCTAAAATATTTTATTTTTTACGTTATTTTATTAACGGCTCGTTTTGGTTGAAGTGGCTTTACCGGTTGTGAAATAACCAATACTCTAGCAGTGTGCAGTGGCCTGTAGCGTAGAGTGTAGTCTAGACAAACATAGAGTGGGCTGCCCTCGGCCAGGTATATAACGAATCACCTTCGACGGCCGGCCGGAAGTGAAAGGGAAAATCTGAAACTGTTCAATGTTAGTTTATTTTAGTTATAAATAAACTAAAACAAAACAATTTAATTTAGCTAAAGTTACCTGCAGGGCGCTTGCGTATCTTTGATTTCAAACCATTTCTGGTGGTTTCAATCAAAAACATGGACAGCGTTCCGATTTTGTAAAATTTTTGCTTGCAATCAAAACCACAAGCCACCACCAAGTAGAACCACACGTCAAAGACTGATAATCTATTAAAAAACTTCGTAATTTATGATGATATATCTATACTGAGATAACTTTAAAAATCAAAGTAACATAAATTCTTAATTTTTTTTACACTTTATTGCGGCAGATAATTTTTCCAAAAGAAATTTCATTTCAAGACATGACTTATTACGTTAAATACTAAATTGTTCTGATTAATTTCCCGGCGAGGCCGAGGGACCGAGGGTCGGCTCAAGGACTGGATTAATCGGGAGACGTGACCCGGAATCCAATAGCCGCCGCGAACAGTCACTGCCGAAAAATTATAAGCGTATAGTCATAGCTAACCCGCATCATATTTACCTCCACGTCAAATTCAAATTCATCTTTAAATTCTATTACACGGCGGGCAAAGGTCCGCCTGCAACGGAGGAGGTTGCGTGTTTTATTCCTGCCTTGATCTGAAAATATTTGTTCCGGGTGTTCTGGGTATTTTCTATGTATAATAAAAAATATCTATCTATGTATTGTTTTACAAAATATACAAAATACATATGAAAGAGTTGAGCCATCTAAAGAACGTTACAAACGACCTTTAGATAGCTCAACTGATCCAAATCACTACCAGTAGGAAGCGTTCCCAACATGCTGGCTGCATTGCCACGTTGAATAGCAATGCTGATACGTTGAGCCAGATATTGTATTAAGTTTATTTATTGATTTACTAATCACACTGATCCATTGGTTACCAGTATGAGTAGGTAAGTTATTAATATTAGGTTTAGTTTAGTCAGAAAGGGTTGTCTGGAAGAAATCGCTATTTGTGATAAGATCGCCATTTGTAGGACTATATAATTATGTATTTTACGAGTAAGTATGATAAATTACCATGCAAATTGTGTCCTCAATAAAGTTATTATTTATTTATTTATTTATCCTACTAATATTATAAATGTAAAAGCGTGGGTGTGTGTGAATGTTTGTTACCATCTGTCTCCGTTACGACTTAACCGATTGTGCTAAAACTATGTATCCAGATTTAAGTTCTGGAATAACACATAAGCTACTTTTTAACTAAACTAAAAAACTACGAGTAAAACCGTCAGCTCGTTCAAAAAAAAATGTTTTTTGTTCAATAAAATCACATGGATCAGTTGAACATGTCTTGAATCTAGGTAAATTTGCGCTAAATCCACGCACCCCAGCCGCACTAGAAAAGTGTTTACGCAAAGTCCACAAATTTTCATTTTGTTTTATTTACACTTAGAACAAATTTCTAAAATTAAATTCTCCTCAAAGACTGTTTAATAATATTGAGCACATTTTCTATCGTCTTTCTTTTCTACTGCTTTCAAGTTTTAGCCTAGTATAAGTTATAACTCTGCGAATGTTCCTAGCTGACTGTACCTACTAACTGCACTTTATTACAGTTCATGCTAATAAATCATTAATATTATGAATTACCTACCGCGTACTTACACTAAATTAAATTTTACGGATGTACTGCTTACCTTATTTGATTAGGCCTGGGTAGGTACTATAATGATGATTGAACATGACACTATTATTTTTCTATATTTTTGTGCAGGTATACATAGTACATTTTGTACATTGCACAAAAGCTTCATCTGCACCATACTGTAACACGATACTGCACTAGACACGTAGGTGTATCACTCGACTATGTAGGCACTTAGGTAAGTACTCGCATCACAACGCAAACGTAGTGTCGCGACACGAGCCGCACCGAATCAAGATTTAACGCCTATAAACATTTTACGAGCCAGTTAAATTATATTCATTTGTAGTCGATAGAGGACCGCGACACATTGGGAGATATATAATACTGCTGAGTTTCAAATATTGACGCCTGTAAGATATATTTTGGTTGAGTCACGGCAATGGGAACTTCTAAACTATCCAAAATTTGTTCTTTAAAATATAATTAAAGTAAAATTATTATCATAATACAGTATTGTGTATGTGAAGTTGATAAAGAAAGTTTCAAAAAGAGTATTGCGTGGTGAATACAGGTAGAGGACTCTTCAATCATAGTCCATCTTGGTGGATACCACCGCGGTGCGTTATTCTATTTTTCCTCTTAGCAGTAGAGTGCCAGCATTATTCTGTTTAGGCTTGAAGGGCACTGTGGCAAGTTAGTTTATTGGGCGAAAGAGAAATAATAAATACGCGAGCCAACGCTAGGAGTTTTAAATTTAAAACTTTTGATGACATTCACTGTCTAACTGTTAGTTTTTGTATTGTAATTTCACTTCCGGATAAAGCCTCTCGCGCTCTCTGGTTGTTGCTGTCGGAACACCGGAGCGAAGAGAGATAACGAGAGAAATACTGGGAGAGAGATTAGATCTGTGAGAGATATGGCAGCGGTGGCGTTTGGGGCGTAATAAGGGTGCGATGGGGTAGATCTAGCAGTTAGATGCTGCACGCGAAATTTATGAATTGGAAGGGTAAACACAAATAATCAACCCTGCTTGGAATTTAAATTGCTACTTTTTAAACGTAGGTATTTAATATTCTAACTAGCTTGATAAAATGGGCTCATCAAATAACTAATGCTCAACATTAAAGACTCAGCAGCGAAACCGATGGTTATCGGACTAAGGAACTCAAAACAAATGGAGAGAAATAACTTGAACTGAAAAACAAAGTAGAGGACGGCTCTCCAATAGACCAATGACACTCAAGCAGTCGCAAGAAGTTGGTATATACATAGCACTCGAAGGCTTATGTCCATCAGTATTTTGGCTGATATGATGATAATGAGTCTTGGATAGTTTAATATAAGATATTTTGACGCCAGCTGTGTCTCCAGCTTGCTAAGGTCACGTTATGAGTGCACTGCACTAGCGGTGATATACGGCGTGTGTAAAACTGCTGTAAAACTAACAATGTCCGCGCGAATGTGACTCGTTTTATCTTCTCGACATCTACATGTTATTGCAATAGTATCTATCGTAAAGACTCAGATATTATTAAAGCACTCCATCACTCATCATCATTCTTTTTAATGTTCCCACTGACACTGGTCTACTTTCAAGCGTGAGTGATTGGGTTGTGCATAATCCGCCATGCGGACCTAATGCGGATATCGAATGACATTTTTTTTATACCACTAAAGTGGCAACCAAGCATACTTCCTACTTGATGTAAGCGGTCACCGTAGCCTATGTAAGCTTGCAACGTCATAGGTATCACTTGCGTGTTACCAACCTGAGACTTAAGATGGAAAGTCTCATGTGCCTGTAATTTCACCGGAACCTTCGAACCGGAACACAGCAATGCGAGCATTACTGCTTGGCGGCAGAAATAGGTATGGTGGTAGTCCTTCCCCGGACGAGCTCTATCAAACCACATGCTGGTTTAAGAGCATTGTTTGATGCTTTTATAAACTAACTTCGGTTTCTCGCGTCTAGAAGAATTACATGACTGAAACCATGACTCAGACGCATCGAGCATGTATCGAAATGTACTCCATGCTCAGAGATCTCTGCGTGTTGCGCGAGAAGCGTGAATAATGCGGGGGATGCGCGAGAAGCGAGCGTTAGGAACATTTCAGGAACATGTCAGGAACACAGCGTTTTGGCAACTGCTGCTTATTTTATGCATATTTTTGTAAGTTACGTAGATTTTATGGCGATGGCGTATGATAAAAATTACGATCCGTTAGATACCATAAACTTGCGTAGGTAACTGTCACGGTATTTACTAGAGACTAACTGTCCCTATGGCGCTTACTGTTTAATTACACGAAGATTTATGTAGCACTGATCCCACGATACAGAGCTAGCGGTGTCACTGCTTTATCCGCTTTATCACCGGGGACTAGCCACTTACTAATTGGCGTAATTTACATGACAAAATATTAGATTTATGTTAGTTGGCCGCGTTTGATTGGGACTTATTGCTCAACCTACTGAAAAATTAACATTGTTATTGTAAACCTGAAAGACTGCTGCTAGACTTCCGAAGAGTTTCATGTTAAAAGTTTTTTAGTAATATACAAAATATCAGTCTAAATTATGATATTATATTGTGGTAGATGAGAAATTGGCGGAAAAATCTAGTTTTTAGATATTTTACTTGGTTTTGTTATGCTTTGAGAATTTTTGATTTGTGAGGCGGAATTTCTATTTATCCGAAAGATTTATTATCTAATTTGATTGTAAAATTATTTATAGTGAAGTTGAAGGCCAAAAATTCCAGAAAACTCTTGCATCGTATGCATGCAAAAAATGAAATATTTTTTGAGCAAATTAGCAGTAATTTGAAAGGGATTTTGACACTAACCCAAACTTTGAATTAATATTCAAAGTGTTCATATTACATCCCCAGTACTTCGATGGCACAGACATACAGTCACGTGCTGCGTACTGGCGGAGGTATCCGCATGCACATCTCGTAATTAATAAGCAGTGCGAACGTGTCTTTCAGAATACTACTCGTATATACTTGAATTAGTTGTGAAGAACGTACAAACGATATAGGTATGAACTTCAAGTTTAAAAAAAAGATTTGTAAGAACAGGCACCTTTATCCGTAAATCAGGGTTTTTTATACTTACCAGCAAATGCCGAGATGATCAAGGCGTTCATGAACATAACAGTTGCAGTGTCACCTCATTTAGTGGCACTGCACTGCGCGTTACCCCGAGACATAGTTGATAAGTCTATTTTGGCCAAGAATTTCAGATAATGCTTGCGATCTATTTATGTTATAGTTCGACAAGCAAATTAAAGTAAGGATACCCCTCAGGTTAAAGCTTTCTCAATCTACATTTATTTACATCTTCGCATTGCATTTTATTCTTTAGCACAACCGCATAAAGATACAAAGAAATGAACAATATTTGGCAGAGGATTCGATTAAGTACTCATACATAGTAGATTCTGTATAAAGTTGGGAACAAACGGTGGCCACTTCGCAGATTGTTTGTTCCGACCGTCTGCGCACACACAGCGCTGCGCTCGTGTGGACACACTGCGAGGTTTGCCAGTTGGCAGACCTGAGGTAAATAGACGCACCACCGATGCAAGCTTCTTAGCCTGAAATTGCGATACGTTACATAGATATCTCTTACGTGTACGTGTAGTTGTTGTAATTGTAGCGCTCATTTTTACGTAGGTAGTTAGGTACCTAACCTACTAAATGATTGTAGCTCTTACTTCGACAATAAAGAATTACATTTCATGTACAGTAAGTATTTTTTTTTGAATCCTTCTGAAATTATTGTAGGATTTTTTAGCAATAATCTATTTTGATAGGAGCAGTACCCGTAGTGTTACATTGAAGGGTTATTATTATTAGCAAGTAACATTTTCAGGATGTGAGCGCATCGCAGTGCTATTCAGAGCCAACAGAACACTTAGTCGACGCATTGATCTCATCCTAACACATGCTACAGCAAAAAAAATACTAGTTGTTTAAAAAAAACCATAAACTATCACTTACAACTTATTATCACTACAACTTATTCAAAACAAAGAATATCCAGTCGGTTTAAAAACAAGAAAATATACAAAAAAGCGTATGAAATGATTTCGATAAAGTTAAAATAATTCACCACCTAGATGAATAACTAAAGCAGTACCAGCAACGTGCTCTAGCGCGTACTGATTGGTCAGAGTCCGTCTCTCTACAAACATGCCCCCGCGGCTCTGCACTTACAGACCGTGTTATTAAATTATTATCGCAATTTGTGCCGTGATGGACGCTGGACTGATGCATCATGGAACCTGCAAGTGAAAATGTTGCAGAAGCCATACCATGCTAAATCTAATGTGAAACGAATTAGGCGCACGCACGATGAACATTAGCAAAAAAACAAACTTCAGTGATTTAGAGTACAAAATGTATAAAATCATGTAATGACTAAAATCATTCAATATTTTTTAAATTCAATTTTAAAAGTGGTCACTCTGAAACCTCCCAAGGTTTTTTGGTCAATCTGAAGAAACAACCAAGCTAACAAACTCATCTTCGTACGAATCTATTGATATGTCAAAGGTATCCCTCGCGTCGTCACCCTGAGAAGTAGATCAAAAGTCTCATGTGCCTTGTAATATAAATCCAACCGGTCAAATCAACATTTGCTACGGACTCACGAGGCTCAGAAATGTCCGAACTAATGCTTAACCCCCAAGAGAGCTATCAGTTACTGTTACAATGTCGAGTTCATCTCAGACGCGCTGGCCGTTCCTGTACACTATCATACCAATTGATTTTCCAGCACGTTCCTCACAAAATTACACGGAAGGCTCGAGAAAATCACACAGTCAAGATGCGTTGGTTCCATGCATGTTGTTTTAGGGTTCCGCAGTGCGTGTAATTACGAGCGAGAGGGTTCCACACGACGACAACGTCTCAATTAAGTTTTATTACGGCTAGGGCTGACACCTGGTGCGTAAGCATGAGGACTGAAGACTACGGTTCTGTCTAGTAGAGTACAGTACAGTAGAAACAGTTATTCGACCTATAGTCTTTTACTTAAGTTTTGTTCCGTCTATCATCAAAATGAAGACTGTTAAACAGTAGTAAAAGTGATCTGTCACCAGACTTGTTGTTTGCCGCGTCTCTGTCGTGTACTATCATCCAAAAACGGTTCTCGTTTTTTAAAGAATAGAAACATTACTCGTGCAGAACCTTCTCGTAAAACTGAGAAGGCCCAAGGCTGACTGACAATCACATGGCTAGGCAGCTATCGTGCCAGCCCTGGATTCAAGAAGAATGATTTATTTGACAGCGTTTTAACAGGGGTGTGTCCAATCTAGCACGATTGCACGGTATCGCGTTACGGGCGCATCGCCCGCAGTGACAAGCGATTATAATTGCTATTTGTTTACAAAACCTTGCCCGGAAAGGGGATATTTCCGTGTTATAATGCTCATAAAATTATGTTGGCTGTTGATAAATAAGTGCTAAGTACAGTGCTATAAAAACTAACCGCATCAGAAAATTACCAACACAGTATAATGATATACCAACACAGTATACTTTTTATGTAGGGGAATTTCCCACTGTGACGAGACATAGATAACTATGTAATAACTACGTTATTAAAACAACGAGAATAGCTACGTTTCTGGTGCAGTTTGATAAATTGTATGCCTATAAAACGATCAAGTCCTCTATATCAGCAAAAAATTTGTCTTTTAGAGTTTTGTTGTTTAGCTCCACTATTGACCACATCATTAACTACCAAATATCGCGCTTAAACCATTAAACTACAAATTAAAATGACGTGATCGATTTAACTTCTGATCTGATTAAAAGTTATCAACAAAGTATATAGGTATTCATGAAAACTGTTAGCGAAACCCTTTAAGTGACTATAAACAGAGTACGGCGAAACCTCTGACTTACTTATTAAATTGAAATTTCGCACCATCTATCTCTCAGTCTGTAATTAAAGCTTTCCATCTCCAGTGGCTCGAGGGTTAGCACCAGTTTATGAAGAGACTGGAATGTATCTCAAAGCGATGGTCTCACGTCTCACTAGCGACCTCTTCAGGGACTGGTGCTAAAGAGCCAGTTTATCAATTTCACGCAGATCACTCGAGCCGAAGGATAAATCTCCGGAGACACGAGTGACGCTCTCCGCTTTCTCGACAATTATCAGGTCCGATGGAATATAAATAACTAAGACGTGTCGCAAATGGAACCCATTTGGTAGTATTGAGGTCATCATGATCCAAACATCATTTCCCTGATCTTGCCACCTTCTTCACGATCTTGTTATCATTATGCCAAGTAAAAATTTAACGCAAGGTTTTTTATCAAGAATAAGTTAAATCACTGAGTTTTGTTTAAGTAAATTAATAATGTTAAGTTAAAAAAGTAATGAATTAACATTTACTAACGCAAGGGCCTTCACGAAGTTCTGAATTGCTGCAGTATCTAAATCAGTAAGTATCATGTTAAGAATATGTTATCCAACACAACACTCAAAGTTTAAACAAATGAGATGCAAATTTGTAACTGCGGTAATAAAAGCTGCACCTTTTATTAAGCGAGCAAGTCGTCTGCTGCAAACAGCTTGAAGTACTTTTCCTATTGTTATTTTATTCTAGAAATATATAAAGGTATTTGTTTTTGTTAGGTTTATTTCGTTTTTGTTAGTTGTTTTTTTTTGGATTCCTACGTGTTCTTGATTTTTACTATTTTAATATTTTGCTTTCCTTGTTTATGTATCTCTATAAATGATAATCTTCAATGCGGCTTCCTGCAATTCAAGCTAAGCCTTGTGCGGGGATCAGTATCCGGGATAGTATCGATTAAATTTGTATGTTATGTCGTTGGTTATGTTGTATTGGTATTTATATTTTAAACAAATAAGTATTGGCCAAACCGCATGAGCAATCTAGTGCGACACTCGTAAACCTAGATCTAGACTTAGATTGCCGCAATCAATTCGTACGATCGACGTCGGGAAGTGGCGGTGCTACCACTGCCGCTTGCTCACTGCAGATAACGAGATCTGACTCCTGTTGTTTTACGCCTTCCTGCCTCTTGTTTCAACATCTAACATCGTCATATTGTTGATAAACTCTAAAGTTCAGAAATGTAGGTAAATTAGAACTCAACACAAAGATTGAGACTCAAGAATTATATTTTTGCAGCAGGATTGTTTTTAAAGTCAATTAATGAAGTATTTTCACTGTCGTGTAAAATCATTTTTATATTATACAATTTATTGTCTGATATTAATACTGTAAAGCAACAAAGCAAAATATTATTAGTTTATGAAACACTATCCACGAAACCTTCAATACAATAACAAAACTGAAATTCCCCTAACAATGGCGAAGGAAATATATCGCTTCCAATAATACCACCGCAATATCAAATACGCATCTAATAAAAGACGTAGACCTACTCAATTATAACAGCATATTGAGAAAGCTGCTTCACATACAAAATAAGTTTGCAACGCAAGTGCTTTTAAATTTTAAAAGAAAACATAGTATAATTCTCTAATCTAAATAATAATCTTCGGCATCATCGTGAATAATGTAAAGACATTCATTCGGTCCGCGTGTTGGATTAAAACTCAATCAAGTACACTTGAATCAATTAATTAGGCTTGAACGTTTAATTTTTCTCTGAACTCATCCAAAAGGGCTTTAAAGGAAAAGCAGCACTGGTTGTAGTATCTTCAGCAAGCATAATGCTGAGTTAAGACCTTTTTGTAACAACAAACGTATTTGCATAATGTATTGTGTATATTCCTCTATTGTATTTTTTTGTTGTTGTTGCCATTAAATGCTTTCTATTATACTCTATTTTTATAAAAAAAATGATTACGAAAATAAAGGTCCCAGCTATTCTGCTATATCTGTGTGAAGGAAAATATATCGGACCTCAATGACCACTAAGAAGGCAAGACACGCGACAGTCGCGTCTCGGAATCCTCGCAGGCTCCGTTTCAATAGAAACTGTCGGAGCTTTACCGATATCATATAAAATCCTTGAGGCTATTGTCAAGGTGGTCAGTGTAAGCTTGCATGGATTTGATGAGCTTACAGTATATTTTCTTGTCACACTGTGGCATTTTGTTGACTGAATGGCAACTTGCTCATTAATGAATGATCAGGACAGTATCATTCATTCTAGAAATACCCTTAGACAATCCCCTTGCGGAGAATTTTTGTAATGGCAAATTCTCGGATTTAAAAAAAGAGACACGATCAACTTTGCTAAATTTGAATAGACAAATGGACAATTTAAATAACCGCAAATTATGGTTCAATCGAGCTCTGTTATCACAGCAGTGTTCGTAAAAACAAAGGGCCGTATATAAATGTTATTGTTGTAAGCCTATCCGCGAGCTAAACCACAAGTTATTCGGCACTCCTTCACTCCTTCACGCTATACGACACGTTTTTATGAACGAGAATTAGCAAGCATATAAAATTTTTTTTAGATTTTAGAAAACTGTATTATGAAAGAAGTATTTCACTAAAAAAAAATGTTATTACTTTCCCACTTAGGTCCTGTTTGCGTGTTGATGTTGATATTATTTAATTGTGTTTTAGAATCATCATGATCACGATTTAACGACTGGATTTACAAAGAAGCCTGCAGTGTATAATAGGTAAATTCAAACCTTTATTACTAAGAAAATAGGTGGTTGCTTTTTCCATATTGCTTTATCTCCACCGAAAGTCAAATTAATTACCTGAAACAAAAACAGATAACATTATTTTAAAAATCTTGTGACGTGACATATTGAAAGTACTTAGTACTAGTAGACGAACTCATCTACTCACAAAAGTAATAAGGTAGACGAACTCATCTACTCACAAAAGTAATACGGTAGACGAACTCATCTACTCACAAAAGCTCTTTATATTTTTTATCCAGAGCGGAGACAACAAGTTTTTCCTTCTAAAGATACTCGTAGCAAGTTTATATTTACCCTAAGATCGTCCTAAGTAGAATCCGTTGGCGACGTCATTGTGTCTTCGCGATAAAGGAGCAGCGTCGGATTACCGCTAAGCCGAGTCACCCCGAGTGCCCGCAATATGTTTACTTACACCCCCCGACCCCCCTCGCGGGGTCAGGGGGTTACACACCCATCCGCAAATTGTCTACGTCTTAAGCCCGTAATTGAATTTATAATGGGTTAGTTTAAGGTATTTAGTATTTAGGCAGGGTTATGTGGAGATTATACATATTCCGGTAGAGTCAATAAGTTTACGCAAACTTAATGAGTTCCTTCCAAAGAGATTCAGGTAAATATTTGTGCATCCTAGGAAACAACATCTAAAATACCGGAGCAATAAAAACAGAATTAATACCAAACGTGATTCCAATGCCTTTGATATTGAGGTACAAAGTGGATTTGGTTGGTTTCTTTTCCTCGAGGAGCTGTTTGAAGATTTCAATCAATTGAGTGTTTACATGCGCGAAATAAATGACTCAAGCGACTCCAAATAAAATAAATAAGGGAGCTTATGGTTTTCTTTTAGTTAGTTTGTATGTACGAGCTTAACTTGGTGGTAGAGTACACACCAGCAGAGAAAGTGTGAGAGGTCTTGTTTGTTTCGTACTTACATTTAACTAAACAAAGGTGTTTTTATAAAATGTTTTTGACATAACTCTATTAGCACATCCGCAATTAAAAAAAAATACATGGTATAATAGTACATTATGGTACTAGTGTGTAACATTGGTGATTACCGCTGAGGCGCCATTGAGCCCTGAGCCGTAGGCGAGGGTCTTAAGATAGCCGAGGAAGGTAATCATCAATACACACGTGTATCATACGACGTTTTTCAACTCTCAACTCAGTTTTCACTTGTGAATAAAATAACAAAATAAAACTCATAATAAAATAACAAAAAAAATCTATAACTCACTAGTGAGTTATGAAAAAGTCATAGTTTGATTATGTGTGTCATTCTGTGCCTAATTGCGATGACCATAGAGCCACTTTATAAGCAAGTGTGTTGAAAAAATATCTACTGCAAGATGCAGAAGAGGCAGGGTCACCATTATACCACCAGTGCTTTGTAAGCCTACGTATTGTATCCAAACTTGCTGCGTCCATTGTTCTTGTTTGGAAGTTTCAAAGTTAGTAAAACTATTGCTCCGTCCAGTTCAGTAATAAAGCTAATGGCTAAAGCGCCTTGTTCTGTAATGTGATTACCTAGGCTACCCCGTCCCCGCTGATGAATATCTTAGCATACTGCAGCTGAGGACTTGCTAATGCAGTTATGGAATTATCCGTTCTCCATGGATCTGTGTGCTCCTATTGAGACTGTTCGTTTAGTTTGCTCATTTTGAGGTTAGTTTATATATTCTGAAGTTTGTGCGTTGTGAGGTTGCTTTTTGTTCCGCTCAGTGTATTTGGTTTGAGGAACTGGTCTCGAGTTTAGACTTAAAAGAATTTAAGCGAGAATGAATTTCCTTATTATTGATTTAGATATAGGTACCTACAGACTTCAGGAAACTGGAAACTAAGGGACTTGAGAAACTAATTAAGTAAACCTTACCTATGTTAGCAAAAAATTGTTAGTTTTGAGGTTTTTTGCCCATACCTAAGCTTGCGTAAAACCTTTGAAATCAACAGCACCAAAGTGACCATCATCAGTGACCATCATCATTATTGCGTATGTTTTTTACCACTTATTGTTTTCACTTAAGTAATTATTGATTGCGGCAAATTGTTCTGGTTTCAGTTCAACTGAGTTTCATTGATTGCTTCCAGTAATACGCGGGGAATTGAATTTATTTTCCATCAGTTGGCATTGTGTCAGTCGATAGGATCGCTCCATGCGTCTCTGTCGGGCCTCATTCATCGCGTAATCACGTTAATGGAGTGTAAACCTGTCCCCATGACCGTGGTCTACTTCTACAACAGCTAGGTCACTGCACAGCTGATATTGAAGATAGAAATTGCTAAGGATGTGATGTGACGGTGTGAAGTGCGTGTTCAAAGCTTTTACCAGCTATGGGATAACACACATAACAGTCACATACACAGCCCTAACCCACACCAAAATTGTGTATATCAGAAACTACAGATCATAGAATCTAGACTTGGAACAGTCTCGCAGCGGGTGTTGAACCCACAACCTTTCATTTCCTAATCATCAACCACGCCAGCGAGGTCATCAAGCAGTGATAAAAAATATATTTAATTTTGATATTAATATCAAAAACTTATGCTTTCCCATCCACATAGAGTGAACCAGCTTATTCTATGACTTCAACTCAGTGTTACCATGGTAGAACTATTCAGTGAATGTAACGTGAGCCACGAACTATGGGCCCCGTCATGTTTGTCGGAGTAATTGGGTTTCCTTTATGTTGTGTTCAATGGTGGTCTCACCTGAGTGGGGACACATTGACACAACCATGAGTACGTTATGTACTGGTCGGGATTCTGAGCTTCCGATCGAATGGTTAGAATCAAAAGTAAATTTATTTTGCTAAGATTTTTTATTCTTGTATATTGTTTTTTATTCTGTGGCATTGTCCTGATTGCTTTACTGAAAAGATTTGGTATCGTTAGGTAAAAGTGCAAGTAAGCTAGAATGACTGCGATAAATTATTAATTTTATTATTGTCCTAATTAGTAGTCTTATTGAATTCATCAGTCTATTGGAGATAATTTTTACAGCGTGTAATTCCAAGTTTGCTACGCTTTTTGCTATTATTAGATGTGTGAAGGGCAGACACTGTATATAGCACGTTTTCATAAAATAGATTTACCCAGCACGTACAATATAAGATCCGATCAGCTTAGCTAGTCTTAGGAAAAACATGGTCAATACGCGCGGAGCTAACTAAAGCGGGCTTTACCACGGTGTTTCCTTTTACATGTGCACATAAATTTATCGATAGCAAAAATATTTAATGCAAAGCCATGCTTCAAACCCGCGACATTCCTTCCAAATTTAAAGCCTATCCCATTGAGCCAACAGGATTTTTATCATATTTTAACTAAATGTCGTAGAACCGCAATAAGTAAAGAACAAATACCAACAAAGAAAATCAAAGTGAATAAATAACAGAAGATACCAAGGTAAAATATTAAAATGACTTGTAAGTAAAGTATAATTTAGTTTAGTCACTGAACTGAACAAAAAACTTCGATTCAAACTTCTTTATATTAAAGCGAAGACAAGAACAGCCATTTCCATAGAAGGCTCCCGGCGGAGACGTCTGTAACAAATAATGCAAATATTTCCTCAGAATTAAACGATATTAAATTCTAAAGCCTAAAAGTTGCCTCGTTCTGGGTTCCCTGAAGACGGTGTAACCTTTTAAAGCCTTGCGGTGCAGTGTAGAAGATGTAGAAGATGTAGAAAGTACTACAACTGCAGCCAAACATCCGCATCAAGCTAATAAAGTAATTTACAAAAGTTCAACTATCCATTTGATTGCATTATAAGCATTTTGCAGAATGATCTTCAAGGTTTTACAAAATGTTATAGCATAACAGTATCAAAATTACGTTTGTGATAGAGCTCGCCTGTGGAAGGACTACCACCACCATACCTATTTCTGCCGCCAAGCAGTAATGCTCGCATTGCTGTGTTTCGGTGCAAAGGGTATGGTTTCCGGTGAAATTACTGGCACATGAGCCTTTCGATCTTAGCCTCAAGGTGGCAACCCGCGAGTGATACCTCTGGTATTGCAAGCGTCCATAGGCTGCGGTAACCGCTTACCATCTTGTGGGCCGTACGCTTGGCAACCAAAGTCATAATGCAGTTGCAGTCAAAATCCAAAGTCGTAATGCAGTTGAGTGGAAACCAAATACATGAACTATCGCATTTATATTACTACTGGTTATGTTGACGATCACGCACACTTCCTCAAAGTGTATCTGTAAAACAGAAACTGTTCCACTGTATTTTATTCCACTATGTTCAAGTTGAGAAGTAAGCTGAATAATTTATCAGACTTAACAAGGATTAATACGTCAGAGTTAAAACAGCAAGCGGGGGCGAACGGATCGGATCGCTGCTCGTGGAACAGGGCCCGCTTGATCAAAGTGCATTTAGAGTCGGGTTATGAGGGTTAACTGTAATGAAGTCTTGAGTAAATAAATCCCAAACTTAGCTTCCTTCCCCTTAATACAAGAATAATTCATGGACGTTCATAATTTATTGTGGAATGATAGCCATTTAGAGCTAAGTGCAGACTAGTACAACGCTCCGTGACTTTGTCCGCTCTGAACTGTTTGTACCCGCTCGGCGCACAGACATCGGTTTGTGACCCTTAATACATTTAAAGGATTTTGGTACTTATGGCTTAGGATGTGCGTTGAGTCATTAACACAACAATTTAATAATATGTAGACAAAGTCGAGTGCAATATACGTTATAAACTTATGTAACATTTTTGCAAGAATCATGACTTTGTAACCAGAAGTGCTCACATAAAATCTAGAGCTTTTTGCCAATTTTAAAACTAACCTGATTATTTCAGTAAAAATCTTCGAATCAGCATCTCATGATCCAATTATTGAATCGGAAAGCTCTGATTTACAGCTTTTTCAGCATTTTTATCAATTTCACGGTTGAATGCTGCGGCGCTCCATTTCCTTCCGTTTAATACTTTCCAGTGAAACGCCAGGAAGCGATTTAAAATCGCTATGTGAACGCTCAGGCACGGCAGTGCAGTGCAGTGTGATGCACTGCGATGCCATCAACAGAAAATAACGGTAAGTTTGTATGAGTCAGTGACTCTACCGACGAAATTCATAGGCCGCCCGAAGGCCTCTGTCAAGGTGTAACGACAGTTACAAGGTTTAACGACAGTTAGACCTTGACAGAGGCCTTCGGGCGTCACCATAGTTGGCCACTGACACACGAACTTACTTACTTACTTACGACAGTATTTTTTTTTATACAACTGAAGTGGCAACCAAGCGTACGGCCCACAAGATGGTAAGCGGTTACCGCAGCCTATGGACGCTTGCAATACCAGTTACAGCTGGGACCTACTATTTAAAGTACCCTCCAAAGCACGGAGAGTGCTTACCCGTTCAACTCACAATTTTTCTACCTAATATTATTTTTATCCGTTCAACTCAAAACATATGCTCCGTTCTACCCAATCCAAAAATTTAGGTCACAGTGTATTCTAAGCAGTACAGACACCATATTAAAAATACATTTAAAAATACATATTAAAAATACATTCAAAAATACATACTATGAAAAATAAAACGGTCAAATAAACTTTTCTAATAATACAAAATCAATATGTTTTTCATCGAGTTTCTCCTTATTCTCATGTAAATTCTAGAGTTTGGCAATTTCAAGAGGCACTAAGTAGGCTATTTTGAAATTTAACTCGGTAATTGCTGAATTTCAGAACACCAGATATAGATTAAAACGTATGGTAATTACAGTATTACAGTGGATTCAATAAGGCAAGCGTGCCTGACCTGAAACTTAGTAATTTTTTTTTATTTCAGAATCGTCAGAATATAAAATGTGTAGAAACAACAAACGCTCTTTTGATAATAATTCGTATGTATTCAAAGACATTTCAACCCTCCCTGCACTCGCCATCTGAGCAAATGTTTTGGCCGAAACGCGACGTCGCGGTGTGACATTACTGTCGAATGTTTCCGAGCCTAAAACCGGCCGGAACAAGAATTTGACAGGTGACTTTATCGTACCACCATGACACCGGATGTTAGGAGCGGGTATTGAAGCTTCGCGGCCTACGCTATGCGTCCGCATTGCGAAGAATATGCGGTAAAATTCAGCAAAAAGTTACTTTATCCTCGGGGACTTTTAGGAGCTTTTGTAGTGCTGAAACTTTGTTTAAACTGTCTGAATAAAAACTACGCAGCGGCCGATAAGAAACGACTAGACAGAGTGGTCAGGCGAGAGCGTTTTTCAACTTTTTATTAACTCCAGCTTGATAGAAGTTTCTTTGGGAATAAGAAAAATTAAGCATAGCTGTAGTGTACACAAGATAACCAAACTTTACAATGCGGCCATCTGTAGTTGATACGGTCAACTCCAAAAAGATTTGCGTTATGCACGGTTCCCCTCATGTATGGAAGCCCCTAATACAGATTACCAAATAGTTACTATGCTACAAATCAAAAGAGGTTCTGAGAGGATACAAAATAAAATTAAAGATTCGTCATGCGTCCTGGTCTCAAATTATCTTGATTATTTCTGCGGTTTTTTTCCCTCACAAAAATTACAGTTATTTAATTACAGATGACGTAAACAAAGGTATTTTGTAAGGATGTTTCAAGGGTTAAGATTTCTTAAAATACATTGGTAATCAATAAATTAATTGACAAGTATAAATCAATTAATTTTAACTGACTGTACAATGACCTTCTAGAACTACTGAATTAATGAATAACAGCCTGCAGTAGCATTGAAACGGCTACCTGATGCCATCAACTGTTTGTACGACAAATATTAGTATAGCCAAGTCACAGAACAAACGTGTAGTAAGGCAAATGTCTCTGGAATCTCTCCCGCGTCATGTTAACTCATTGTGGAATTTATATTGTCTGTTTATTCGGATAACGTATTAAGTATTTCTCTTGAGTCGTTATTTGAGACGGATAAAGTGTCAGAGTATTAAATAAATATTTGCTTGAAGCGTTTAAACACTGTATAATTTTCGAAAATTTAACTTACTGTTAAATGAAAGATTTTTATTTAAATAAAAGGCTTGTTAATGTTTTGGTTCCAAATAAATTGTTATTTTTACAGCAATGGATATTATTTTTAGTTTGACACTCTTACTGTATTTAAAATGTCATTGTGAGCTAAACTTATTAAAATTTTGGCACCTAACATCCTATAATGAGCGCTGGGTGGTCTGGTGGTAGTGCCCTTTGATCCTGGGGTCGTGGGTTTGAAGTCGTTTGAACTAATTTATTTTGTCCATGCTTCGATCGGGTACGAAAAAACCGCATATCCACGAACTAACAATTCTAAAGACATGTGCTATTCACTAATTTGCACGGGGTCTGCGTGGTCACAGTCAAAGTCAAATTTGTATTAAAAAAATAACAAAGATCACTTTGAAACGTCTTAATAGCTAGGTGAATTTATAGCACTAGAAATAAAATTAGTGTTCCAACAGTCGGAAACTTAAAAAGCTATGCATAATGATCATGAGGTCCGTCCGTTATCAGCAGAAAAAATATGTTTAAAGCAACACACGCACTAAACCAGAACTCACGAGCAAAATCCCAGTGGACAATAGTCTCGACGCAGATGTGTGGAGAGGCGCGATAAAATTTAACGACTCCAAAACGAGTATCGTGTCGTGTCGCGGTCGCCGTCTGCACCGCGGTAACGGTCCCGCAGACCGGGCACAATACTTATTTTACAGCATGTTAGAGAGGTAGAGAAAGCTTCAGTTTTAGCCCTAGGAACTAGGAGATAAGCACCAGTTTGACCGCGCCAGTCGCATATTGCATTAATTTACACCGGTCGTATATTGAAAAAAGTATCATTAATTTACACTTGGAAAATGTCAAACTATTGTCACTAGCAAATCACAACACTCTCTTTAGCAGTCACTTAATAATCGTCCTGACCTCACGCTAGAACTCCTCAACACCAAAATCCGGAACAAATATTTGCAAATCATGCAAACATTTGTCTCAAAGCGTGTGTCAATACTGCAACCTTTCGTTTACCGCGCCAACGTTTATTTCCGTTAAACCCAACCGATACGCCCTACGGTGGGGTCAACGGAAATGAGTTTTATTTGAAATACATTCCCGGTGGTTCCACTTAGCCGGGTGCAACACTAACAGGGTCAACGGGAAATTATCATAGTCGAGTGGTGCTAAGGGTTCTAAAATTAACTCACACCAGTCAGTGAGAACTGCCTTAGTTCTAATTTAAACTAGTCCAGAACAGGCCAGTGTAGACCGAGCTTAGCAATAAACTGAGACTAAACTTATTTGCAACACGTTTTTGGGTTTAAAAGTTGTGATTGGAATTTAGCAAAGTTCTAAACTAATTTCGAGATTTTAGTTTAGTAATTGTGTTCGGGGTTTAGGTTGGTGGGAGTTCGTTTATGGCAATTTCTTTTTCATGTCTTTGTTCACTTTTTCCAATTACCAGCTGTGAGATAAAACTAAAACTATTTACCTTAACTCTATCTGTAACAAAATCGATGAAATTCTTCTTATTTGTTCTCGTTTCAGCTATGACGATCACTGTGAAGCGTGAGATTGCGGGTTCGATTCCTCGCTGCAGGACAAATGTTTAATGATCTGCAATATCTTCGTCGTCGTTCAAGATTTTGCTATACACTACATATTTATTTACCTACGTCAGTGTTTTAATAAAAGTATTCCGTACAAAGAAAGTTAATAAACCAAAAATATTCTAACATTTATTACATGAATATTTTACTTACATATAAATACATACTTACTTACAGAGACCGTTATAAGCTTAGTTTTCTAAGAAACGACGGACAATCATATTTGATTAACTCGACACGCGAATTACTGGCGTAACTTCTTTGTGTATACCATTCGCTTTGTTGGTGCTTCTAGAGTTATTGGTATACGAGTACTTTTTAAATACACAGGACGGCATTTTACGCCTGTTTTCACAAGTTCAACCGATGCGCACAGGTCCGCGTCTGCGCATTCGCGACTGATGCGAATGGAGTGAGCTCACTCCTTTCAACGTGAACCTATTTTAAAGCGGTCGGAGCACTGTCAGGGCCCTTCTATAGTTAGACTTCCTTGGTTTAGGTATAAAACCAAGCTCAACATTATTTAATAATAAGTAATAAAATGTTTATTAATAACTTGTGCATATTACAGATAACAAAAAAAACATACATGATTATTATATTATTATTATTATATTACGGAAGTATTATACAAATTATTTTACAACAACGATCACAAAATAGCTTCAAGAAACTAGAGTTTAAATATAATATTTAGAAAGACGATACAAGTGGCCATTAAGTTTGCTTCATTTGTGGTTTCTCGCCAACACACGCCGTTGTCACACCACAAATCTGTTGGCGCATTGACTCCAGCCTATACCCTGATGCACTCCACTTCCCTTTATTGACTGTTACTACTCTGCTATTGGTTGTTTCCCAGATGGATAGCTCTTCACAGATATAGTATGATTGATTTGAAGGGTGTCATGTAAATAATAAATGATGACCTACTCAAAATAAAATAAAAAATAGAGGTAGCTGTTGGCTGCGACTTTGTTTGCATGGAAATCGGGAATGGTAAAATTTTCCGAAAAAAAAAGTAGTATATTTCCTATTTCCGGTCATTATCAGTTTTTTTTATTGAACTTCAACCAAATTGGATCAGACGTCGAGTTAAAGAGGAACTAAGATCCATCCAAACAAACGTTCAAACAAACATTATGACTTCAGTCTTCACTATCATCTCGATCTAGTTAGTTTTTTGTACCTTGTACCAATCGAATTACCAATTTTTAAGAGTAGTAGAGTTCTTTGTGATAGAGCTCGTCCGGGGAAGGACTACCACCATACCTATTTCTGCCGCCAAGCAGTAATGCTCGCATTGCTGTGTTCCGGTGTGAAGGGTATGGTTTCCGGTGAAATTACAGGCACATGAGACTTCCGATCTACGTCTCAGGGTGGCAACCCGCGAGTGATACCTCTGGTATTGCAAGCGTCCATAGGCTGCGGTAACCGCTTACCATCTTGTGGGCCGTACGCGTGGTTGCCACTTCAGTTGTATAAAAAAAAAAAAAAACCAAGCCAATTTTTTTTTTCTTCAAAATTCAACATAGTTTATTTCGGAACAGTGTACATGGCTCATTGGTGACAATTTTAAGAAAACGATGAAAGCTGCGTAAGTAAAAAAACTATGTGTGTATAATAATAAGTTCTTAGGCCATGACAGAGGCCTTCGGGCGGCCTAGAAACTCGGTCACCAGAGTTGGCCACTGACTCATACGAACGAACGAACGAAGTACCCAAAGACGTGCACTTTGGAATAGTGTCACATACCCAGGTGTCACCATCTCGAACTCCACACGCCACCCCACAAATCCATCGCCACCTGATGCAGTAACACTTAGAGCGCGGTGAACTTGGCCCGAGGTTAAAATAAACACCCAAGACGATTCTTAGAAGGTATTTTTTGTATCATGACAAATTGATTGAGTTTAGCACTTTGAAACAATACTGTATGTTAAACTAAGTTAACTATTAATTAGTAAGCTTATCTTTATTGTTAGCAAATTTTGAGAATATTCAATCGCAATGAAATTAGCGATAGAAAGTAAGTTGGTAATCGATTTCTATTAACCTTTGAAAATTACCAATTTGTCATTCAATTTTAATCGCCCTGAATTAAAGGTTCACTAACCAGCAAGCTAGAGTGAGGCGAGTGATAAGTTCAAATGAAGCTCAGCAGTTACAGTGAAGAGGCTGTCAACATTTTAGGGCTAATTCATACAAAGTTATTACATACTTGCAATATCGGGCTTTCTTTTAGGCTCCGGACACACGATACGTTTTTGATACGTCAATGCGTTTATCCAGTTGTGTCGATGATTAAAATTTGTGTATTTAGCGCTTGCCATTCAGGTTACATTGTTCTAATTATTGTTATAAAAATAATAATTTTTTAGAAAAAACTAAAACCAACTTCAAACTAAAAAAACAATTTTCCAATGGATTATACATGCAGAAATTACAATTATGAGTAAATTAAGTAAAATCAAGGTCAAAGTCATAAATGATTTATTTCAATAAAATCACAAGGATAATTTTGAAACGTCTTAAAGCTAGGTGAATTTATGCCTGAATCTGGCAACAAACTCGGCTGGGTTCCTAGCTTTTTTTAGTAGTTTAACAAAACAACGACTGATTCCGATGGTTTCAGGAATCAGGATTCAAATTTATTTATTGTGTTACTATCTGTCTGATGGCGTGGTATTATATTTTATTAAAATGTTTTTCTAAAAATGTTTGCTATATAATTTAAAAATGTCTTTAGAACTCGTTATATACAAACTAGGTACGCTTCATTCTTTTTATTTCATAATATATTTAAAAAAAAAACCCGTGTGACTTGTGCCTTAAATTCTTCTCCAGTCTCTGTAGGTTTTACGAGCTAACAATATAGCAAAGTTAGCAAAATATTGGCGAGTCAGCAAAAACGGCACTTCGGGACGTAAAGTATGGAAGGGGCTTTTGTCAAAGATATTGTTTATGACTTCACTGTTTCTCGCGTCATTGTGAGTGTGAATGGCAGGCTCGTAAAGTACAGGGGTATGGATGGAGTACATCCCCGGTGGCTGTTTGATAAAATATACACAATTTCACTGGAATGTAAATGTGTTTTCATAGACACGATGGAACGGGAATATTTGGTTCTCAAAGGTTTAATAAACTTAGCTTTTTTCTATAGTACTAAGTAATTTATGATTAACCACTTTAAAGAAAAAGGTAAGTACTAAAGTTTTTGGCAATAGGTATCTCAGATTATTATTCGCTTCCTGTTTTGTCATAAGATTATATATATTAAGAGTAGTAGAGTTCTTTGTGATAGAGCTCGTCCGGGGAAGGACTACCACCATACCTATTTCTGCCGCAAAGCAGTAATGTTTGCATTGCTGTGTTCCGGTCCGAAGGGTATGGTTTCCGGTGAATTTACAAGCACATGAGACTTACCATCTACGTCTCAGGTTGGCAACCCGTGAGTGATACTTCTGGTATTGCAAGCGTCCATAGGCTGCGGTAACCGCTTACCATCTTGTGGGCCGCACGCTTGGTTGCCACTTCAGTTGTATAAAAAAAAAAAAAAAAATGTAAAGTTTTATCCGTTGTTGGTTTTCCTAAGAAATAAAAATAAAATAAAAATATTGAATGAAAAGTTATAGAAAACGTATTAACAAAAAAAACGACGCTGCGAAAGTGCAGCTTTATCTATTCATCTTGTTGAGCAAAGTGTCTATGCTCTTAGTTTAAGTATCTAGAAAAGTGAATGAGATGAAAATATTTTATATTGCTGGAACGAAAGATACCATTTGAAAACCTGTGAAGAGCTCCTAATATTAAGCTGAAATATAAAATGAGATTCTGTTTTACGGCGGATGCATGTGTGTGCGTGGAGCTATTTTATTCTCAGTAGAATATTCAAACGTGTATTTTCTAAAGTTTATTCCAACTATTATTAAGTTGAAGTTCTGATGGATGAGCATTGAGCATGTTCATGAAATTAACTAGATATTAAATTAGAGTTGCTACAACCCACGTTATAATAATAATATTATAAGTTTTAAATTATAAAACACAAACAAATGTGTAAGGGTTTTGGGTACCTACTAAAGTAGTGTAGGTACTTAACTTTTTTTTTTATACCACTAAAGTGACAACCAAGCGTACGGCCCACTTGATGGTCAGCGGTTACCGTAGTCTATGTACGCATGCAACATCATAGATATCACTTGCGGGTTTCCACCCTGAGACGTTAGATGGAAAGTCTCATGTGCCTGTAATTTAACCGGAAACCATACCCTTCGAACCGGAACACAGCAATGCGAGCATTGCTGCTTGGCGGCAGAAATAGGTATGGTGGTAGTCCTTCCCCGGACGAGCTCTATCACAAAGAACTCTACTACTCTTTTATCTACAGATTTTTAACAAAAGCACGGCAACAGTCGTGTATTCTGTGAAATATAACCTATCTATTTTTTGATTATCTATTTGCAAAGCTATTTTTTTTGTTTATACGGAAAATACAGCTTGAAAGAGAAGTAAAACATGTTCACGCGGAAAAAAGAAGTGCGCCAGGTGTCAGTTCCCAAATGCGATCTTACCAGAATAATCCAATCAATCCGATACAAATTCCATCTGGTTTTAGCAACGATGCAAAAACTAGGTCTGCTGTTCAATATAATTTAGAATGAAATGATGATTTTTTTTTACTAGAAGCTTAAAATGTTTACTCAATTTCTTTAGATTCAAGTCCGGCAAGTAGTTCGATTTTCAAATTTTTTATTTGTCTAAGGTTGGAAAAAATTATAATTGGTCCGACAAACTAATCTAACAATTCGGACATGCAGGTTGGCAATTTTAGGACTAATTTTGTTGCGGACAATGGCAAATTAGGTCTACTACTGTTTTGAATAACTTGTAACTTGTAACTTGTATAACTGGTATGTATGTATCGACATTTCTTTATTGGACAAGGCTGTGTGTTTTCAAAAGTTTTTTTAAAATTTGAAATTTGTTTATTTCCTAAAAAAATACAGACCAAAACTTAAAGTAACATGTAGGTAGTTAAGTAACTAATTCCTACTTAGTAAGTAAGTTAATTAATACCTACTTAGTTTTGCTTTCAGACCATAAACAACAATAGTGTTAATAAACCATAACGTCAGAGAAACAAGATCCTAATGTTCCAGCTTTTAAAAAAATACTCGTCCAGCGTCGAGGCGACAACTTGTAAATCACGTGACAGATTGACGCGCGACGCGATACCGCCTGTCGCACGGTGACAAACTTTATTTTCGTCGGAACTCTGTTGCAGTGAAGCAATATTACAACGAAGTCATTATGAAGAGGGATCATCAAAAAAAAGCTAGGAGCCCAGCCGAGTTTGTTGCCAGATTCTTGTATGCAGGGGCGCGTGGAACTGGCGTAAATTCACCTAGCTTTAAGGCGTTTCAAAATGATCCTTGTGATATGATTGAATAAATATGTATATTTTTTACTTTTACTTTACTATAACTGTGATGTTCTTGCAACCGGTATAAACGACATAACCAAGTGTAGTGACTAAATATATTAATTAAATTTAATTCATGTTTTTTTTTTCTAGTAGGTAAAACAAAGCTAATGTACCTAGCTCATTTAATATAGGGCTTAAGATGTGACAAAATAAAATAGATAAACGATGTCGTCTATTTTGCCTGACTGAGTAGGAGCTATTTCTAAATAAAAGACCACCTACTTAGATGTTATCGTCTTCATAATCGCACACGATCTTTTACATGCTGAAGATTATGTAAGCTTTTTTGTGCACTCAACAGATTTAAAGCATAAGCTTTTATTTTTTGCGTCTAAATCTTTGCACTTATAACCCCTACCAGGTGTGCAGTTATTTAATAACATGGTTTTTGTCGCAGGAATTTCAGCCTTGCATGCAACAGGTCATGGTTGGTTTTAGATTGGAGATTCAGAACCTAGTGTAAAGACTAGTCTGCACAGAAATAGCCAGCATCTTGCCTCCGACACATGGGGTAGCAGGAATGCTTTTAAACGCCCCATTGAATGTGTTGACGTATGTAATTTCAGATTCCTTACAAAAAGTAAGTGTAGGGAGGTATTCAGCTTTTGCCAACTGTTTTGTTGCATAAAAGAACTTCTAAACACTAGGGGAGATGTTATCGAGGCTCCTAATAACACAGAAGGCCTACGATAAACGGTTTATGATTTTATCGATGCATTATCAATTTACGTTTAAATAGAAGCAAATAAGTCTGAATTAAAATACAAAAAAAGTAAAATATGTAAAACAGATGTTGTAAAATAAACGAAAAGGAATACTAGAATAAACCATTGGTGGGACATTTGAACATAATGGATGAGAGAGTTATACTGAATGTTATGTATAAACATTTTATCATACAGTTACGTAAAAACATTTAGATTCACACGATAACACGAACAGGCGATCTAACAGCACTATGACGGCATATTTGCGGTCTCGAGCCTAGAGCTAGAGGTTGATTTAATTTCAGCACTCCTTCCACTTTTACAACCACACGGCTTTTTTATTTAATGTGACACAGAACTCATGACCTCAAAGTAAAATAATAATCACAAAGCCAACTGAAAAGGGTGTTCCCAGAAAAGTTGTTGCATCAAAAGTTGTTTTGCTGTTTGGCATCGATAATGTCTAAAGTTTTATTTGTTTGTTCCGTTTTTTTACTGTAGCTTGTGGTAAAAAGTTGTGAAACACAATACATAAAACTTTGTGGGCGGCTTCTGGTCACTTTAACGCGTTAATATTTTATGTTTTAATATTGCCTTTTACAGAGCAATTAAACTCCAAAGCCAGAGTTGTCAATTTGATTTTATTGTCTACTAAAATGAACATTAGTAATCGTTTTGAAAGTTTCATGTGGGTCGATTGAATGTGAAACTAAAACATGAAATTGATAAATGTTTATTGAAAACCTTTGCCTTTAACGATCATGGTGCCCAAAATGTTTAATAAAACCCCACATCTCAAACAAGATGTCTCGTGAAATAGAAACGGTAATATATGATGTTGTAGCTACTTTCCATTCAAATGAGGCTTTGTCAACTAATTTCTACGCAGGGAGCCTGTTTTGGGCTTAATATCCATGTAAATATGTTTTAATTAGAGATCAACACTGCATTTGTGAGACGACAAACGTTCATTGAAACAAAGCGCAATTATTTTTGTTCAGGTACTATTACTAGCTTTTATGAACTTTATTGCCAAGGTATGACTCACACCATCTATATGAGGGGCCTTTGCAAGGAGGTTATCGAGGTAATAGAGTAGGCACTTCAAAATAACATTAAACAGCGCAATTTACTAAATATCATATTACATCGCGGTTTTAAGGTCCGAGTCAGGTTCACCACAAGCTATTAAGTGTGCAAATAAAAACGCAGATCTTGCATCGCAATAGACGATAATAACGTGTAAGACAAGATGTAAAAGTCCGAGAGCATACCAATAAAATGCATGAGCAAACTAGCGCAAGCGGTAATAGAGCTCGTGTCATATAAAATTAATTATCTTGGCAACTTTTAAACATCAATGGCTTTTGATCCCTGAACGTCTTTTTGATGTAAATATTTGACAACGACATTGGGACGACATTATGAGGGTATTGGGAGAGCGATGGCTTCGGCTGCTACAAAATCGCCAGAAGTAACGTGTTAGAGAAAATCAGAAGAGGTATTTTTATCATGCTATGCTACCGGCTGATTGTATAGATAGATAAAAATATTTGATCGTAAAAATTTGGTTACTGGCGTAAATAAAACGTAAATTTATAATTACATATCTTAAAGGCAAACGTTATCTTAGATCAGTATTTTTTTAAGTTTATTTGGGTAAACAAACAGTAGCACAATGTTATTTATGACTAATAAGTAAATTAAATATGATTAATAATTGTGAAACCAGCATCGTTTATATTTAGCTGCTACAAATAAATAAAGTGCAAAGACTTTTACCCACTTACCCGCGTTGTAGATTCCCGGCGGCTCCTGGCAATTACAGGTTAGGTGTAAAGTCGCAAGGGTGTTCAATTACAGGCTTTCAGCGCTTTTAACTAAAAAGAGTTGCTAAAAGCGTGCTTCGTAAATGTTGACGCACAAGAGCAGTTGAAAGCTCAATTATTATTTAAATTTGGCCAAAATCGCAATTTTTTTGCTGAGAATGTGAGAAAATTACCTAGGTGTATATTTAGTGAATAAAACTACCAAAATATGGTAAAAACAGTGTTGTAAACACACATTTTTTTTAAGAGCCACGTCACAATTTGGCCATTACTATCTTTTTTTAGTCAGGATGGAAAAAAACTGTTGCACCTAAAAATGAAAAGTAACCGTTGTTGCAAAAAAAACGAAATCAAACAAACAGTATGCATAATGTAAGGTCTTCATAAGACAGGTTGAGTTATATTCACAGCGACACCGACTTTGAAACAAAGACTCAACATATTCCAGTGCAACTTGAAAGTTGAAACACAAGTCAGCAACAAGATTCGGTTATGAAAAGACGTTTTGAGCTCGAATGAAGCGAGGCTAATGTAAAATTCATTAGTTCTTGCTTCTGAGGTATCGCCCTCATAAAATTACAAGCTTCGTTGAGCCAAGGGCTTTCTTTTACCAGTTGTTTTTTAAAATAACTCGGGCGTCACTGTTGAATGTTTCATGCGCATAATAATGACGCATAGCACCAAGATTAGTTCCGAAATTGTTGAGTGACGAGGTGTTCCTTTCATCTGTCAGATGTATTAAGAATGTTAATAAGATTCAAGTAGAATTTAGTATCTTTTACAATACTTTTTTCGATGTGTACTTGTTCATGTAAATATGGCGTCTGTGGCTGATTTTGCCACAATTTTGACATGTGTAATTGAGGCAACGTTCAATTCAATTCAATTCAGTTCATTTATTTCCATTAACGACGTCCATTATTGTGTGCGGAAAGGCTTAAACATAAAATACTTATCAACAAAATTATTATTATTATAAGCTACTTACAATAAAATTGTCCAATGTCGTTAACTAAAAATTGTACTAATTTAAATTTTTAAATAACAAAAATAAGAAGTTAAAAATGACAGCAAAATCTAAAATGTAAATGAAAACTGTAGTTATTTGATTGTATAAGCAAATAGTTTTCTTAAAAAAAACTAGGCCCTAAACTGAAGGTAAACTGAAAGCTAAACGTTTTTGGTCGGATACAAGAAAAGTACCAAAATGGGGCTTGACAACGACCGACGTAGGTTATTAACCGCACAAGCGCCATTCTATTCTTGTAATCATTAAAATATCAATTATATCAAACAAGTTTAGCGCTTCAACACTTTAAATAGCGCAGACGCAATACAATGGATCTGAGGAATGCAAAAAAAACCGAGACACTGGATGTCAACTGTGCTAGATATTATGTTACCTGTGGTGCTGGAAGTTCAACTCTACACTGTTTTATTGAGTTCATAGAGGTGGTGATCTAAAATAAATGGACGGACAGATAAAAACAGAGAAAGTCAACAAGTCTTCACTTTCCAAAGGCTGGTTTTACAAAGTCAAAGTCAAAGTAAAAAATGGTTTATTTCAATAAAATCACAAGGATCACTTTGAAACGTCTTACAAGCTAAGAAAATTTACGCCAGTTCCAACGCGCCCATGCCGTAAAAGAACTGGAAACAACACCGGCTGGGTTTCTATCGCTTTTTTGGCATGACCCCTATTTTTATGGATGCCGAGTAGAGTTGGAGCACATTCGTCCCAAGCTTTTTTATCATCTAGGTAATCAGTTATTTTATACAAAAACTCTAAATAAAATAAATTCGAAATGTTTCTGTCATTCTTAGCCCCAACAGTTGTCGCATGTAGATAGGATAAGCACAAGTCAAATCAACGCCAATCACGTCTGGCTGCAGTCTCGGGGGACCGAAGCGGTGCGTGACCAAAATTTTACCGGGACTTTTCACCCCTCGAATAACCGATCGCAGAAGTCAAACTGTTTGGAGACTTTGATCTCTCCTGCATCCAGTTTTGCTTCAATATGACTTTACACAGTACAATGATAGTATTCGATACATGGTTTCTTTGTACGAATCAGTAAAGTTTATTTCGTAATTTTATGTAAAAGCTATCCTTAGATTGTCAAAATCAAAACTTTATGCTTCAGTATTATTGTAATGCCGTCACTGTAATTGCTCGTCAAATTAAACCTAAATAACTCTGACAAACGCAAAAGTTTCAGCAACTCAATTTCTCAATCCGATTTAAAATCCAACCGTCAGCGTTAGCAGACCACTTTCAATTTAAGAGCAAACCCTAAAACTAGATAGTTTGCAAAATAATATCCCAAAAGACTTAACTTGCGAAATGTACGTCCGGATAACGGCAATTGGGAGTGTTATAAAAACTTTTTCTTTGTTTTATTCTCTTGGCCGGGCCCTCTCAAAGCCTTTTGTTAGGATTCCGTCTGGACTCCAAATCGTTTTCCAATAGTATTTTATATGTAATGGACAATAACACATGCCCCCGAGCCCATTGTGAGACGCACGTTTATATTGACGACTTGTTCATAACGGCAACAGATTGCGGCAAATATTATGTTCTTTAGTATTTAATGGAAGCTCATAAGATTTGACTTACATCTAAGTAAAATTGCAAACCCTCTGTACTGCTTTTGTTATTGATTGAATTGTAACAATTATAGCGATCTTATAAATAAACGCACGGCTTAGACTGGAATATCTGTACTCGTTGTCATATTTTTAATTTTGTTATCTTATATCCTTTCGGTTCGTTGTTTAAAGCGAGTTTCATAATAAAAATGAAATTAATAAATGTACAGCTGGATGTTATAGCTTTAAATTTCATGGGTTCTATCGGTAGCAATGTCATCTTTCCATAAATTACTTCAACGCTCTTTAATATTTCGAAACTACTCGTAAAATTCACTGAAACGGCATATTATTTCCTTTTCACTTTCGAGCTCTTCCGGAGGCAGTTATGAATCTTATATGACGACTGAGAATTACTGTCAGTCTGTCCGTGGCCGTAAACGGCGCCATTATATAAATAGCATTATTATTACGCTTAGCATTTAGCTTAACAGAGATTTCTAGAAATTATAATGTTGTTCGTTAAAATTATTAAGATGTCTGAAGCATTTTCATGCAAACAAGTATTATCATTTACAATACCGTTTACAATTTTGTTATAATGGTTTTATGAGACAGCTTTATTGCTATTTTACGGCCATTTGATCCTACTTTTTAAATATAAATTAAACTACACGAACATATGTATTCATTATCCTTGCAAAATGTAATCTATGTGACCGTACTATAACGGAAAAATTCATTCATTTGAATACCAGTCATATTTGCTATCGATTACTAATGTTATTTAAAATAGGTAGCTTTCAAATGCAATCTGTTAGAAATAGCGCCATCAAAATGTACAAACTCACATCGTAAATGGCTGTCGTAAACTAAGAAACCCGTAACTGCAGTTTCTGTGAACGGGCTCGACTGTCGCGACCCATCTCCGAGTCGGTGTTAACTGCCGGATTGACAGCAGAGGGTTAAGCTATAGCAAAGTGTTACTACAAATATGGATGCCACGAGTGATAACTAAGTCGTGGAAAAAGACAGCGATCCATGTAATTGAATTGACTTTCACCGCGACACTGCAGAATTTTATCATCACAAGTGACCGATTCTATTGAATATAATATTTTCTGATTTTGAAAATAACTTAGAATACATGTTTCACTTGTGACTGCTCTAAGGACTGCGCAGTTCAGTCGTAAACTTTCCGTTACGTTAACATTTTGTGAAATATGTCCCTGTTACTTTTGAACCATTGGCGTTGGTGCGGTTTGGAAGAATTTTCAATCACGCTCCGCCCGTCAGTGACGAAGCGTTGGTTTATTTTGATCTCCATTTAACTTTCAGTGTTGTTCTTAGTTTGGATCTACTAGCAATGGCACTTGCTAGTTTTATTAGACGTTGTATGTCTGTTTGTTTATTAGTTTTTGTGTGTATTGTTAGAAATGTTTGACAGAATAGACTTACAGAACTGGGATACCGAATATCTATGAAATGCGAGATTATTAATTAAATAAAAAAGTTGAACTTACAAAAAGTAAACATACGATTAGATAGTAAAAGCCTCTGGTACAATAATAGTTCTGCTGGATTATCTTTATTACTTAGAAATCAACACCAACACTTTAATCATTACGAAGACCGAAGTACTAAATCTCGGACCCATGATTCAAGTTACGGCAGCAATCTTAACCAAATTAACGGCTACATTTACAATGTTTTCTCCATCACCTTACTTGTACGATAGATTTACGTTTATTGAACTACACTATAAACATCAGTGCTTTATGTGCACATATCGTTTGGTTTATTTGTTTCTGTAACTACCGTCTATTCCTGGTTAACGGGACTAATCTAAGAATTGTATAGCGCTACTTAGAAAGAGCTGATAGTTTGTAGTTTCACTCCACATCATAAAACAGGTTCAAGATAGGTCAAACCGTTCAATTACTCTATAAATAGTTTTAAAAATCTGTTTGTGGAAAATATGTAAGTTGGTACTACTAACTATTATTTTAATTACACAAAGTAGAGAGGCTTATAAAAGTGAAACTGATTTGTGTAATAAAGTTGTTAATAAAAACTAAACATGCATAAAATAATGCAGAACCCAAATTTAAATATAATAAAAAGAAGCCGACCGTCGACCTCAATAAATACATTTGTAAGAAAAATACTAAAGTCGCCAGTAAAATACTAAATTTGGAAATATAAACAGCGGAAAATAAAATACAAGCTATAACTATTTTGAGCCATATTTTTACTACAATATTTTTCCACAACAATAAGTTTTCTCACAGTAACCGCGAGCGATGTACCCTCAACCCCTCAAATCAAGAGCCTAATGGGCGGATATTTTAACGATTTCCGTTTCAGAGTAAAGCAGTGCTAATCACCAACCCTATACAGGGTGCTTGTGTGCCGGATTGTAATTTACCAAATGTTGTTGTATGGGGTCGCTGGGAGTATGAATTGGTTTCGCTAAATTGACGCGTTAGTTTTTTTTTTACATTTAATTTATATCTGAAAAATCTACCAATTACGTTTTTCTGGTCAAATGTATACTGTTAAAATTCGTGTTGTTTTTTGAAGCTAACTTCTGAACATCAAAATATTAAGTTTATCTTAATATTCATCAGCTTTGAAAATTATCAAATTGTTTGAGGGGCTACCATATTATTTAAAATATTATCTATGACATTAATTAAAAATGTAATTAAGTCCCTCTATGCAGTGCCATAAAATTAACAGATAGCGTAAAAGCAAAGTGTAGTTAATAAAGATTGTCTGATACACGGTGATAGTTCGACTTTTGATGTAAAGTAACGAGGAGGGTGACCAAATGCCACTGGTTCCTTTGAGCTTAAACATTTTCCCAGAAAATGTTGATTATTCACATAAAGAATGTCGAGAGATAAGGAATTATGGAAACATTAAATGTGACGTTGTATGTAGTCAGATAGAAGATTACATCATTATTACGCACTAAGTTTGTAACCGCAGCTTCGCTTGCGTGTGTTCCTAACTTGAAATCATACTCACGTCATGGGTGCAGATTTTAAGGCGTGGAATGTAGGAGGTATTCCCGCGAACTGCACAGTTTTATAGTGCACACTTTTTATTCCCATTACCACACAGAATATGTGCCGTTCGTGGCAATAAAAAAAGTGTTTTTCAAAAAGTTCCCATTACTGTACACGTCATCTTGAGACTGTAGACGTGCTTAATGTCAATCCAATCTATTCAATTTCTGTCATGGTTTAGTAACAAATATATTCACACTGTAACATTTTTACAAAAAAAATAGTAGTACCTATACCTACGTCAATCTGTACCATCGACATCGTTAAAATCAGAAAAAACGTAGTTAAAATAAATGTATTTGGTAATTTGTAACTTTGACAAAGAGTTTTTATTAGTTTTTTGCCAAATCGTTAATAACGATTAAACTTCATCCATTATTCTTAGTAAGTTTAGTTTGACGCGTGTCCCCGCTTTATATGAACACATTTATATGTCGTGTATATTGGCATCACGTCTCAAAGTATCGTAACTGGTATCGGCTATAGAAAGTATCGGGCTCAAGGGACCCCGGGCGGCTCGATTGCGGAAACGGACCATCGATCCAGGGGACCCCACGCACACGTCACACACGACGTGGACATAACACGAGAGTGTCACTGTGAAATCAACATTATTATCTACATTATTATTATTTTGACGTGACACTGAATAACCATTAAAACGTTTTTAAGCGGGGTAACAAATACCAAACTAGAATGTAACCTGAAAAAGAGTACATATTTATTTTATTGCGAGTGTATTTATAATTTATTACTCTTTATAACCAAATAAAATTAGATTTAGGAAAACTTAATTATCGAAAAAAAGGGTAAGAGAGAAAAGTATGTTTTCATAGAGAACTATTTGCTTTCTACCAATTAACCATTGTTGATCGATACGACTGCTTTTATCTGTATCTCTCTCGAAATACTATAAAACGGTTCCATCTTAGAACTTAATTTGTGTTCATCAAGTTCTATGAAAACCCTTCCGTTTATGGATTGCAAATCCTTTTAAAGTCTCAATTTATTTTCCATTCTGAGACTAGTTCTTCTGCAATATTATACTAGAACTCATATATTTGTTATAAATAGTTTAACTACATTACTGAGGTAGTAATAATATATTAAAAACCCTGGTTTCTCATAAAGTTTAACTCCATAAGGGCGGCATCACTGTAACTCAGTCTAATTAGAGATTCCAATCGAGCTCCATTCGTGTCAATGATATTCAAAGACGTTAAATAAATTGTAAGAAAGCTGTAAATATCATAATTCAGAATTACTCGTACTATTACCATTAGCAAAAGTCGTTTCAAAGATTCACATAATTTTATGCATTGCAGATAAAATTATAACCAAGCTTTGAAATAATATAGGTTGGGTATGTTATTGCGCCACACAGGTCAACACTCCTTATACAGAAACATAGCCAACTCAAGTATAAAAAACTTATGTGGACATACAAGTCGTTTAGTTCATAAAAATATCACTTTAGTAGCATATCCAGAACACGAACGAGAAAGCTACCGATAGTTTTAAATATAAAACTCAAAATAAAGTGCTCACATTTCATAGGTAATCTGGTTCCAATTTAAATTCGATCCAATCATATTGTAATATCGGTGTGACATTTAACACTTTGATATTCGAAGTGGGAATAAACTGAGCAGATATAAAAGCTCTGATTAAAGCTGCCTGCTAGTGAGGAGACACACAACAAAAAAGCTTGGGACAAACAGCTCCAACAATATAACAATAGCAAGAGTCATGCCTAAAAAGCGATGGGAACCCAGCCAGTGTTTTTCCAGTTCTTTTACGGCATGGGCGCGTTAGAACTGGCGTAAATTCGTAATCGTGGCATGGCGTAAGCTTGTAAGTGGTTTCAAAGTGATATTTTTAATTTTATTGAAAGATACTATTTTTATTTTGAAATAGGCTTCATTAAATATGCTGTTATGAATCATTTTGTTGAACTTCTTAGACTTCATAATATTATTAAATCAACTCAAAAGAAGACCCAAGCTAAAAATTTACCATTACCGTTAGACGTTTCAAAATGATCCATCCATCTTTTAATATTAATTTTTCATTTCTAATTAACTTAATTTTATTAGTGAATATAGCAAGCTTTACAAAAATATCGACTTAATTTGTACGTTTTCAGTTAACATCACTAATGTTGTCACACTCGTCCATACGTTACAACATAAACCGGCACTTATAATAAGAGTCTCATCAACACATCCAATGCACTCAAATAAAAGTTTATCACCTGTAAACCGAGCAATATTGCCGCGAGATCACATCGAGCTCGGGTGGCTAATAAGGTTATAGCTCAATTTACGGCTGGTTCGATGAATGTGTCTAGCAATTTAAGGATCATTACCAGTTGGAATCGTAGGGCCTTATTCATAAATGTACTTTAAACTTCTGTTAGTTAATGAAATAACAGTTCTTTTTATGATTTTCACTAATTGTTATGAAAATTTTTACTGACTTGTCGTCCTGACTACTGTGTTAGTTTACTATTTGGTTAGTTATTTAAAAGTAAAGTGTTTTTGTGTAAACAGTAAGTATTGTTGTTTCAATATAATAATAAAATTGTTGATTTTCCTGTATCTCATGTCAAAACACAATAATTCAAACATTCCATCGGCGACCCAAATAAACCGACGGGGTTCGAAAGTAAACATGAAACTTTTTGATAGCATATTTTCTATTCAAAAGAAAACAAAAGACTATAGGAAAATAATGAGCCATTATTTATGCAACAGAGATTTTAATACCTAATGAAAAGGCAAGTATCACGTGAAAGTTTAATAAAGTTTGTGTTGAGGAGAAAAAGCGCCGTTTATGGACAAAGTTTGGGCACGAGGGGGCGCTGCGAGGAGTTGCGACGCGAGGACAAGAACTTACAGAGCAACGACTGTTTGGGAGAGATTGGCAAAAGTTGACTTGAAAGTTACGGAAAAACAGTTATAAAATGCAAATAAGTATTTACTAAAGCGTTTTATTTAGTTAATAACGTTCAATATAAAAGAAAAAAACATCTATAGTTAAAATATATATAAAAAAACTAACAAAAAGTTGGTAGATCTGTGTTAACGCTAACCCGAAATAAAAATATTGACACAGCCAGACTCCGTTAAATCGGAACTCAGTATATTGACAAAAGCTCGCATCCAACAAACAGAGAAACACACAAATATTGTCCGTCCCGCGGCACACGACGAACCGCTATGCTCACACGAGACCTCCACTACACACTGAGCCTGAGCACTGTCAACAAAGGAACTTTGATTAATCTTACGCTGAAAGTGGTGTGCTAAAGTTTTTATAATTTCGCATAAACAATCAGGTGGTCATTTATACTCTAGTTGAGCTCTAGTCTTTTTTTGTCAGCCAATGACAAAACAACTGATACTAAGCAAGTGCAACGTTGACCATAATTACAGTCATTACGAACTCTTGCTGAAGAGTTCCAATCACCAGGAATATAAGATGATATAGATGGATCCAGGATGATAAGAATATAAATGCAACTAGTTATTGGCAAGTTTTCAAATTGAGATAACTTGCCTTGTGTATTTGATAAATGCCAACAAACAGTTTAATTTTTCAATAAATGCTTTCAGTGCCTATAATTATACAATATTAGTACCTATAATATTTTTCGTTCATAACTTTGAGTGATACCTTACAGTTATGTCCCGAGTTATTTAAGCCCCTTTGTAGCCGCCTCTCCGCAACTATTCACAACAGCCTTTTATAAGTAGCTTCCCTTCCTTTTATCACGTATAACCTTTTTTAAGCCTTCCTATTTTTACAGTGATGTACGAGGTCACAGGTGCAGATTTCTCTACATTATCTTCAACTAAATACAAGCCTAAAGGTACAGAAATTGGGTTTGTTTTTCTGTGAATAGTTGGAGTATAATATAGCAAGGAACAGTTTGTATCGATGATTCTATGAGCATGAATAAGTTAACAGTTCTTAGCTTTGTTTCTGGGGTTTGAAGATGTTATGTCGGAAAAGGAAACGGTGGAAGCAAGTTTTGAGCGTGATAGTTTTGCTGAGTTGGAAAATACGTGGTACGAATTGGTGTGGAACGAATACGTGCTCAAGAATTTATTAAAAACTGCCATTTTATTATAATATCTATATTAAATACCTATAAAAAAAACAGATAAAAACAGAGCTATCTCAGAAAAGGTAACAAGAAAATAACATTTTGATGAAATAGTAGAAAAAATCAACTACAAGGTAGCATATTGAATATGAACAATGCTCAAAGCGAAGAAGATATGTATAGTAACTATTGTAAAGCTAGGGTCGACGCGGTAAAGAGCGTGAGCACCTGAGCACGCGATGGGTAAAGTTAATTCCCGCGCGCCACAGAAGCTATTAACTACTGGTATTGAAAGTTACTCAATTGCTTTGGGGAAGCAATTGGTTATTTTCATGCTACATACATTAGAACGGTATGGGAGTTCATTAGTAAGTTTTTTGTCAGTACATTCATATTGTTCAGCCAAAATGTGGTCGCTGTGACGATAGAAAAATTGTGGGTTGAACGGGTAAGAAAGAAAGAAAGAAAATACATTTATGGACTCCCAAAAAAAACGGTAAGCACTACATATTTAAATTTTTACTTCTAAATAAAATATAGTGAATGGGCATTATAGGAAAACTCATCCATTTTCATCTATGCCTATGTCAGAATAAGCATGTCTTTTTCAGGGCGAGTGAAACATTGACGGCCACTTCTTTCTGCGTCGCGTTTTTCAAACGCATTTGTAACATTTTCAACAAAATCTGTCATGCTACCATCTTTTGTGTTTATAATGTTTATATTACTAACTCATTATAAATGCGCAATTACAAATAAAACAAACCCCAAACATTGGCTACTTGAATTGTAAACGAACTAAGCTACAAATTCAACAAAACCAAAAAAAAGGTCGTAAATACACACTTATACCTAGCTAGGTTAATACACACTTATACCTAGCTAGGTAAATACACACTTATACCTAGCTAGGTAAATACACACTTATACCTAGCTAGGTAAAAGTGTTTTTTGTGTAGCTATACTTACTATGCATAATTACATTCAAAGTGTAACAGTCAACTTCACAACTTTTGCTTTGATTTCCGTCCGGAGCAATTTATCAAAAACGATTTACAACAAAGTGTAAAGCAAAAATAGTATGGTATGTAATAGTCAATTACCCGCCGCCCACACGTGGAGCGTGAGCGTGGGCCGGTTGCCCAACTATATGCCTCTTGTCTGCAATTAGAAGTAAACCTTCGAAGGCATCGTAAGAATGGAGTTATACTATAGAATAGATATAGTTAGAAATTTATATATATATATAAATTTCTAATTTTTAAACTTTAAACTTTACAAACGAGAAATCATGTTTTTCAGAAAGTAGGCATTGAAATACTTGTAATTCTGTGTAATGTGTGTGCCCTAATGACAGCCTTCTAATGTTCCCACTGCTGGGACACTGGCCTACTCTCAAGAGAGTGATTACCCAATCCACCACGCAGACCCAATGCGGATTGGTGGATAGCACATGTCTTTCTAATTTTTAGTTCTTGGACATCCTCACGACGTTTTCCTTAACCGTATGAGAACACTGGCATTGCGCACTTAAATTTTATGAATAGAAAAATCCATAGGTGCACGACCGATCCGAACCCACGTCCTTAGGATCAGAAAGCGGGGTCACTACCACTAGACCACTGGCTCTAATGCTCTAATGTAATGTGTGTGTAAAAATATGAAAACATTTGAAAATCGCCAGCATCAATTGAGCGTGCGCTTTTTAATTTTAAATAGTTTAGATTGTAATATAGATGTACCTTCCTATTCAATGCAATCGTAAGGATCACTTGAATTGTCTTTGTTTTGTATGATAGCGAGATCCTAGTGTCTAGATAAACCTAACATAGGTTTTTAGGCATTATTAACTAGTATTGTAAAAAGTTTTTTTGTGATGAATATATTATCTATCTATCTATCAAATTATATCGATCGCGTTTTCCCTTTTCAACTATTTCATAGATATTTCTCAAAGACGCCAAGGAAAACATTATCCTCATATCTAAAGGCGTAACGTTCACGCAACTGTTATACATTTTGAAGTTCGTAACAAGAGCCCTTCCTCACCAACTGTTAGAAACAACTTAACTTCCCTAACTCTTGAACACGCTTGCGAGTATTACACAAACAGAAATCTATTTACTGACCCTTCTGACTTTTTTACACAGGCTGATATGTTTCTACTCTTTACAAAACTGTTTCGTAGAAACATGGAATTACTGTTTTACGTTACATGACACTGTATGTCATGTATGTTAACAATTCGTTTAAACAAAAAACCTTGTTATTGCATGATATTATTATTTTTGTGGACACTCTGTATGCTATTCAAAATGTAGAATACTCGTGAGAGCATTACAAATAAGTTTCTGGTGGTCTTGTGCTCCAGATGTGGCTTTGTACTCGATGGCATTTCATTTCTCACATAAAAATGGCATTTGTTCATTTACTTACTAAAAAAACGACTGTCTATAATCATAGTCATAATATTTATGGACCATAGGAAAAGTGATAGATACAGAATAATGCCTGAGCGTTACTTTGCGGAAATCCATTACATTAATAGTACAATTCCGCTTTAGTAAAGTCACTCAAAGTCACAGTTCACTTTGGCTTCAGCGGTCGACGGAGCAACACGTCTGCCGGAAAACAAATCGATGGTCCTGATGATGGCCCGTGGAGGGATGAAACACGTGTCGATATTTTTCTTCAGAAGTTAACTGTTTAACTGTGTGACCTCATTGGTAGGATAAGTGGAATAGTACTAGAGATTTTTCGTTTGTTTTTTATCTGTTTTCGTTTGTTAAGAGTAGTAGAGTTCTCTGTGATAGAGCTCGTCCGGGGAAGGACTACCACCATACCTATTTCTGCCGCCAAGCAGTAATGCTCGCATTGCTGTGTTGCGGTGTGAAAGGTATGGTTTTCGGTGAAATTACTGGCACATGAGGCTTTTGATCTTAGCCTCAAGGTGGCAACCCGCAAGTGATACTTCTGGTAATTTAATGAAAAATTATTCAAAAGAAAATTTTGTTTCATTACAAAAGCGTAATATAATAAGTAGTGGCAAAAGTTTGCGGTCAGCAATTTATAAGATATAAAACTGTTTTACAGCAGGTTGACTAAATACTTCTTTGTGGACGTCGCGCTCGTAACTAAAACGCGTAAAACCGGAATTCATTAATAAAGCTTGACCCAGATTCGGCTTAAGCTTTGCTTCGTTCGTCTCACAGAATTCTAAGAACCGAAGATTTTAAGTAATCTAAAAAAAATTAAAAAAAATGTTTAGCGTTGACGGAGGCCTTAGAGCGGCCTATTAACTCCGTCATAGATTTGACCACTGACTCATACAAAATTACTTAATATCTTCTTACAAATCCTGATCAATTCTACAAGCAACTGTAGGGTGATGATTATGATTGAGGGCAATTCTTGATTGATTCGATTTTTCAAATTCCGCGATTTTTAAAGGAATATTTTTTCTATTTGTGAGGTTCTATTAATATCCTACAGGATAGGGAAACATGTGGCTTCAATATAAACATTGTTATTGTTTTAAACACGTGCTCACGACCGTCTAGCTCGCTCGGCCCCGACCGAATGAAACGCAGGCACGAGCGAAGCAACTCGATAATGCGTCGTACGCATACATTTAATTGGCAAACGCTACTATTCTTAATTTTTGTAAAATTAAATATTTATAAAAATCAAATTCAATCCCATCCATCCATCCATTCATCCATCTCCATGGCATTTAATGTATTGGCCATTTTATCTTCAATGTTTTTGATCATGTGTACATTGTGACAATTGGCCATTTTGTCGTGAGGATTTTGTACATTTTGACACTCTTCCCATCTGGCTCCTAGCACATTATGACATCATGGCGTTTATTACCCGGAGACGTTAATAAGGGCTCTTCAAACCTTTTCCATCCCTGCGTCGCGTCGATCGATGCTCTCGTCATTCAGTCACTTTATCTATCATGTCATGTCAATATAGATGACAGCCGGCCTCATGGTATCATTTTTGCCCACGGTCTTCTCATAATAATATACAAATACGAGCGAGATAGATGCTAGGCAACTTAGCTTTTGTTTAAACTCATACTCATTCTCCATCGGTCTGCAATAAATTTATCAAAAGGTAATACGAGATAAAATAAGTATCCACCCGCGCAGAACCTTCACACAAGGTCGCACGTCAGCGGTCGTTCGCCTTTAGGTACACGTACAAGTATAGTTCTCACAACGGATCTCGGCCGTAGTGAAATTAGCCGTTTCGATGCGCAATGGAGCTTTTTCAAACTAAATTGTCTTTGCGCATCACAAACGGCTAACTTCACGTAAGCCTAGATCCGCTGTGCGAACTATACAACGTACAACTAGTGCTTCCAGGCTAAAACGATTGCCGGGTACGATTTTTGATTAAAAACTGTTTTTAGTATCGTTACTGCCAAATATGCCAAGTCTGCAAATTGAGTACAGACCTACATTAGTATGTAAATCTGAGTATAATAGTGGAATTCACCAATTGAATGGTTCTATTTCTGCAAAGGTGTCAAAAACATGAAACAATTTTGGTTGAAATTTAAAACTTAGATTGATATTGACCGGGAATAGGACATAAGCTCTCAAGCTAATCTTGGAAAAAAGGTACGGTTTCTGAGTTCCACGCGAAAGAAGTCGCAGGCAACAGATAGTTTTTTATATATTCGTACAAGAGTCCATTCATTATTGGCCGTGTAGTCCGGCTTTCCCTCTTCAGGCGACTTTAACCACAGGTTAGTTAGATGATTTTGCGCCGTCAAACTTTATGAGTCGGAAATCGTAACACGCTACAATACTCTTTGTTTTCTCTGGCATCGGACTGCACTGTCTTTTATAAGCTACATACATACAGGCGATGTTTTGAGTTTGAGTCGTATAAAATGAGGTTTTGTCCTACTAAGTAAGTAAAGTAAGTTCGTATGAGTCAGTGCCCAACTCTGGTGACTGAGTTTCTAGGCCGCCCGAAGGCCTCTGTCATGACCTAACAACATTGAAAAAGCCGGGACCGACTGCTTAACGTGCCCTCCGAAGCACGGGAGCGCTCAGTTGAAATTGTCACTGGCGGTCACCCATCCAAATGATGACTGCGCGGAACAGTGCTTAACTTCGTTGATTTGTTAGGAACAACTTAGCCAGCTACGTCACGAGCGCTCTAACTTTTTGTCCTACTTATCGTCATCTACACGTTTTGACGACGCCGCTTATTACGGGCGTAATATATTATAACGGCATACATAGTTGCCATAGGTATAGTTCGCACGGCGGATCTAGGCTTCTGTGAAGTTACCCGTTTGTGATGCGCAAAGACAATTTAGTTTGAAAAAGCTCCATTGCGCATCGAAACGGCTAACTTCACGACAGCCGAAATCCGCCGTGAGAACTATACTTAGTGTCATTACAGTTTGAGTATAAAACCGAAAAAAATATGAAGTACCCGGGCAATACCTATAATAATCCAACATATTCGAAACTTTTCGTCTCATTCAGCAAAAATGAACCAGCTAACAAAACAAGGAAGGTACTAAATGAAAATAAGCTTGCTAAAATAAACAAGACATAACCCAACGGCGCTTATAAACAGAAACATTAGCATAATTAGATAGGTCTGTTATCTCAACGGACGAAGCAGCACTGCAGGAGATAATTTTATTGTAAGGATTAAGTAGGGACTAATAAATATTTCAGTATCTACTTACCCTAGCGTTGAATTTTGAAAATAGTGTCTGCTTAGTGCAGAATAACGCTTATATATAAGTAGAGCTTATTAATATCGTTTGGTAAAAACGGTAGTTTTTTTTTATACCACTAAAGTAGCGACGAAGCTTACAGCCTACCTGATGGGAAGCGGCTACCATTAATAAATAATTAAAAAAAAAAAAATGCTGGACAATCCACACAGCATCATCTAGCCCCAAGGTAAGCTGCTGTTAAACAGAGATGTGTTATGGGTACTAGATGACTGATATATACTTAATACAATACAATACATAGATAGATATTTTTTATTATATATAGAAAATACCCAGAATACTCGGAACAAAATCGTACAAACATTTGACCCGAGGCGGGAATCGAACCCGCAACCTGTGCCTGCTGCGCCACATCGGTCGTCAAACCATTATGTACGCTTGCAACATCAAAGATATCACTTTCACATTGTTACCCTGTGATGTAGATTGAGTCTCATGTGCCTGTAACTTTTCCGGAAACGATACTAGATCACGATATTCACAAAAAAAATGATTTTGTACAATAAATGAATACATTTTTATGTTTGCTAAAGTGTTCATGATTATTTGTTGGATTTGCGCTCACAATCATATTGTTTTTGTAAGACAAATATTTATTGTACGATCCGAAGCAAGTCTTTGTCTGTATTTGTAGGACTCTCGTATAAATATTTATATTCAATAGTATACTAGCTTTAGTATTAGTTTAATCCAGCTAATCAGGAAATGTGTTTAGAAACGTTCATAACAAATAATAATATTTATCTTTCTTGTCTGATCAAAATAAAACATCATAACTTGGCAGTTCAATTCCAAAAACGGCAAACAGACCTTATACGACTGGGCCAGGCTGTAAAAGTAATAAATAGAAATAAGGAGCGAAACAACACGACAAGAATTTGACCGAGAGAGTTTTAGCCAGCGTTCCCTAGGGTAATGTTTTCAGCCCACTTTTTCTTACGATTCACAATAACACTTTTTATTACAAAACTTTCTCTGCATAGATGATATAAATAAATAGAAAGATGAAACCGTTATAGTTGTAAAGTCCAATACTGGATGCTAATAAACATGTTCTAAATGTCTCCAGCGCTGGCTAACAAGTCTGTTTCGATTGTCTTTTTGTCCGATACGATAGCTATCAACGACAAAAGCTTTACAAACGAAACATGTCCCGATTCTAGTCTAACACCATTAGTAACATCTTGGAATTTATTCTCAATTGCACTTAAATCACAACCCTTATAGGTATTAACATAAGGTACAAAATAGAAAAAGCATTTAAAGTAGTGTGAGAACTAAACAATATGATGGTTTTTGTCATGTTTTGGAAGAAACAACTAGATGTTTTTGGAGGTAAAAGTTTTTTTTAGATAAAATTGTGTTGAAGTTTTAATAAATAACTTACTTTAAATAAAGGGTTTCGATGCGGCATTGGGTTTTGTCATTAATAACGTACCTGTAATAAAATAAAAGTACATTCAATACAAATTGGAGACACTCATAGTTTTCCCACGATAAAACTAACACAAAATACAACTATTTGAAAACCTTTCGAAAAGTTTTAACTTTGTTAACTTTTACTTAACTAATAATCTAATTATTATCATTATTTTTAATGTCCTTGGCGGTACGGTGGGCGAGTGTTCGGCTGAGAAGCGAAAGGTTATGGGTTCGATTCAACTGCAGGAATATTAGATAATTACAAATACAATACCAACAGCTTGATCTGTAAATACTTGTTTTATGTCTGGGTGTTGTGGTACTATTTGTACTCATCTTTACCTGCGTTACTTGTGTCACAAAATCCTATATCTATTACGATTACAAACACTTTATTATGATAATGATGAACTCTTTTGACTAGTTAAGCTTTTTTATGTTATTTTTACATTCTTCGTACGTAACGAAATAGGCACACAACAAAAAAATATCAAATCAAACGATAAAATATACTCTTTTCTAATGCCCTGCGAATAGGATTGATAGCCGCGATGCGACAGAATGGATAGATGTCGTCACATGAATAATTCCGCTATACGACGCCATCCATCTCACGTCAGAGGCTTTTTAAAAAGCTTTTCTCAGATTAGTCCGAGCTATGGAGACGGGTTTTGAAGCTTCACATTTAAAATGTAATTCAAAGCGCGGAATTTTTTTATTTAACCTTGGAGAGTTATATTTAGGCACATATTCTATTATCTGTTTCTGAAAAGTGTTATTCTTTATATTTAATTTATACATAGTTCATTATAAGTCAATTAATACTTACCCTTTTATCGATACAAGATTTAATAATGAATAAATAAGTCCTAGATAGTGTCAAACACTAATAGTGACGTTGTCTAAGTATTTTTTTTATATCTGTTTCTTCTCCTTGCGTCCTTTATTATAGTTGAAATTTTGGTTAATTCTTTTTCAGTACATAAATATTCAAATAAATACCACGAAGTATTCAAGTTTTAACACTTAATGTTTTTAATCAGTCAGTCAGTTAGTTAGTCAGTATCATTTTATGTATCTAGATTCGCGACCACCTTGTTAGTGAATAACATTCCAATGGTGATAAGATATCTTGTTAGAGACTGACTTATCAAGTATCTAACAATGTTACAAGTGCTCAATAAAATACATTGTCGGATATTTAAGAGAGATAAAGCAACAAATTGTTTCCATTAAAGTTCTTAAATTGATCATTAATTTGTCAATTCCGTTGCTGTAGCGGATCCATTACCGAACGATAAAACGTGTATCAATCAAACGCTGGACTTGTCACTTTCCCCGAGTGAGCCAGATAGTGCTTTATTACTAAGCCGATACTAGTATATTACGAACTAGTCTCACGGCTCAGTCGGTAGTAGTTTTGTATTGTACACCATGACTCGCACTGTGAAAACGTTATCAGCTAACAGATATACTCTACGTAGAGTTTGTGAAGCTAGGGCTTGTAGAGTTAGGGCGTGTAGAGTTAAAAGTTTGGCTCTACATGAGTTAAAATAATAATGTTTTGCTTGTTTGTTTGTTTCTTTACTCTACTTTTTACTTCTGATATAAAAAAAAAACTATTGATTTATGCATTTTTAATAGTGACTGTTCATTTTACCATTATATTTTATCATGGTTATATCTCAACAACATTATCAATGTCGCTCTAATCATCGCTATTTCCTATCTTACATCCTCTTAATCAAAACTATTAGAATAATAATATTAATAATCAAAACTACTAAGCTACGAGTATTTTTCAATTTGTCTGAGTATTTAGTATAGTGTGTGAGTAGGTACTATAACAGTGTCGTGCATAGTGTACACAGGAAGGTACTCCTTGAGAGTTGCAAGTGTCTACTATTCATGATGACATTGTCACACTCGACACCGGTAGTAAGTACCTACCACGGACGCACTCGACACAATTAAGCCTGAATAATGCACAAAACTGAATATAACACTGGTGGTTATTTTTGTTTTTATAGCGTTAACCATCACACTAAGGGAATACTAATCGGCGTTTCGAGCCGAAGACATCCTAATGATTGTTTCGTCCAAGCAAGATATGTCTCGATAGCTCAATTGGTAGAGCACCCGCGTATCAAGCGGTGGTTGTGGGTTCAAATCCCGCTTGAGGCGAAAAAACTTTTGGGATATTATAATCTATAGCACTGGTGGTCTAGTGGTAGTGACCTCGCTTTCCGATCCAAAGGTCATGGGTTCAAACCCAGTCGTGTACCAATTTTTCTATTCAAAGAATGTATGTACGCAATGCCAATACCCTTAAACGATGAAGAAAAACATCGTGAGGAAACCAGCATGTCCAAGAAATAAAAAAATCGAAAGACATGTGTCGTCCATCAATCCGCATTGGGTCCGCGTAGTGGATTATGACCCAATCGCTCTCGCTCGAGAGTAGGCCAGCAGTGGGAACATTAGAAGGCTCTCATGATGATGATGATGAATTCACAAAACTTCGAAACTGTCTCTCAACGAATCAATTGAAGCTCACTTCAACGGTCTCAACGGTTAATAGTGATGAATGAATGTTTTATATTGAGGTTGGTGATGAATAGTGAGCGTGTGTTAGAAGGTATTCAACTGCAGAGTATACAAAGACAAGTAACTTAGCTAAAAATAACAAAGATTAATGACATACATCAAGACAATCATGAAGACACTGACAGCTGATTACTTAAAAGTAAAAAAAAACATTATATCCTCTACTAGTAAAGGTATAGTAATAGAATTGTAAATACTACGAGTGTAAAATAAGGCGCGTGTATGTTGTTGATTTAAGTCTTGTCTCTACGTACAATATTCTAGTGATCCAACTCACAAGCATCTTGATAACCCTGAAACAAAATCAGAGCGAGCACAATAGTCAAAAGCACTATATTTAGGCCTATTGAAACCCTGTCACTAATTTTGCAATACATTTACCACTAACAATATGTAGCAATACTCAGTGTAACCCACTCAGGTGTTCAATTTCGGAAGTAATATCGAATAACTTGAGCGATTCCTAAACTTGGCAACGCGTCGCAAGGAGTTCATTGTTCGTTTGAATCTGTGTTAGTAACAGCAGCCTTTCTTTTATGGGCTTCATCTATCAATACCTTGTTAGCCACTTTTACCTCTATTAATATCCATAGTGAACAAATATTTAAAATATTATTATAAAAAATGGTCAGTAGTAATAAACGTCTCAAAAGACCAATTTCATAGTAGCCTAGGTCTTTGTAACACCATAGAAAAATTTGAAAAAAAAATAAGAATAACAGTAACAAACAATTTTATTTTTAAATAGACAAACAAAGTTTTATAGGAAAAATGTTTATTGTGTTGAGTTTCCTAAAACGGGAACAATAGAGGTCCGCCATGACAGCTTTTAGCCAATGATCGTGACGCATCTTGACTTTAACAGTACCTAATAACCCAGTTGTTCGGTAAACCCGCCATGTTGTTTTGCATTGTGTTGCACGCCTTCACAAAGATAAACTTACTTTAGATTATGAAAGAAGCCAAAATAAAATAAATAAACAGTGATAAATGGTTTCTTTCATGATTATATAATTATCAAGACTCCCACAAAAGACCAGGGCCCGGCTCCATACTGCGTGAAACAACTTCTTTTTGGTCTTAGTAACGCTCCATCTTACCTATATTTATTTAAAATAAAATTAATACAAAATGAATAAATTTAATACTAAGCTAATTCAGTACTCAAACTCTGAAGTTTTAACAACATCCCTTTAGGGAAAACACTTTTTTTTTTAATATAATATTTTCTAATACAGTTTGTACCGTCTTTATTGAAGGTTATTTTTCAAAGAAGTATTACAGACAAGTTTGGTTTTGACGAAGGTTCGACACTAGCTCAAGTTCAGGTTGAAGGTAATTTAATTTTACGGGTTGACATTATTTATGACAAGTTCTAAGGTTATGTAGCTATATTAGATACTGCTTAAATTAAATGTTATAGAATTTCGAATTTTAATTATTTGAGGTTTGATTTGCTCTGTGGTTATTTCGGTTTTGAGTCACTATTACAAGAATAGAGTATTTTTCATCGCATTTTTTGATTTTTCGATAAACTTAGTCAAATACGCAGTGCGATAAGTAAGTCTGTTATTGAACGAAAGTCGAACAAAGTTACCAAAGCTCAAAAACAGAAACCAATTTACTAACTGACTATTTAAGCTAAAAAACCTTCTAATTGCACTTGACGTGTTGATAACCTCTGTTAGTCGCAATTGCTGGACAGTCGCAGACAACGACGGTCTACAACAGAGGTGGACAGTGGACACTCGACAACACTCCATGTCACTTTACGGTTGATTTATATTGACATAATTTATATTGTTGGTTCGGTAATGTATGATACATTGTCTCTTGGATACCGTACCAGCTTGTCTAATGAAATAGACATTTACAACCTTTACTTGAATACTTCCTTTTAGGCAAAGACACAAACCTGTTTGAGTGTTTACTATAATAAATCAGCTCCTTATTTCGTTTATGTAGGTATTTATTGGATAAGAAACTATTTGGTTTATATTAAGTTTTCACACTGCGATGTTCATTTTCCGTATAAATGATAAATTGTTTGCAATAACATACTTATATTAGATAAGAGTTTCCTGGTGTCCAGAAGTTGACTCATGTTAAGTTAATGAATGAAACAAGTGACATTCATCTAAAATAGTGATCGCCAGATCATAGAGCAAATGGTCGGAATGCCTGATTAATGAGACCAAATTAACAAGAGCTCTGTTTAATTCAATTAGCGTGAATTGTTGATTGAATTCAACGTTCGTTCTATCAGTAGGCGCTTTTCATTATTCTGTGATACCAGACTAATTAGAAACTAGGGGTTCATTATTTAATTATTTAATGTGTTCCACGTGTCGGACGCTTCATTTACAGTTGATAGAACTGCTATTATTTGTTCTTATCCTCAACGTTTTGTTAACATAATATTTTTTTATATACCTAGCTATAAATTGTTTTTATGGATTTAATTGTTTATTACTAGTTGACACGCGCGGTTTCACTCATTATTTTTTTCGCAATTTTTCCTTAATTTCTCACTGTTTAAACTTACCCTGGACACCTTTAAACATTTCAATACCAAAATTAGCCAAATCGCTCCAGCCTTTCTCGAGTTTTAGCGACCTACTTAACGCACAGCGATTCATTTTTATATATGAAATGAAATGAAATGAAATACATTTATTCGACACACACAAACACAGAACGATCAAAACACAATACAAATACATTAAAAAAAAACTTAATCTTAGGTACCTACTTAGACATAGACATAGATAAAATAAGCAACTAACATTGCATACTACACATATTATTAAATATACCTACTAAGCACCTATGAGAAGATATTGTGTTTATTCTGACTTCAAATTTAAAACGAAATAACTATTTTATTATTTTTACTTTATAAATGCAGTAAGAAAAGGCTACTTCCCTAACTCACAGCTGGATTCTGACTTCCCTCAGAAACTCCTGCTTTGTTTCAAATACTTTTTGCTAGCATAATAGTAAGTCGCGGGTTGATATCACATAAAGTGGATGCGCCCCGCTGGGCCTGCCAGGACCACCGACATCGAGACCACGCTGGGACCGCGATCTATGAAACCTTATGATGTATGAATTCTACACGAAATACCTCATGCCGATAAAAATAATATTGAGCTTGAAAGATATGCGTATATCTCGACTGATTCATTAACTCATTCATTCAATAATGTACCACACGCGGAGCTAATCAACGGAACGAATCAATTTGTGGGCTTGATTGGGAAGAAATTGAAAATATATCTTGGAACATGAATCACGGGAACTCTAAGACATCTAATCTTTTTAATGGCTGTTGCAATTTACTTGAAGTCGACAAACAGGAAATTAACTGTGGGAAAATATAAATTGCTTTATAAAACTAACAAGAACCAAATACAGTTTGATAAACCAAATAATTGCTAGAATAAAGTTTATGTCAACTAAGCATTGTGTTTTTTATTTTTAATACATTTGTATATTTTAGTATTCCCGTTTTCACAGAACCGAACCAATTATATAGATTAAATGATCGCACAGCTCAACACATGGAACAAGGCCGTGGGCACAGAACTATATTTATGTACAATGAGTGATTTTATGTACCTTTCTCGCCGAAAAGACGGGCTAAGTAAGGGCTGAGTAACCTCTTTACTCGCCGCGAAACTCAGTCTGCTCCCAACCGGGGGCGGTGTGGTGTGGCAGTGCCTAGAATCGGTTTGTGGTGTGCTTATCGATGTTTTTAAATCATTCATTTTCGGGGTACTTTCTGAGTATCTAGTCATAGCATGCTAACAGCTACAACAACCATCACTATACCTTGTGGTTTATAGTGACTGTGGAGTAATCTTTATGGTGAGTAGTTGAATACACGTGGGTTGAGTTCTGGATGCCAGTGCGTGATTCGCTCGAGGCGTGGGTCCTCTCTTTGCAATGTTTCGCTATCACGTCAAAGTCTGTACACGACGCTCATAATCTTATCTTACACAATCGTTTTAGATTTTAAAGATAAAAACAACCAACACTTAGGTGCTATCGTTTTTTATGTAGAGTTTAAATCGAGCATCGAATGTTTGTATGTTTGGTTAGATGTTTGTTCCTGTATAACTTGACAACCACTAAACCGATTTAGCTGAAATTTAAAATATAGATAGATAGAGGCTTCCGTCGATTGGGACCGGTAGGTATAGGGACCGCGGTCCCTTTCGCCGGATTGCTTTAATTTTATTATTTTTCTTCCGGCGAAAGGGACCGCTCTCGAAATGATCGAAAAAATCTATTGTCCAAGGCAGAAAAGTACAGTCAAAGGAAAAAGTAGATAGCAAGTAATATTATAGAGAGTTTTGAGCCATCATTGTTTGTTCTTTTGAAATGATATTCATAACCAGCTCTGCACAAAAGTTCAGATCCCTTTTGTGTGACACTAATGTGAAAAGATGGCTGAGCTTGAGATGTTGAAGGGCCGCCATCGTCTTCCATTTTGATAGTACTAAAATCGAAAAATTATGGTTAGTTATATTGAAAATTTGAAAATTTCAGTTAAAATTTCAGCTTTACAGATACAGCCTGGAGACAGACAGACAGACAGACAGACAAACAGACAGCGTAGGCTTATTTATTAATAAACACATTATTTTAAATTGAATAGATACTTACTCAGTAGACTGAGTCTAGTTTATTTAGATCCAAATAAAAGTTGTCCAATTCAGAAGCAGTAACAAAGTCCGTAATTTCATGCCAAGTCAGTCGTGTGAAGTAAGGTTCAAAATCCAGATAAACAAGCGAGGGTCAACAGTATCAAACTCATAGCACAAAACACAAGGTAGGAAAAACGAACGACTGCACTCTACAAACGAAAGTAAGAAAGTGAAGTAAAATTGTATATTATATTATTCATTAGTCGCATGAAGTGTCTCGTAATTCAAGCTCACTTTATTAGTATTTTTTTAAACGCCGACAAAACTAGCTAATAGAATAACAAAGGAAGCGGTTAGGCATATCAAAGGTCCAGCCGCATTTCTATTGTTTGTGCTTAGTCCTTACACTCTTTTCTGGCTTTGGCTATTGTTTCAGATTTAAGTAGAATTATACAATGCTTTTTTTCCCCAAAACATCATCTCAGAATTTTGCACGTGCAATATGGGAGCTAAATAAGTTCAATGTCTTTTTCTAATAATAAAATAACACTAACTTACGAATTATATTATGAACTAGATACTACTTACATAAACATTGTCGTATTTATTTCGGATCTGTATCTTCGACGACTGTACAATTTACGTTGCATGGTTTGCGGTCCCTTTCGCCGGAAGAAAAATAATAAAATTAAAGCAATCCGGCGAAAGGGACCGCGGTCCCTATACCTACCGGTCCCAATCGACGGAAGCCTCATAGATAATGACCAAAAATAGAACATAAGCAGTCTATGTTCTATTTATCACGCAAACAAAGTCGCGGGCAAGTAATATTAGGAATCCAAAAGCTTGTTTGTTTTTGGTCGGCTTGCAAAAAGCTTATAAGCTACTTTATATTATTTAGGTGGCACGCGAGCAGAGTCGCGCGCAAAAGCTTTATTGGTAAAATAACTTTGGAATTGTAGCGTGTCTTTATTTACAGGGTTCGTTCTTTTCTAAAATATTGCACAATGACTGTTGCTATTCCTGCATCACAAACAAACTTAAAAGCTATTAAAATCTTATTCATAATAAGCCTAATGATTACGAGACCCCAAACGTTACGTACGCTTCTTAGTTCCCTTTCAAAGTTGAGTAGTGATTTATAATGTTTTTTGTGACAAAGTTCCGGGAGTCGGTGGTGTTTTTATTAGCTATGACATTATTATGACAAGGGTGCAACAAAAAATACTTATTGTGTATTGTGAATTGTTACCGAATGAAAACAGGACGTGAATAATAATTTCAAATGAAAGCTATTTATTTAAAAAAAATCTATGAATGAAAAATAAGGATATTGCACTTTTGTTACAAAATGATTAGCTACCATTACACATCAAAACCGTGGTGGTTCCGGCTTTAGAATTGAACCCCTCCATATCCTCCCGTGGATGTCGTAAGAGTCGACTAAGGGATAACACACCAGGGAATGGGCAGCAGCATTTTCCTGAGGATCGATTACCGATACTGCGATCACCAATCCGCCTGCCAAGCGTGGTGATTATGGCAAACCCCCCCCACTATGAACAGGACAACGAACAAAACGGCCCCCAGTCACGGCAGCGACGCTATTCCTGGCACCGGTAGCGGCTACATTAAAGCGGTCGCAGGAAGTCGGTGGATGGTGAAGGCCCAAAATCGGTCGTCATGGCGCTCTTTGGGGGAGGCCTATGTCCAGCAGTGGACGTCTATCGGCTGATAATGATGATGATGATGATGACACATCAAAACATAACAATTCACAGAATAAGTAATAATAAATAATGCTGGACAATCTACACAGCATCATCTAGCCCTAAGGTAAGCAGAGCTGTGTTATGGGTACTGGATGACTGATATACTTATTTCAATACAATACATAGATAGATATTTTTTTATTATATATAGAAAATACCCAGAACACCCGGAACCAATATTTGTAGATCGTACAAAAATTTGACCCGAGGCGGGAATCGAACCCGCAACCTCCGCGTCGCAGGCGGACCTGCGCCCGCTGCGCCACATCGGTCGTCAATTAAATTAACTAATAAGAAATTAAAAAGTTGTCATCTCGTTTTAACTCTCTGCTAATAGATGCAAGCGATCTTTTTCATCTAGAAACTAAACACCACATGCTACTGTTCATTAAATTATCTGTTTATAGTTTTCAATAAAAAATATAGTTTTAGGACTTTGTTTTTTTATTTGATTATATAAGGTCATTCATTATCAACCTGACAAACTTAAGGGGTAGGTTCCACACATAAAAAAAAATACTTGTACTTTTTTTTTCTTATTCTAAACTTTTTTTTTTATATTTAAAAAAAATATTTACGTAATTCTGCTTAATAATTAGTTATCTTTGTTAGAAATCGAAAAGGCAGTGCTCGGCACGTCTCAGTGACCCGAGCGTCAATGAACCGCGGGTCAATAACCCGCGCGTCCTTGACCTGCGCGTGTCCTTGACCAGGGACGCGCACATTCGAATATTTCATTATTAGTCGCTTAACTTAATTCCCAACAATGATAAATAATAATTGAGCGGAAAAACGTAATCGATTTTTTTTTGTTTACTTGGGATTTTTGAGACAAAATATACATAAAAAAAAAATATTATGTGTGGAATCTATCCTTTAAGTTTGTCAGGTTGATAATGAATGACCCTGTATTCGTGTACCCGTAGTTATTAGTTAGCCTTTTTTTACGCCTGAAGTAAAGGTTTTCCTAGTTCAGGCATAGTATAATTTTTACTCTTAGTTAGTTATTAATCCCTTTATATTGTAAACCTTAGTACTAAGACTATGAATAAAGTTTATTTATTATTTATTATGAATAGTTTTTTTTATATACAGCAGTGGAAACATTAGAAGGCTGTCATGATGATGATGATGATATACAACTGAAGTGTCAACCAAGCGTACGGCCCACCCACAAGATGGTAAGCGGTTACCGCAGCCTATGGACGCTTGCAATACCAGAGGTATCACTCGCGGGTTGCCACCTTGAGGCTAAGATCGAAAGCCTCATGTGCCAGTAATTTCACCGGAAACCATACCTTTCACACCGGAACACAGCAATGCGAGCATTACTGTTTGGCGGCAGAAATAGGTATGGTGGTAGTCCTTCCCCGGACGAACTCTATCACAGAGAACTCTACTACTCTTAAAATTATAGTAAAATGATGAGCTCATAAGTGCTGTAACAACAAGGTCATCGTGAGTATATGATACTTAGGAAGAATAAGTTGAGTGAGTAGTACTTACATAACACTCAAAATAATAAATTGTTGATAAGAAATTATTGCACAACCAAAACAATTACGATAAGAAACCTGCAAAACTCATATCGCGTATCTATATAATCCCACACTCGCATATCGTTAAATCATTTGAAACTTTGTTCACGAGGAAAACCCACGAGTGTTGTAACTGAAAACTAACTGATAATAATAATGCGTTTTGAAAATAAAGTTGTCATTGTCACTGGAGGCAGTGCCGGCATTGGAGCTGCTATTTGCGAGCTGTTTGCCAAAGAAGGAGCTCATGTCGCTATCGTCGGCAGAAACGAAGCAAAACTTAATGAAGTTGCCAAAAAATGCTCGCAAGTCGGTAAGAAACCATTACCTATTAAAGCCGACATCAGCAAAGACGAAGACGCTAAACAAATTATTGAGAAAACCATTCAACACTTTGGAAAAATCGATGTGCTTATAAACAACGCTGGAATCCTAGGAAACGGGCAGAAGATTCTAGATGAAAACCTCATAGCAGTTTACGATGAAGTTATGAACACCAATCTGCGACCCGTGTTTCTACTGACAAACTTAGCTACGCCATTCCTTGCTAAAACCAAAGGAAACATTGTCAACATATCTAGTATCGCCGGCATTAAGGGTACAGCTAAATACACCACATACGCAACGTCTAAAGCTGGTTTGACAATGTTCGGAACCATGGCTGCATTAGAACTGGCTGAAATAGGAGTGAGAGTGAACACAGTAAGTCCCGGACCGGTAGAGACGGAAATATTTGCTGGACAAAAACACATCAACATTGATATTTTGAAGGTTAATACTGTTCAGAATAGGGTGAGCAGGCCAGATGAGATAGCTGAGGTCGTTGCGTTCATAGCGAGTGACAAAGCTGAAAGCATCACAGGATCTAACTACGTCATCGATTGTGGTTGTCTTTTGAAGAAATAAACCTTTTGTGTAAAAAGTAGATTTGCTCATAATGTTACAATATTTTGGTCTTTCCAAGGTAGTGAGTTTAATGTTTGCTTATTCTATTTTTACTTCAAGAAAACTCTGATTTATTTAAAAGAAAAATGTCAGTTTCTTATGAATAACGAGAGTTTTATCGAGGAATATATTATGGCGAAATGTTTTAACGACTTTTATTGACGAGCCATGTTGTGCTACCTACGCTACAGTGTCGATATTATTATAAAATGTATTATGTTGAGTTATTTACGAGTCTTTTTGTTGAAGTTTTTGAAGTTGTACTAAACCCAGTTGTCGTTAAAAATTTGTTAGTACTCTTATTTATTTCATTTCTCATTTTTAGTAAAGTTTATTGCTTTTACTTTCTTTTACCGCTTAACATTTTAATTGTCATACTCATATGGTTTTATTAGTTAGCGCGGATTAGCAGATTTTTTATAAAGAAGGTCTGAAAGCGATTGCGAGTTTACGTAAATTAACTCGAGCCTGGAGCTCGAGTGAAGTGGTTTTTCGTTTTGATACGAAAATCTAATACAAATGTTACACTAATAGTGTGCTGAAAAACTCGCAATAAGTTCTATTATGACAGCTGGTGACATATTTTAAGTTAGCATAACAATAGTTTTTTCAGGCTGAAAAGAAAAACGATCTTACCTCTCTATACAAGTATGAGATCATATAAGTATTCAGATAAGATAGATAGATAAATCATTTATTTGTATCTTCAAAACACACGTACATTTTAAAGTGCAAAAAGGCAAACCATACAGTTTCTTAACACTAACATAAATCAGGTAGGAATGTATTTGCCCTAAACATTGACCTCGTAAAAACAAGCTAGGCACCTACCTATGTATGTACCTAGGTATTTAAAACTAAAAAGCACGTGTGTGTTGCAGTTGACAAATAGGTTATAGCTCCGCGATAATATTGCTCAAGGAGCAAACACTGATTTTCAGCTATCACCTTCGAGATGACGAGACGAGAGAGTAAAAGTACCTACAATTCAGTTTTTTTTTTTATTCCGGTTTACAAATCCTGGCACGGAACACTAAAACTAAGCAATAGACATTTACTTAACCACATCCTCCGATATGGCAGACGTGGTCTGTGGACAAAAACAAAAGTGATTTGTTGCCTCGATCCTCGATGAAGACCTCCTTGTTTTTGTCCCACAATTCCAAAACACCGGTTGTTTTTTCAACGGAATTTATTGTTTTCGGAAACATCTTTTGTTTTGAGTTTGATAGAGACGAGAACAATGTTATTGGGAACAATTTGTTTTTTGTAGCAGGTCCTTGTCTTTATACAGTTAATTATTGGGCCCTTTCTTTTGGTTCAGATCTTTTTCACAGCACCTCTATATTATTACCTGATTGTTTTATTTTTAAAAGCGATAGTGACCTCGTCTTCTGATCCTAGGTCGTTGGTTCTAAACCAGTCGTGGATAGGTTACACTTAAAAAAATATGTGTACGCAGTGAAAGTGGCTCAAAATGTAAAAATATCGTTAGAAAATCCGCTAATTAAAAAAAAACAATAAAAATGAACTTGTAATACTTGAAAAATTTTGAGTTTCTAGAATACAGATGACGCTACAAAGTATGGGAAATATGGGAATAGCAATCTGAGAACATTTTTAAATTGAATTTAAGTGGTGGTAATGATTATACAGATCTACATTAGTAAATAACTCGTTTTATACCTACAAGTCACAAATTACCCCAAGTTATTCATTACTCGAAGCTCTTAACATAATTACAACTTTCCCTTGCTTCCCAAATTTTTACCTTCACAAAACTTAAAGCTTTGACTGCCAAAGTACCTGAAAGTTCGTCAATATTTCAAACTAAGTGCTCGTCCGTCCAACGCCGGTAGCCGACAAATAAAGATTAATAACTCTTATCGTGAGATCTCGACAATTAGCTAATACAATTTCTTGGCTTGGTAAGGTGATAAAAACTTGTTTTATCATGTTCATATACATGTAAACAGGGTGCTTGTGTATTGATATAGATACATTAGTAGAAAAAAAAATCCATCAGCAACGAGCACGCTAAACCTAGAGCTTACATTTCTTAAAACCTCATGCCTTGATGACTGATAAAAGCAAACAACTTACCTAATTTTAAGCAAATTATCTCGTGGTACACATTTACCAGCCAGATTTTATATGGAAGACTTTCGTTCAACATAATTATTAAACTTTAAGCCGACCCACTCTGGTAACCTTATTATTTAGTTTCCGACGGACAGAGACAACAGTTTTGTACAAATTAAACTTTATTTTAACATCTGAAAACTCCAGTCTGGAGCTGACCACATTATTCACCATTCGAAAATTAACTCTACCTCAACCGTACAAAGTTTAAAATACCAGGTGCATTATGCTATTTATCTAGCAATAATACGTCTGTTGAAAATGAAACTTTAATATAAACCAGAATAGAACTCAATTTGTAGAGTTGGTAATATGGACTGTGTGTGGTCTGAGTCTGCGGTTCAACTTAACTCAGCCTAGTTTTATTTCATTGGAAAATTTGATATCGAAAGGAGATATTTCAAAGAACAGATGATCTCTACTCTTTTTTCATAAATTATTCTTCATATTTTTTTTATTGTGTTTAAGCTTACTTTTTAAAACCCCTAATTTACAAAACTTCTCTAACTGAATATAATAAAGTTAAAAAAATAAAACAAGAAAGATAAATAAGCCTCCAAGAATTTATCGGGTAAACATTTCGCGAACTTTTCCCTAATTATTTAACTCCAAGTTCAAAGTTTAGGAAGTTTCTCTGAAATGATCTGCGGGTCGAAAGTAAACATTCCGAGTTAGCGTTCTGTTTTATTAAGTATTTTCATGTTTTTGCTCACTCCAGCACACCTTGGCTAAAATAACACATGTGAGCATATCAAAATCATTTTAAAAGTTCAGGTAAAACGTTGTTTTAAATTCAAGGTAGGTTTAAAAAAAAGCAAATAAAAGGTTGTTTGTCTTATTTCATAACTTTTAATAAAGAGCGTTTTTTTTAACACTAGAGTGGCAAGCAAGCGTACGGCCCACTTGATAGTAAGCGGTTACCGTAGCATCATAGATTGCGTGTTACCACCCTGAGACAGTAGATGGAAAGTCTCATGTGCCTGTAATTTCACCGGAAACCATACCCTTCGAACCGGAACACAGCAATACGAGCATTAATGTGTGGCGGCAGAAATAGGTATGGTAGTAGTCCTTCCTCAGACGAGCTCTATCACAAAGAACTATAGGTACTACTCTTGATGAAAGGTTAGTTTAAGGTTGTTTGTCTTATTTAATCATTTTTGATAGAGAGCGTTTTCGCCAAGAGTATAGTGTCACGGATAATGTAATTTTCTATAATATATTTTTATTAGCCTCGCTGTCATTTTGTAGGAGAAGAGACTCTTCACAATAGAGATGCTAACTGAAATGGAGATGCGTCATCAGCGTTATAGCTAACTTAAATACGTAAGACAATAACGTGAAACGTGAAAACTGAAGTATGTACAACAAGTAAAAGCTGTTATCTGTGGTAAAACTAAGTTCGTATAAGTCAGTGGCCAGCTTTTCATATTTTTCTTCTTCTTCTTTTCTTTTCATATTCATTTATAGATAAAGTGACACTTGATCTATAACTGAATACTGTCACCTGACTTTGACTTACTCGGGCTGTTTATGGTCACTCGTTTAAAAGCTTAGACTTCTATAAGCTACAACATCAATTTACTCCAACTATTATTTTATAACTCAACTACAACTACTAACCCAATTAGACGTATCAATCGTTATCTTCGCATTGACGTTTACAATAAATGTTAATGGAATTATCACGAAAGCCTACTCGTAGATGTAGCTACCACGAACGAGGTGTATCTGGCTTGTATTACAGTGTACTAATAGTTACTAATAGAAGTTTCACTATAACATCATAATAATTAACCATATTTATACACTGGAGCTTTATAATAAAGAGAAATTATCAAAAAAGAGACAGAAACCCAAACGAGTTTGTTGCCTGATTCTCCAGAATCAGGCAACAAACTCACGTGGAACTGGCGTAAATTAACCTAGCTTTGGAACGTTTTTTAATGATTTTAAATTGGAATTTGGCTGTAACGCTCCAAAATAAAGTAATGTGTTTGAATCTCATCATGCCACGCATTAACCATTGATTAATTTTAATCAATATTGAATACAACTAAATAAAAAAATTACGCTGAAAACTGAACAGTGACACAAGCAGAGTCCTGTATCAATTGAGTTGTATATCAGCAGATAGCCCGAGTAATTACAGCTCGAAGGAATTACGCCCAGCGGTAATTGGTCTAACGTTTACTGTAATAAAACTTGCGGCCAAGTTGGTAAAGGATTGGCTTTCTGTTTTCTTTGAGGTCAACATGTATCAATTGGGATTAGATCAATATAATATCCCATTAACTATCTAGTTTTCTAGGTAGGGAGCTAAAATAGATTGCTCTTATAACCGCTTTTGTAGGTCAGATTACCTACGGCATCAAGAACTACTCTGAGCTAGTGTATCGCAAGAAAATAATAGTGCAATGTGGGCGTAATTTAATTCAATAATTTCACACCTGATAAGCTATGCTCTGTAAAATTTCAATGAAACTAAAGCTATGCTTACCTGCTGAATATTCATGCTTCTTCCGGAGACCATTAACATTTTAATCACGATATCGAAGCCATTGTGCTACTTTCGCCATAAATTATATAAGACTGAATAGAATTATGGTGCTGGTACCAGTAATTGGTTGAACTTGAAAATACTCTAAAGGGTTGAAAGGACAAAAGGCAAGGTCAAACAAAGATATTAAATCAGAAATTTAAATAAACTTTGTGTTGTGAAATAAGGTTTCAGTCACTTTATAAAGACTTTGTAACTTAATAATTACGCAGACGTAAAACACGTAGATTCAACAATATTTACCAGAAAGTATTTTAGTAAATACTTATGTTTGTGGAAGCAAATAATATTTTGTGATTACGGCAAACACAACATTCGAACAATTCATTTAAAATTTCCGTGTTCATTGTCTCCGCACCCGTTTTGTGTGATTTCAGAGAAGCTGCCGAGTAAACTAAGCCAGCCATGATAGATGCTATATTTACGGCTTTCCGGGTATTATACCTCATTCTAAATTCAATAGGCGCTGTACAGTGTGCAGTCTTTATGAGCAACTATTGTGTGTGTGTTGGTAGTTTAGTTTTATGTGCAAATTAGCACATAATTTGCTATTAATAAATTTGAAAGAAAATAACTTAATCACGTTAGTAAAATGGAGAAAGTCTTCTATAATTTTAATTAACTGTTTTCTAAATATATAAAATCGTTGCATTGCTAAGTTGAATATTGTTAAAATTACTTATATATTTTTTCAAAATGTTTTTGAAACTTTATCTTCCCGCGTCGCAACATTACATAATATTAAGTTGGTATTCAAAAAAATATGTTTTCTTAAAAAAAAAGATTAAGTCGAACTTTATATTACTCTAAAGTTTTATAAAATTATTCAAAAGTAGATAATATCTTAATGTACCTGACAGCCTATTAAGGGTTATTTTCGGGCGGCCTAAAAATTCTGTAACCAGAGTTGGCCACTGACTCATACGAACTATGGAACGACGACCAATGTGGCGCGGTGGGCGAAGGTCCGCCTGCGACGCGGAGGTTGCGGGATCGATTCCCGCCTTGGGACAATGTTTGTAGGATCTGCAAATATTTGTTCCGGGTGGTCTGGGTGTTTTCTATATTTAATAAAAAATACCTATCTATGTATTGTATTTTAATAAATTATATATCAGTCATCTAGTACCCATAATATAGCTCTGTTTAACAGCAGCTTACCTTGCGCTAGATAATGCTGTGTGGATTGTCCAGCATTATTTATTTATATTTATTTTATTTATAACTTGGTTATTACAAAATTGATAACAGAAACTCAGCCTAAGGTAGCGGCAACACAACACACTTTGGTCGAAGCTTGAGCAACAAGGTGTGATATACGGAGGATATCTGCGTGCGACGAAGGCACAGGTCCCAAGCTCACGAGTGGCGCCGGCGGCTGGCAAGGTGCCAAATGCCGCTACACAATCCATCGAGGACATCCGGAGAAATTACACAGCTTTTTATCATAGCATCATATTATATAATTCCATAAACACTATGGAAATGTTATACTTTTTAGTTCTTTATGTGCTAATACTAAGCTGGCTTACAAATTAAAATACTAGGAGTCGACTTGAGGACCTTTTCCGTTTTTCGTCGGTTAAAAATAAATAAGTACGATATACGAAAGATATATAACAGAGGCCTTCGGGCGGCCTAGAAACTCTGTCACCAGAGTTGGCCACTGACTCATACGAACGAACGAACGAACGAAAGATAGATATTATAAAATAAAAGATTAACCAGAGTGTGGTGCATTGCACTCCTCATCAACATCCCTTCGCGCCGTAAAAATGTGATTTATTAAACGCATTTAAAAGGCCCATTTCATACGACAAATAAACATCTACTTTACTTTATTGGTACTTCAATATTTTATTATACTCACTTGTCGGGTCGCATTATATTATATTCACTATATAGGTACCAGTACCTACACTGACATGTGTTTACGATAAATCAAAATTTAAAAGGAATCGTATAAAAGTGTGAAAGGATAATGCTCATAAAAAGGTTTCCTTGAAGTATAAAGATGAGACGAAATTGGCAGATAAATCTTGATCGCCCAAAAGAGGTTGTTCATCGGGTGACGTCATAAAAATATCCTTGGAAAGTAAGTAGAATGAAGCATCTTCAAAGCTCCTGTAATTTCAGAAGAGCTCGTTACGAACCAAAATAGCCTTTGTGCTCTGAAAGCCAAGTTTTCAAGGTTTAGTATCCTTCCATAACGAACTAACTCACTCGGGTAATAAATAAATAAACTAAATTTAGAAACACGAAAGTTACTGAGCCAGTACAAGCCATAATACTCTTTGTATTTTGTATAGTCATCATCATCATCCTAGGCGCTACAGCCGCGTGTGGGCCTTGGCCTGGTCGAGTATATTCCTCCATCCAATTTAGTTCTGAGCTTTCTCTCGCCAGCCTCTCACTCCTATCGCTTTTGTGTCTTGCTCGATCCCATCCAGCCATCTCAATTTTGTAATTTTGTATAGTACCGACTGGAATTTTTATTAAATTTAATTAAAATTTTAACTAAGTAAGAATGTAAGTTCGTATGAGTCAGTGGCCAACTTTGACAGAGTTTCTAGGCCACCCGAAGGCCACTGTCATGGCCTAACAACTTTGAAAAAGCCGGGATCCACTGCTTAAAGTGTCCTCCGAAGCATGGGAGCTCTCAGTTGAATTGCCACTGGCGGTTACCCATCCAAATAATGACCACGCGGAACAGTGCGAACTTCGTTGATGTGTACAACTTAGCCAGCTACGTCACGAGAAATTTTAACTACTAATTATAGAATCAACTAAAAAAATAGACTCGTTATGCAGTTTGTTGCTCTAGTCATCGTGGGAAAGCTTTGCCGCTATGCTTATTCAGTGTTTAACTAATGTGTAACTAACAACCACATTTGGCAAACTGAAATTACAAAATGACAATTCAAATTTATTGTAAGTTGAGATTTATTCCATCAATTCGCAATACAACCCACTGCTTCCGTACATCTCCAAATCCTGTGTCCCACTAAACCATAACTTTTATCTGCACGTTTAGCTGAATCAAAACCTTCTCTATGTTACATGGTTCAAAGTACATTTTATGTAGACGTAAGTGCCTGATGGTACGACTTGAGCTGTGAACTGTACCTTCAGGTCAGGTCTATGTGTGGGTGCTTATGTATGAGCGCTGTTGTTTTGATTTCCATATTACACTGAAATATACCACAATTGCGTTTGCAAACAGAAGTTCATCTATTTCTCTTGCAAGGTTGGTGGCATAAAGCGTTTAAAAGATAACTAATTAGGTTTGTTTCATATTATCTCACAAAAACGTGGCCCGAATTTGCTACTGGGCTTGACTTTAGCGCTTCTGTGGCATATCAAGTAATTAGCAAACCGAGACTGAGATGCAAGAAATTAGTTCGAATTCTGCTACTAAATCCGTAAATAATTTTGATATAAGACTGCTGACTAATATTTGGTTATATTAACGTTTACTTATAAATCTCTTGCTTCTTCAATAAATATTAAACTACCACATTTAGTAGTTCTGTTACTATTCGAAATACATTAACAAACTTTTTCTAAATATTATTGTATGAATATTGACTCTACATTCATTGTTCATTTTACTAAACACTAACTTTGTTATGAATGCATTATCAATTGCCCGATCTTATAACGGTTCTACAAATAGAAATAGAGTAACAAAAGCAATTAACATACTCGACTGCATCCAAACAGTGAGTTGTCACCCTCTTGTACACAAACCTGGCATTGATGTATAAAAATAACATTGACGCTCGTAAAATTTCAATATCCGTCGGCGTCGATGTCGGTATTCGTTTTATCTCAGCTTTGTAGATCTTCCCCCGTAAGGTGGGCATCGGCGCCCGTGGCACAGAGCCCGTGGACACACGACTTGTCTCCGTGTGCACCGTTTGTGCTGCAACCTTATCTAAATAGCGACACATCTGCACGTAAACGCAACGCACAGATATCAATGCTTCTTCTTTTTGGGACTGTTGATTGAAATATTGCGGTTTTTTTATAGGATAAAACATGTTTTAACAATTTATTTTTATATCACTTAGACAGCGAATAGTAACCCATTTTACCCCGTGTAGGGATTAACTAACTGTTTTCTTTAATTAATTAACATTAATTGAACAGTTTCAGTGTCACAAACAGACATACCTATAGTAAGTTGGTTTATATTCATAACACGAAAAGCTTTTACAAATTAAATTTTGATCAGACGGCCTCAGTTTAAAATGTATGATTGTCCAGTACAAATGCATTAAGAATTCATACCGCAGTACATTTAGTCCACCCCTGCTAGTAGCTGTCAATTGAACGAGCTAGAAGCACTCCATTATCCGGTGCAAAATCAGCCGCCCAATAATTAATTAAGGCTGCAATGGCCCTTCATTTCCTATGGAAGCGGTTAATTTAGGGCCTGATAAGGCCTCGTAAATTTCCGTTACAAGCCACTTGTCATACACCCTGAGGGTTATCATAACTCATTTCCGGTTTCAAAACACCCTATTGAGTTGTTATAAACAATCAAATTTAGTAAGTAGCTCCAATATATCCAATAGGTACCTACCTAAACCCTCCAATTTAAGGTTGCTAAATTTATTTTGGTGAATTTAAGTAGGCATCAAAAAGCCTTCGTCGAAACAGCAGGATTAATAACTTAGCGTGCGATCACTTAGCACGAAAGTGTTAATCACCCTGAGGACGGCTCTCAAAATTGAGTCAATAATTTTATTATCTGTACCTACGTAAAAATAATTACGAAAGGTCAGTCCACTTTAAAAACCTACATACCACTAAATAAAAAAACACTGAAAAAACACCTTCGATTTAGCATGTTAAACGGTTTTAATCAACCGTCTTATAATTATTTTAATAAATAGTATTTTTTTTTCCAAAACAATAAAAATATCAACATGAAACAGTTGAGTTCAAAGAACTACAAACGATTTAAAGGCGGGAACTTGCTTAAAAATTACAGAACATTTTAATTAAAACAATATTCAATCTTTAACTTAAATGTTCCAAGTCTTCGTAAATTGAGTATTCTCATTACTTCAAGCAACATAATCAGTGTTTAATCAAGAGCGTGTGAGTTAGAAGCGCACACGTCCCGTGGGAGTGCTCGTGTGCGGAGATCCTCGCAGAACTGATTACTGGAGTCTTACACACGAGGGGTGGAATTACATCGTCGAAAATATTGCCGGGTAAATTACAAAGATGCCTAGAAATAACCTTTTTGTACACAGTCGTAAATCCACTCCCATGAGTTCACGACTACAATCATTAGTGTATTTACTCGTAGCACACGCGCAAAAGCGTCTTAATAATAATAAAGAAGTGTGTAGGTCTATCTAATTAACACAACAGATATAACTGCTGATAGGTTAGGTAAAAACAAAAATATATTTACAGTAGAACCCTGCAGCTAAATAGAGCTATGACTTGCGCAGTGTAGCTGGCAGAAAAAGGATGAAAAGCGAGCCAAAGATCGGGCGCAGTGGCGCGCTTTGGAAGAGACCTACGTCCAGCAGTGGGCTGCAATTTTGAGCCTTTATGAGAGAGTTCGTCTGAATAAGTATTTTCACCATATATTTCGGTGTATTTCACAAAATATTCTTTTTCAACCGACGACTCACCATCACGGTTTTAGTTTCCGCCGCTAAGTATAGTAATGATTGTATTGCTGTGTTCTAGCTCGAAGAGTGTGGTTGCTGGTATTCTTACAGGAACAGTAATTGTCTCAGGGTGTCAACGTGTAAGTAATACCTCTGGCATTGCCAACGGCTACAGGCTACGGTACTCATTAACCACCAGATAGGTCGCTTGTGTGCCATTTAATAAGTATAAAAAAGTTTTAGAGAGACAGGATAATATTAGAAAAGGCAAATAGAAAAAAGACTGCAAGTTATCATTTATTCCGATCCTATCAGTCCCACATGAACCATTCGAACTTACACGCTATACCAAAAACAATAAACTACGTGTTAGAAAAGAAAATGACAAACAAACAACCGTATAACTCGCAATAAGAGGGTATTGAAAGCAAACATCTGTCGCCGCGGACGAGGCGGCAAAATTACATGTTATTGTAGGCACTAGCGAAATACTTTGTTTATCGCGTTGTGTTGAGGCAATTATTATTGTAAGTGAAATGTACAAGAAAGCGTTTATTGAATACAAACTTACGCCTGCGGCATCTCTCGATAAAAATTAGCTTACGCCTGAATAAATAGCAAACTAACTCGCAGACAACGTCGCGGGTTTCAGCTAGTGTATAATATAATATTGTAGTATTTTGTAGATTAGTTATCAATTATGCTGCTTTGGAAATATGAAAACCAATTTAATTTGAACAAGTAGGTAGGTAGATAGTTAAACGAAACACGAAAGTTAAAATATTTATATATGTATTTTAGTTAATTACATGCATTTGTGTAGATAAAACACGAAAAACCCGTGTCTTTACAATGTATTAATAAATTTTTATAATTTATATTTTCCCTCATATACTATGTAAACTATTTCGCTATTAGACCGTTTTGATTTCATCCCCTACATAACGAATTTAAACTTTTATAAGGGGTTCAAAAATGAGAAGTGCATTTGATTTCGATAGTTGATCACGTTTTAATGTTCGAATAAAGTGTTTTGCAAAAAATCCCCTTCAATTTGCTGTTTGACATCCATTAGTTACGTGGAATGGTGATAGTTAATTGTAAATTTATTTACGAACACTTGTGTTTGACTGGAATCAATTTATATTCTGAATTGAAAAATGTTAGAAAGATACTAATATATTGTTAAAAACATAATGATGTAGTTTTGTTAGAAAGAGCTGTCAAAAAATAATCAAAATACACCCAACCCTTACGTGACTCTCTCGACAACATTTGACCCGAGTAGCCTCCACAATAAGCGTGATAAACAGCCACCAGCGAGCGACATTAGCAAGACGCTAAGCCGAGTGCACAAAAACCCGAGCCATTGTGCAACTGACAATGAGCTGCTAATACATTGGTGGGCGTATTTGAGCCATTCACTATGGAGTCTGGAAAAGGTTTTTAATGTTGTTGTGGTGAAACTGAAAGAAACACGTTTTATAAACTAAGACTTAGTGAAATACGAAACCAATATAGAATAGGTTGTATTTTGTAGCGGCACACATACGCGCAATGATGTTTTTTTTTTTTTATACAACTAAAGTGGCAACTAAGCGTACGGCCCACAAGATGGTAAGCGGTTACCGCAGCCTATGGACGCTTGCAATACCAGAGGTATAACTCGCGGGTTGCCACCTTGAGGCTAAGATCGAAAGCCTCAACCTCAACGCAATGATTAAATGAACCTAAATACTATAGCTTAAATAAAAGCTATTTTGTGCACCTAAATGTGGTATTATTATAAAAATTACAGTACTTATGGCATTTTTTAAGTCTGATATACTGAGCATAGTCTACTCTACTCGAAACATGTTAGTATGTGGTCAGTGCAATTGTTCTCAGCTCAAACTAAGCACAATAAGCGTGCCCATTCGGCGCCACTCGCTTTGTTTACTAAGTCTACTGCCCGTGTTAGCTTGCTGCTTGTATCAATGGTCTGAGTCTGAATGCTGTTCTTTCTAAGTTAGGTAACGTTGCACACTTCTAAGCGTATGTTTATAAATTCTATAAGTAAATTATAATAGCTGGAATCATGCGTCAACATAATACTGTAATTTTACTATACATACTGGTATACAAAACATTACATTTTCTTCTAAGCGAGAGTGTTTTAAATGTTATTCAAAATACCAACAGGAAATCTGCCGTCATTACCGAAACAGATGTAAATGAGAGCATAAAACAGAATTACACTAACAGGTGTGACAGCCGCCGTGTCGCGCTACGGCTCATCGGACACATTCGCGGAACGAATGTCGGTCCGACACAGTGTGACGTTACGTGTACGTTCTATAACATAGCATGAGTAGATTACGGCAGCAGAGTACGTTAGTAAATAAGGTTGTTTTGTGCATGTAGCTGTCAGAAAGCGAATGACAAAGGTTGGGCCCAATAGCGTGCCTTGAGAGAGACCTATATGTATTAGCGGTGAACTTCTATACGATGCTGATAAAATATAACTAAATAATTGAATATTGGTACAATTTACTATATTTTATAAGAATAGCAAAACATTAAGGTAGATAAGCTAAAATTTAACAAAATAATATACTGAACCGTAACAAAATAACTGCTTCTACAATTAATAATTACAATCTTTATTAACAAAGCGACAATAAACGATAATGGTTCTTCAGAAGTAACAGACAATACTACCATTAAACTTCAACAAGACAATACAGACAGTCAGTCAGACCGTGCAGTGCGACTGACAACTGAGATTAAACCGAACATTAATCTACACCATTAGCACAGTACTAATAGATATGTAAATGAACAAGCACTTTCAAAAGCCAAGTCATGACGTAAACTGAAAGATATTTATTCAATTGTACTAGAATACAGAACACGAACCCAACTACTTAAACGTACTAAGAATACTTGATAAATTGATTAAACGAGAACCTCCTCGAACGCACTTGTCGCCGGCACGACTTTTAGTCGCTAGTAAATCTTTGTAAGTTAAATTTAAATCATCAACATTCTTGTCTTTTAATATTCCTATTGTTATGGGTGGTACTGGCATACTTTCAAGCAAGAGTGATTTGTGGACTCAATGTGGTTTGGTTGTAGAAGTATTTTAAATTTTTAATCGTTGGTCATGCCGATTTCTTCACGATGTTTTATTTAATTTACCGTTTGAAAAAACTATGCTCAAAACCAGTGCTCTGGTTTTGAGCATAGTTTTTTTTTAAATTGATTGCTGCACCAGTTGTTTTTGATTACGACTTTAGAATTGAATGACGGTATCTCTACTTACCATAAGTAGAGAAACTTCTTGACAGCCTTCTAATGTTCCCACTGCTGGGACACTGGCCTACTCTCCAGCGAGAGTGATTGGGTCTTAATCCACCACGCGGACCCAATGCGGATTGGTGGATGAGAGAAACTTAATCACAAAATAATGCAAAGCCCTTTTTTGATAAACATGCAACACAAGTACCAAGAACTTTTTTCCTAGGATTTAAGAACTATTGTACCTACATTCCGGTGAATAAATGATTATGATTATGATGATGAACAGAAGAACCAGAAAAAAGGATTACGTTTCGGATAATTTGCAGAATAATAATGTAAGATTTTAAAAACTAGAAATTGAAACAATAAAGAACGAGTGATACAATTTGCGTTAAAAAGTCGCGTCCGACGATAATTAAGCTCAAACGTTCGTGTGAATAATTCAATAAGAGATTATGGTTTCATATTCGAGGTGGTAGTAGTAGACAGTTATTGTAATAACAAACGATAGTAATGCTAAATTTGATCTACTATTTATTTAAAAGAGACTTTCAACATTTTATTGACTATGAATGTGACAGTGACTCTATAATCTGATTCTATTTATGTATTTAAGTAATTGAACTTAATAATGTTATAAAGGTAAATAGGTTTTTTTTTTTATACAACTGAAGTGGCAACCAAGCGTACGGCCCACAAGATGGTAAGCGGTTACCGTAGCCTATGGACGCTTGCAATACCAGAGGTATCACTCGCGGGTTGCCACCTTGAGGCTAAGATCGAAAGCCTCATGTGCCAGTAATTTCACCGGAAACCATACCCTTCACACCGGAACACAGCAATGCGAGCATTACTGCTTGGCGGCAGAAATAGGTATGGTGGTAGTCTTTCCCCGGACGAGCTCTATCACAGAGAACTCTACTACTCTTAGGTACACTAAGTACTAAACAAACATTATAATTATTCTGTATTCTTAGACAATACCTATCCTATCTTAACTGAACGAAGCTTACAAACATGACTCAAAGATCTAGAAAATACTCAACCATTATTTTCTTAAGAACTTCTACTATTTTTGTTCAGATATTTTTTTCTCTTTAAAAAATGCTTCGAGTATTTAGACAGCTTAAAAAACAGTGATGTTGGTGTAAAAAACTGGTTTATAAATTACAATCACCAGTTTTATACGAAAAACAAGGATCACTATAAATTTTTTTAGTTTAGTAGCTGTATTAGTAAATAGACAACATTAATAAACATCCCTTTTCGCAATAATAGATTCCAAACTTGTTTTTGTAACCGCATACAATTAAAAAGCTCTGTTTACGGCCATTGACCACGAATAACGAGTTCTTTATGATGCAAATGAATCGTTATAACAATCGTAACAGCTGCGCAATCAAGCCGCGCGATCAACCCGAACCGACACCTTGTGCCGAACTGTGACTCGTGACACTGACTGATCGAATAATGATTTGGTGCAAATGTTTGTACACCAAATAAATAAAACTCAATGTGGTAAGTCTCTAAGTAAAAATAATTTAATTATAAAACTTTGATTAAGGTTGGATTCGACCAAACTAGAATAAACTCTATTTTTCGAGTATATTGTGTTTATTCGCGAGTAAACTGACAGATTACTTGTATTTGACATTTCTTATTCTGCGGAATAGTTAGTTAAGTTGGTTAAATCTAGCCTAATTATTAGAAAATTATATTATATTTATTCGGTGTATTTAATGAGTAAAAATAAAAGAAAGCATTTATTTTGAATCATGAGCTGACATCCACTTCGCCATAACAGAGCAATACTAGATCAGTAATAAAAAGAAATCGCGCTGTTTTGAAGGGTCTTTTGAGGCGAAACATTTGAAATGGTAATTTAATTTTCAAAAACATCAAAGCAGTTAAAAACAAAAATAAAGATATTCAAAAAACGGCACTGACACAAATTCGTAATCAAATCCAAACATCCTATACACATAAAGGGTTGCACCGCACCCCAGGAGGGCGTGATTCAGGGGTCATTGTCTCGCAAAAAGGGCGAAGGACGCTTTGGCCCATTATTGCAGTTGATGACGGACAAACAGACGCACACGCAAACATTAGGATTACAATGATTTCGAATCAGTGATTTATGTGGGAAATAGTTTGTTAGGACAATACAGTTAGATACTAGTTGTTCATTCTGGTAGCCAAATATTTGATTGATTTCAAAATAATTTATTTGGAACATTCAATTATTAAACAAACTAACGTTAATATGGTAATAGTTGTAATAATTTTGATGTAGTAAAGCTGTGTGTACTTTGAATTCGCAGCTAAATTGAAGAACACATTTTTGATTTTATTCCTTTGACCATTATTATTTCCATTCCTCAATTAGGCAGCTCTAAAAATATGATACAATTTTTTTAAAGATATACAAATTAAATCATTCAGTAACCTTTCAGCTTTAATGGAGGCCTTAAAGTTCATTTTCCTAATTAACTACGGCTTAAAAGTCAGAGTCTAATCTGATTTGGCTGGATAAGGATGCCATCCTCATTACTGTCATCTTTTAATGCTTGAATCGGAGATCATTAGAGTAAAAATTAAAATTAGTTTATGACATCATAATTTCCTTTTCATTTCCTTGTAAATTATTGTACAAAGTTACTAGGTTCAGAAATTATTGCATCTCTGTTTTCTTGTTCTCTGTTATGTTAAATTTGAAGTAACGAAGGCCCTGCAACTTTTTCTACAATTTTTTTTCTAATGCCGCTATCCTCAATCTATTTTTTTTTTGGAGCGCTCGTGACGTAGCTGGCTAAGTTGTTCCTAACAAATCAACGTTAAGCACTGTTCCGCGGGGTCATCATTTGGATGGGTGACCGCCAGTGGCAATTTTAACTGAGCGCTCCTGTGCTTCGGAGGGCACGTTAAGCAGTCGGTCCCGGCTTTTTCAAAGATGTTTTTTTGTATTTGTTTCAATCAAGACTGTACTGACTGTACTTCGGAGGTAGGTTAATAGAACTCTATTTGGAATAAAATCCATGTTTCCAAATAGTTCGATCCGTCAGTATAACAATTTGGAAAAAAAACATCCAAACAGTTCGACTATCGAACTACTGGTAGGACTGGATGGAATAAAGCGCAGGTCCGCCTGCGACGCGGAGGTTGCGGGTTCGATTCCCGCCTCGGGTCAAATGTTTGTACGATCTACAAACAATTGTTCCGGGTGTTTTGGGTATTTTCTATATATAATAAAAAATATCTATCTATGTATTGTATTGTATTAAGTATATATCAGTTATCTAGTATCCATAACACAGCTCTGTTTAACAGCAGCTTACCTTGGGGCTAGATGATGCTGTGTGGATTGTTCAGCTTTATTTATTTATTTATTTATTATTTATTTATCTACACACATTTCTAGTTTATCTAACGGCTTAGTCTGATCACTGTCTCACACAGTCTGTGACGATTTTTATACTTCACCATCGATAGGCACGTTTTCTTGTTTGTCTAAGCTGTAAATGAAGTTGTTTTTACATTGAGCTTACTCACTCGATCTATCTTGTGAGTCTGATAACAAGTTGCACCAACAGATTTCTAGTTAAAACATACTTTTGGCCGCTAAGTGACAATATCAACAGAGAGATTAGAGCTAATGATTCTATTGAGTGTGTGAGTATGTTTTACGAGTGTATAAAGAACGAGTATCGTAAAAGTCAGGCTTGTTCAAAATTTTAAATATTTTGGTGCATTTTATTTACCATTTTTTTATATATTGATGGATTGTTTTGTTGATCATTTTTGTTTATGAACAATCGAAAGTTTATTAATCTAAATGAAAACATAAAAAAAAGCGATTAGTTAGCATCGTCCAAATGCTCTATATTAATTTACAGTAGGTATTTAATATTTCTTTTTAATTCTTAAATCTTGTAATATCAAAATCATAAAAAAAGATAATACAAAACTTCTTGAGTTCGCATTTCAAATGCACAAAACGCATTGATTTTTCAACTTTGTCAATAACAAATAACTAAAAGGTTACATAAGTTTAACTGGAAGTCAATTACTGCGAAGGTATTAATTAACTATTCACAGTTCGTAGTTATAACGAGCTCTCAATTATTAAGACCCTCATAAAAGTTATCTCGGCACAACGTGATACAGCTTAATCAGCTTATTATTATTTTAAAGAAGCTACATCAGAAAAATATACAAAGAAAACTGGTAGAGATCAAAAAGTCTGAAGTTCTGAACATTGAAAACATTATCTTGTCTTGTTTTAGCTAGAATTTTAGTTTATGGATTGGCATGTTTTAATTACTGCTGTCTTATTTGGAAAGGTATTTTTAAAAGCAATCGCAGTGAGGTGCGAGAGTATATCGGCTCCATTACCGGAGGAATCAATTAGTTCGACACTGCCGCCATTAGACGCCGCTCTATCTGGCTCCAAGGGATAAGGTATTGGAAAGTGCACCAATTTTTAGTTAACTTACACCATTGCATACTCTTTTCACTCTATCAACTATAATTATTACTCCTTCGCCAGTACATTGCAAAAGTAGTTTTAGAAGTAATTCTTAGATTTGACTACCATGTTTTCTTTTTATTACACATCAATAAAATTTTGATACTACTAAATTTTGATACTACTAAATTTTGATACTACTAAATTTTGATACTACTAAATTTTGATACTACTAAATTTCGATACTACTAAATTTTGATACTACTAAATTTTGATACTACTAAATTTCGATACTACTAAATTTTGATACTACTAAATTTTGATACTACTAAATTTTTCTATAAATTTTATTTAAAGTATATCACGATCATCATCAACATCTTATATTACCATATCACTGCTGGGTCACTATCCTACTCAAGACCTAATCATTCCCTCTTGAGAACCCAACGCAGGTATTTTTTTGGTAAATGGTTCAACACTCTAGTTATTCAATAAAACCTGTTCCACAAGTTCCCGCTTGCGACCATCACTCAACCCACCTAAAGCCCGCGTCAGACATAACTTCGGTTCCTCCGGGACATGACTCCCACTCGCGGTCGGCTCCGCTCAGATCACATCCGCAGATATTACTCGCGTGTAGGAATTTTAATTAATTACTTAGACAGATGCTTGTTCGTAGAAGATAATTCGTAATGAGACAAAAGGTTAAATTATAAGGAAATTAGCGTTAGTTTCTATAATAAATGCTTAAGTTATTATATATTTTCTATAAACAGGCAATAATTAGGCAACCTGCAACGAGGAATCAGATATTTTTTTTTCCAAACCGTAAAAACGTTGGGCATATTGATTGATCATCATGTCATATTCAAATTAGTTTTAATTTTTTTTTATTATACCAAAAGCTATAAAGCAGAAAATAGTGTTATGACTAATGATCCAAATGAGCAAACTATTTAAGTTGAGTTTTGGAAACTCTTTGAAATTGAAAAAAATTCTTTACCGAAAATAAGTTTCAATCAAAACAGATGAAACTGTCCTTCTCAATAAACGAATTCAGGCTTTACTTGCATGCAAAAAAAACTCAACCAAAAATCCCACCCTTCAGTTAAATCTATGAGCTACGCCCTGGTCGTAAAGTTAAGAGTCCTGTGCAGGGTGCTATGTAAACGATAGGCCTTGGTGCAAACAATCAATTAGGTGTGACCCGCCACCTCAGGCCTCCTGGCTCTGAGGGTTATTGGTGGGTAAACACGGCTAATAGGTATCGACGCGATTGCTGCTTGCTCCGAGGTGCTAATGAGGGAAAATGCTTGAACTGTAGGTACTGAACATGCAGGGGCCGTGTTTATTTCTCGTTTATATGGCTAATTTGTTAGAAAGCTTGTAATGAGTACTAACGTTTACGCAATGGTATATGTGCTTTGCAAATGCAATAAGCAATAATAAATAATATTGTACGAACCAACATTGTTGTTAATATTAATAATATAGGCAGAAGTATAATTGAGCGATGACATTTTTATTGCTAGTCCTTTCAATAATGAGTTTGAAATTTATTACAAGCTACTTATTGCCTTATTTACTCAATTTTTATAATTTATTTGTTCCAAAACTATATATTTATATGTAGTTTGAAAATAATTCAAAAGTAATATTCAACCAATCACGGCACTATAGATCAACAAAATAGAGAATAATATTGTCTTACCTCAGTATTTCCACTTAGTTAAAACTCAAACAACAAACTTTACTACGAGTTAAGTAATCAACATAAATACATATAAGTCAGATTTACCTTATTATCTTCAATACTTCCTGACTAAGTAAGTCAAGATTTGTTTAATGGAAGTTATGCAAAGTAAATCAGTAATCGGAACTAAGTGAAGCCTGATGATGCGGAAGACTCGTAACTCGCTAAAGGAAACAGTACGGTTTCAGCCGATTTTGATGTTTATACAGTTCATTGAACTTTACAATGAAACCGCTGGAAAGTCCAATTAGAGTGAAGAATATTGAAAACCAATATGAACATAATTTGTAAAACCTTTATTCTAAAAACCTAATTTTTAATTTAGAATTTACTGGATAGCACAATATTAGGGCGAAATCAATAAATTTAAATAATAATCCAATAAATAAAGTTAAGGCAAAAACTAATGAACATTAAAATGAAGCAGCAAACTCCGTTAGCCATTAAGAAACATAATAACTGACGTCCACAGAGGTTCTAATTACCTCTACAGGAACAGACAATGCGTTAAATGGATTAGATGCCCCGGTTCGGGATCACTTGCCCCGGGATGAGACGTCCCGGACAAGTCCCGGATGACATGTTCATTTGATCGGAACGCTCCCTGATTAGGAGAGAGGAGATTGTAACTTTGAGTAGGTGATCAAGAAAGTTTGACAATGGGACGAGTAAGGTCTTAGTGGTAATTAGTCGTTGGATAATGTTACAGATTAATTTTGGGATATTGCTTTTGAGTTTGTAGTCTGGGAGTTGGGGAAGTTAAAATTACTTAAAAGCATGTATTTACTACGTACCTATGTATGTTTTAACATGTAACGATGACATAAGAAAAAATACTAAGCTCTAAAAGTATTTTATAGTAAAGTTACTGAAAAACATGTTAATCTATCTGAATTTTAGTATTTTCTAAATTCGATACAAGTAAATTGTGTATGTAATGTAATAAACCCAAGTATAAATAAGTTAACGTAAATGGAGAATTAATTAAACCCTTTGAAACAAAATCTAAGCCCAACTACAAACAACAGGGTTTTTCGTACGAAACTTTGAAATTTAGACTTGAAATAAGATTTTTTTTTGAATAATTTATATTCTGGATAATACCAAAACGATGTAGGTTGCATAGTCTTAAATTATTCATAACAAAATAATTAACTGAAACTTGGATCACAAATAGTTTTTTTATAATTAAATTGTAATAATTTACCTAATGGTCCTTCTCATACACATTGAATTTTGAGGAATGAAAAGAGACGAACTAGAACAAAAAAAAAGGTGCAGCTTGCACAAGAGAGTTTAATTGATGTAGTATGTATTTGCTTTAAAAAAATATGCAATCTAATAATGACAGTTTAAGATCTAAATACCTACAAAATTACCTTTATTCCATCCAGTCCTACCAGTAGTTCGATAGTCGAACTGTTTGGATGTTTTTTTTCCAAATTGTTATACTGACCTAACATACAACCTAACATAACCAAAACAGCTGATTTCGATCTAATGAATAAGTGACATCCGCTTAGATCGAAATGAGTAGGTTAGGTTATGTTAGGTTAGTGAAAAACTACGCGTGAGGCGAGCGAGCGTAGCGAGCGTGCCGAAGCGCCAGAAATTTAGTATTTGTTTCAATCAAGACTGTACTTCGGAGTTAGTAGTTCCATTTGGAATAAAATCCATGTTTCCAAATAGTTCGATCCGTCAGTACCTATAATCATTATTCAATTCAAATAAATGACACACCATGTCCAAAATCAGCCTGTTATATCGATACAAATTGATTGATACTATCGTAATTTACAAGTCAATGATCACACGAATTCCCAAAGCTATGTTCAGCTACATCATATTTTGGTCCACGCCCACAGTAATGAGGCGAGCTATTGAAAAACTCCAATGATCTGCCAAACGTTGTATGGGTGGTTAGTCGACCGAAGTTGCTATAGAAACTACGGGTCTATTCTTGGAACCGACAAACGATAAACGTGGCAAATATCGTAGTTCAACTTATGCGCTTGATATATCGCTTTGGTCCGCAAGAGTAGGCCCTCTGTCCACCAAATGTTTTCGTACATTGACATCGTCTGTAAATGTTTTATAACTTTTTAACTTTTTATATGAAAAAAAATGACAAGACGAACAATGATGTTAAGCGCCACGCCTGACCACGACTGCAGTGTCACTCAAAAATTTTAGTTCTAAAGTTCTGCGTGGCTCTGCGATTGCAAAACACTTTGCACTTCAACCCGAAACGTTGATAAGTCTCTTTTGTAAAGCAATTTAAAACTATTGTGTCAATTGTAACACTTTTTATAAAAAAACGAGAGTTTACACATACTTTTATGTCAGTAGATACTGACAGTTTTAATCAATTTCACGAGTTTTCCTCAAGACGAGTAAAATAGCGCACACTTTTTAACTCGTCGAGTTTTTCATGTTTGTCTTTTGCTTGTATTGTCTGTGTGTTTTAGTTCTGAGAATTAAAACCTATCAAGGAGGTACCAATTTTAATTGTCTAGCTAACTTATGAGAATGTTTAGGGTAAGGGTAATAAATGAGGTAAAAGTAAACAGTGCCCTTGTGAGTAGTGTCTGATGCACGTGTCAATCCATTTCGCCTCCCCATTTTATGTTCTTATTGATTGGCACCAGTTTAGTGGTTTATTTGTTCCGCTTTTAGAATTTTATTAATATTTCCTACGAAACTCCTACGAACTCCTATCTATAATATCTTGTTGAACTATAAATACAATATTACTTTATGATTCTGTGTAAGACTTACTTAGTTACTAACAGTTGGTCAACTCTGTTTTGATTATTACATTACGAATGCGTATAAAAATAATAGATTATTGTATTTACTGGACTAGCTTATATCAAAATTTAGTGTATTATTTATTATTTGTAGTGTAATAGTTATTATTTTACTTGCACAACTCCATGTTTATTTAAATAATTTGTCGACGATATTATTTTAAATTTCGTGTTACATAGAATTATTCATGAAACTATACCTTAGTGGGTGTGACAGTATTCGATAATTTGGAAACGTTGATTTATTTATTGCTTCGATCAGATCAGCTCAATAAAAAGTGTTTAGTGTTATGTGAGGTTATAAATATTAGTAAAAGATTTCTTTACGAATAAAAGTGTCAAATATTTTATAATAATTTAATTAATACATCTATGTAATGGCATGTGGAGTATTTTTTATTAAAAAAATGTATAATAAGTGATGCATGTTATGGTGCAATGAATGAGATGACATTTTTCATGTCTTTGATTTCCAATGCCTGCCTAAAGTCGAGACAGACAAAAATATTTTGTAAGTGTATTTGCAAACCAGCATCACGTTTGGCCGGAGAGTTTACCGCCACGCAATAGATGTCGTTATGATCTTACTTTATTATATCTATCTTAAAATAAACTGGTCTCACAAAAAGCCGGAACCTCAAACTAGCAACAAAGACCCCTCGATGAGCCCTCAGCTCTCCCCGGCCCGCACGTTTATCATTTTTTCGATCGGAAGATGGGGCATAGATTACCGAGTACTTGCTCGCCGGGTGTCGAACCCGGAATAGTTAATAGTAAGTACTAGGGGTGACAATTTTTAGGGGATTATCCTGGTGGAAAAAAAAATTAATAGCTTTGTGAGATTGGCACTTGCACCCTCTGAAGTGGTCGGATTTGAGTTATCAACTGTTAATTAAAGGTATGATTATTTTGAACTTGGTTAAATCTATAAAAGATTGGAAACAAATTCTAAAAATAAAATAAAATATCTATTAAAAACGTAGGAGCTTTGTAATAACAACGTGTAAGTAATTTAGATTTATTTCCAACTAAAGATTTCGTATTTGAAAACCATCTATCTCGCGGTTATATCAAAGTAAATTTATCGAAAGAAACATCAATACACAGCTAAGTCTCTTTGAAAAGGTCGCGACTATTATAAATACACCCCATATAATTACAGGTTCAACAAAATAATCGTCTGTAATTATTGAAGGATCTATGATTAAGCCTTTGAATTCACAATGTACCAATAATGTAGCCGCAGTGAATAGCATGAATTATTACCATGTAATTTTGTTTGTGAATGACCCGTGGCGATTTCATCCAATCATTAATAACGGAAGAGCTCAAAATTGTATGGATGATGAAGACAAAATGTCATCAGTTTATAAAACATGAATTAACAAAACAGATGGTAACGAACTAAATGTTAAACATATTTTATGAATAAATGTTGATGATCGGTTTAAAATTTAATCTGATTGTGTTTGAGTATGTTTAATGCTTTTGTTCCATGCATTAATTTATCTGTTTGGGTTTAGGGCCCGCCTCATTTAACATTTTTCGCAATAATAATGATCAATTTGGTATCTGTTTAATCGTATTTGCGGAATCATAAGAAAATGTAAACGCAGCAGATTATTTTAAACCAAAAGAACCTGAAAAGTAAATTTCCGCTGGTACAAAGAACTTCTAACGCTTTAGTTATTTACCGCAACGAAAACCTTTCAAACTTCTAACTATCCTCCACCTAAGGTCTCAAAATTTTTACAAGGCTGTGTTAGTGAAAGTTCGTCGGTTGTTGTGTTTACGTCCTAAAAATCTAAAAACATGTAATTTTTTTTTATTGTGAGTATAAAATTTTAGATCACTTACCTGGTGGACACAAGCAATCGCCATAATCTCTGATGCTCCGTCGCTGCCTCCAGTACATCGGCGGCCTCATCACCTCTCTGCGAAGTCTCTCCACCAGCGGTTGCTGCGGCTCCAGGACCGCACTTCTCAATGCTAAGTGCTGTTCCTCTAGTAACGACAGTCTGTCTGTAAGTCCTTGCTGCTTGTATAGACTATAGCCGCTTGAGATCAAACTCATGGCACACGCACACCACAACACCGCACAGTACGCCCAAGGGTCTCCCGGACATTTCTCTTCGCATCTCTCCCATTTTTTTTTCTTCTGTTGCTCATTCTTAGTCTCCTTTATTTCTTTTTCTTGTGCCTTCACCACCGGGGGCAGTTTCCCCCCTATTTTCAAAATCATTTTGGCTTTTTCAGTAGCATTGATCAACGTTGGCAGTATCATCTGTCCAGATCTTTAACCATAATCTATAACTATTGACTATCTGCCATATTTGTAAGAGGAAAAACTTAGTTTAAAATTTCCATAAAATAACGATACACAGAAATAAGCAACACAAAACAAAACCAAAATCTCATAACAACGAAACCCGTAAAGAAAATTTGGTAAAAAAAACTTGTATTTTATAAATTCTATCGTATTTGACTTCGATGTTCGCGCACGGACGGTTTAATGAAGCTCGTACAGACGTGCTCTGGGCTCGGCAGGCAGAACGCCACTGCCTGTGGGTTCATGGATTGTGGAGCATGCCGCCGCCGGCTGAGGGAGACAATGAGGCGTGCGCGACGTCACTGGAACTTGTGTCCTCTTTTTGGAGGTTTCGTTTTAGGAAAATTATGCATTGCATATTCGTAGCGTAGTGTTAAGATTTTTTTTCGTGCTGTTCTGTCGTGAGCTTTTGTGCTAAAAGAGCTTTTTATCACAGTTTTATAATATGGACTGACAGTAGTTACTGTGTAAAACCTTTTTAATTCTGGTCCTATGTTTGGTTCTGTGGTATATTTTCCTCTGTGTACCTAATACAAAAAGCAGCATTTACTAGTGTGAAATAAAACATTCCTCATTTAGTTGTAATTCTTCATAAAAAAGCCTGATTTCAAATTGTGCCCAAATTAAATGAACATTATAATCGATTTCCTATAACCTGATGAAAAAATTACCGATCAGTAACCTCATCCTCATTCCAAAACATAAACGGACAAACGGGTGCTGTTATTGGCAATGAGTTTTTCTCCATCACTTTACTCCGTTTAGCTTCAAGCAAGCTAAAGATCTTTTTCAAAAGTAGCTCTTATGATTAAACGCAAATGGTTGAGTTCTATATATCCAACCAAATAGTGCCATGCTGGTTTAAGCGTGTGGAAAAGTATACCATCTTCCGGGGTCTGTATTCAAAAATATTCTTTGGCACGTTGACACAAAGTTCAGAACATATTATTGGAAGTGAGAAGGCCCGTATTAAGGGGATGCGTGCAAAAACGTGCAGGTTGAAGTGAGCGCCAAATTGGGCAGCAACTCGCGTGGAAGCTTCAAAGGGTATGTAGTGGTGTTCAGTGTTTCGGTTTTATCATTTATAGTTTTAGTGTAGCTCTACACATTTTTGTAAACGTGAATTACTAACGTAACTTACGTTTTTACGATTAATATTGACGCACAGAAAAAGCCTCGATACCAAATCGACATTAAACATTATTATCATAGCCTCTGGTTCTTCCAACTAAAGCAAATGATGCTGGTACGGTTTGAGATAGTGAGCGTTGCACTATGAAATTCCATACAAAAAAATATACTTTGTTATGTCTGTGTGAATTTTTTATTAATCTTGTTATTTATTTTCTAATAACTCAATATTTATTTTATTAAAATTTTAATTAAGTTCCGAAAGTAATACATAAAATATTTTATTAAAAGTATGACATTAATGTGTAATGCATGCTAATGATTAGACAAAAGTAAGTACTTATTAATTACAAAACTTATTATTGTATTAACAAATTGACATATCTAAGTGCATGTATCATGTCAAAAGATAAATAAATAAATGAAATGAAACGAAACTGTACCATTGGAGTTGATACTGACAGCTTTATTTAGCGACTCAAGCGCTTTCTATTTAAAAAAGCTTTTATTTTGTAGATGTCTTTTTGAAAATTTACACAAAAAAGCTCACATCACTATTTCTTGCAGTTGCTCCCTAGCAAGCACTGTAATTTCAACATCGGTTAGACTAAATGATGCCATCTCTTTATCTCCCCATACCTCCAAAAGAGATGAAGACATAATTTAATTTTAAGCCAACGCTAAACTTTCGATCACAGTAAAAGGGTCTTCAGATGCTAAGTTGCGTGATTTGAACTTAACGATATGTAAATAAATTCAATAGGCCCCCAAATTTATTGAGATGAGATTGTTTGTAAATACGCTTTTGATATATTATAATGTTTATAAATGAATCGTTTAGACTTTAGGCGAGTCTAACAAATATGAACATGATATTTATTTGAGTATCGATATTGCATACGAAAATATCGCTTACACTAAAGATCGACGTGCTGATAAAAATGTTCTATTAAATTACAATATTAAAATATTATTATAAAAAATAAACGAATTTGAAGTGGTCGGTTGAAACAACGCCGCTCAGATGCGTATCGACATTAATTAAATTTGTTAAAGAATGAAAAAAGGGAACGTGTTTTTTAAACGATAGACACTATCAATCTTTTTAATAGAGTCATTACAGTCCGAGTGGTAAGCGCCGGAACAAAAAACGTCAGACTCCAGTGGAGTTAGCGCATTAAAATAAAAGTTTATATCGGAGCACTCATAGAGAAATTAAAAGATAACTCTAATACATACCATTCTAATAAGCCACTTGCATCGTTATCATTGCCCGACACATCTAAATGGTCACTTAAAATGTTTATTATTGTTATTTACGATGCACATTACAGCTCACTTTAATATTACGGCGCTTAATTGGATATCTAAGGATCTGGACTTTTGAAATAGACAATGAATAGTTTATTAATTGATGGTGTATCTAGTTTACCGGTATTATCATCGTTGATTGTTTATCAGCTTTCATTGATTGACGGTTTAGGACATAATATTAATTTTAAGTTATTTACCTTTATCTGCTCCATATTCATTCTTAAATTATCTCCTCGTCAAAATGCAAAAATTCATTAAGACATTACTTATCGAGCACTGCAGACGTGCAACAGATCCATCTTCTCGTTCTAATTTAATTTAAACTTTTGCTCTTTGTCAAACTTAGGGTGTTATTCTGCAAGAATTAAACTTAAGCATTTCTTACACTCTTGCTTGAGAGTAGACCAGGGAGAACATTAGAAGGCTGTCGTAATGATGATGATGGTGGTTTCTTAAATGCTTTCCTGTCACACAAATTTAATGTGCAGACTGGGTCTGAAGCAACTCTAAAATTTATAAGAAGAGATTTGTTTTTTAAAAAATAAAACTTTAGTCTCAAAACAAAATTGGATCATCTGAAGACTCCATCATTATCATCATTGGCCTCTACGTCTATTTAAAACGGTTTAAACAGTGTCTGTATTGAGATTACACTTTTTCTGGTGGCTAAACAAACCTATACGGGAGCGGACAGAACGGCCACAGTTGTTGCAAACAAATTAACCATGGTGATGGGTTCGCCTCGCTGGTATGCCTTCTAGTAAACGTCACCATCCAAACGTCATTAAAGCTGCAAACCAAGCCAGATGGAGAAATACTTAAAAAAGTAAGTATCTTTACACAAAGTACCACAAAATATAGCAGCAAAAAATTCCCAAACCCGTAATTCTTCCTTGCCTAGTAAACTTCAGTGCGCTGCATTTCCGAATATTAGAGGCTCCTATGGCAAGCTCATAGAATATTGAATGAAATCCCAAAGTTCTGATGATAGAGTCCAGCGGCGAGGGAAATCTCGGAGGTGAATTACCGGTGGATTGTTTTTAACTTTGCCCCGTGTTTATGTTATAATCTCTTGGGCTTTTTGGCATTTAAAAATTTAGAGGGAAAATTTTCAACGAACGTTAGGTATTGTTTATTGATCAGTCAGACTAATAATAACTGTTCAGTTATGGTCAGGTGCTTAACATCAGGCGGGCGACTTGACCATCATTTGATGACATAAAAAAAAAAACTTGTTATAATTATTGCAAAATATTTTTTTATACCACTAAAGTGGCAACCAGCGTACAGCTTACTACAGTTTGAATGTTTAGTGAATTATATTGTTACAGCAAAATCGATTTCAATTTATTGTGATGCCAAATAAATATATTTTGATTTTGATATTTTGATTTAAAATTGGTTAAAGATTGGAAGGATAAATACCTTTTTATCTCGGTACCAGAGTGACTCGGCGGGTGGCTGATAATACGAGATTGACATTACTATTTACTCTGTCACATTACACTGTAAGATGGTGTGGTCGATGATGGAGCACGCTTGCCTAGAAAGAACTTGTTCACTCTAGCCTTAAAGACTCCTAAATTGTATTGGTCCGGAAAAATAGATGTTACAACGAGTTCCATTCTTTACTCGTGCTAATGAGAAAAGTGGATTAAAAGCGTTTGGTCCGGCATGGTGGGATGTCGACCAAACACGGATGGTACGCTGCCGTACGCCTATTAGTCCGGTGGTAGAAAGGGGATAGAGGAATAAGGTCATGAAGATCCTGCGCACATCCTATATTATGTCGTTTTACAATTGATCAAAAAACAAACAATTGTTTTGATACCTATAAAAAAAATTACTTTAGAAAAGATTGCTTTTGAAAAACACTAAACCGTTCGGAAAATTGATAACATCCTTCTTCCAATTTTTAAAAAAGTCTCTCAAATATCAATTTCCGCTCTCAAAGACCCAATTTTCAATAGTCAATCGCGTCACCCCTTATTAAATGTGCGCGATTCCTCGTGAATATTGCTCCTAAATGCGCCAGAAGGAAAGTGAGTGGTCTCGGATTTGTGAATTGGGGTCAACCACCATCGAGGTAAAACGTTGCTTACACTTCTCTTTGACAAAAGTTTACAGGTTTTTAGGTACAGCTGGTGAAATTACCGTTTAAAAAAAGTTTTGGGAAGTATTTTTTTATAACTTCGACGGAAGGCATAAAAACTAGCAGGTTGTTAGTACTAACATGTAATAATTCTAATATGTACAATGTCAGAATAAATTATGATCAAAATACCTAATTATTTAAAAAAACAGCAAAATAGCCGATGATTGAAGTCGTTTTTTTTTGTTAACCACAACACTAAAGGCTGGCATACTAAAGTTTATAATATTATAAAATAATGAATGAATAAATGAAATAATTATAATTATTTCATTTACTTTTTGACATTTTTATAATGATTAATTTGATTATTATACTTTTACTGCAATTTATGGAATTCTTAACTATTGTGTACCTACATATTAAGTTATTAAATAATAGTTTAATAATATTTTAAAGTGAGACCTGTAAATATTTTATCAATAAATACTTATGTCTTATGACTTATTAAAAAAAATATTAATGATCGATGATCAAGTAAATCAGAAAACTTCTGATTATTTAATAGGTACTGTGAGTAAACAAGCTGCTATGTTCATAAGCTAGATCAAAACTTTGCTGAAGTTTGATTGCGGGGTGTAAATTGAATCTGTTTTATGAATTGTCGTATAATGCCGGTCAGCACCACCCCTTACCAACTCTCACTTCATCTGTGACCATCGCTCGTACTAACTGCACCATAAGCTGTGGCCGTAGTTCTCACTAACTACTTCCTAAGCTGTGGTAGATCTTTAGTAGCTGTTAACCAATCTGTGACCGGCCAATATTGGTTTCTCAAGTGTTCAATGCTCGTAAAGTTGCGAGTTGCTGAGCGTTTTAAATCGGCGTTGTTTACTGCTATCGGTTTATTGGTTTTGTTCCTGCTTGGTGGCGAATTTTGCTCCGGACTTGGCAAATTGTTCATGAGTAAAGTTATGCAAGTACAACTTAACAAAAAGTGTTTATGTTACCTTGATTATAATTTTACTACTCGTCAAGCCGAGGTATTTACGCGGAAGTACCTACAATATTACCGTCTCAAATAAAATTATAAAAGAGTCTTGCAAGACAGGCAATAGTGTCGATTCTGTTGTAACATAAGTAGTAGAGTAGTAGAGTTCTCAGTGATAGAGCTCGTCCGGGGAAGGACTACCACCATATCTATTTCTGCCGCAAAGCAGTAATGCTAACATTGCTGTGTTCCGGTGTGAAGGGTATGGTTTCCGGTGAAATTACTGGCACATGAGGCTTTCGATCTTAGCCTCAAGGTGGCAACCCGCAAGTGATACCTTTGGTATTGCAAGCGTCCATAGGCTGCGGTAACCGCTTACCATCTTGTGGGCCGTACGCTTGGTTCCCACTGCAGTAGTATAAAAAAAAAAAAAAAAAAATTTTAAGTAAACTAACTAAAATTGTTGCCGCACTTTTCTAATGAATTAAAATCATATAATAGTTTTAGTATAATTTTAGTTGTTTAGTTTAGAAAATGCTACAACAGAACCGATACCAAAGCAGGAGATACCTCTGGTGTTGCGGACAAAAATAACTGCATAAGATCATGGGTATTGTAAAAACTGTTTGTCACTTTTATAATGATTTTTTTGTAAATAAATAAATATAATAAATAATGCTGGACAATCCACACAGCATCATCTAGCCCCAAGGTAAGCTGCTGTTAAACAGAGCTGTATTATGGGTACTAGATGACTGATATAAGTATATTTAATACAATACAATACATACATAGATATTTTTTAATATACATAGAAAACACCCAGAACACCCGGAACAAATATTTGCAGATCCTACAAACATTTGTCCCAAGGCGGGAATCGAACCCGCAACCTTTGCGTCGCAGGCGGACCTTCGCCCACCGCCACATTGGTCGTCAAAATAAATAGATAGAATCATAAATAGAATCTTTTAGTCCGAGGAACCGACCACTGCTGAAGCAAACGGGTTCTGTTGTATATTTTGTCATTTTTTATTCCGCGGAATAGTTATTCCAAAAGTTGGTCGAATCCACCATTAAGGAGAGGTGCTTTATGTCCTATCTAGCAGTGGACTACATAAAGTTGAAGAAAAAAAAAACTTTATACAATCACGCACATAAAGCACCACGTCTTACTAATCGCATATAAAAGCATTGATGCTAGTTGTAGTATTGTTATCTTATCTCGAAACAAACTACCTAATAGACAACTAAGTTAGTACTTTAGTTTGGCAGAACTTCCTTGTAGAATTTTAATCACACTATTCCCTAACTTCAAACTATTACAATAGCAATCAAACGTGAACCTCTATCGGAGCACAAACTCGCGTGAATAACCCCTCGATCAGTATGCAAAGAGGCAAACCGAAAGCAATTAGACATTTGGATTCGATCTGAATCCAAATGACTCGGGACAAATAGTCGACCCCTGACGTGTAAGTGTGACCCGGGGTTGATGAGAATCACAATGAGCTGATAGGACCATCTTAGTTATAACACATGCTATTCAAGAAAGACATTATCTGTTTAAAAAATTAAAGAAATAGACTCAAAGCATTGTACTACTCCTAAATTGATACAAGAGGTGTTATTTTTAAATACAACTGAAGTGGCAACCCAGCTCACAAGATTGTAAGCGGTTACCGCAGCCTATGGACGCTTGCAATACCAGAGGTATGACGCGCACGTTGCTATTCTGAGACGTAGATCTAGTCTCACGTGCCAGTAATGTGTGTATGAGCCGTTAATGATGTCTGAGTTATTTGGTTTACCGAGTAGACGTAACTTATGTGGGATCAAATGGTAGTTCATGTAAAATATTTTTGGGTTCAAATGATAAATAATATTAACTAGTATTATTATCTGGACGCGGTGATGGACGCTGAGGAAAAGCCTTGACTGAATGGTGGCCAAGGTCAGGCCGAAGAAATCCGGGTCGTCCAACAGCGCGTTGAGTCGATGATATTGAAAAAGTCACTGAAAAAACCTGGCTTAGAACTGCACAGGACCGAGAAGAATGGCATAAGCAAAAGGAGGCCTATACCCAGCAGTGGGTGATACCGGGCTGAAATGATGATGGTGATGAAGTTCCTACTTCATCACCATCATTGATCCTTCAAACTAGTGTGATCAAATGATAGTGACCCGAATTGATCGATAAAAGAGATCCTCATTCAGCTACATCTCAATACAAAGCGGTAATTAAATTTATCTCTCAAATATCCAGACCATAAAACTGGAAGCAACTATTAGTATAATCTGTAGCATAACCGCGGGCCGTTAAAACATAATGAACCGTTTGAGTTAACGAAAACAATGGCTTAGATTAGAGCAGTAAAGATACGCGCTCCCGTAAATTCTGGATGAAGCAAGTTGTGGATTGTCGTAAGTCTGTGGTTTTATGAGAGCGCTTTGTTACAAAGAAACACAGTTAACTATCTTCAAGTTACGTTATACGTAACAACGTACTACACAGCTTACTATACTTAACATAGTTAACTTACAAGTTTACTTTTTAACCTACATAAACGCTCGTATATAATAATACAAATATGAAAAAAATACCTTATAAAATACTCTTCTTCTTCTATGTTTATGGACTCTGTGGCATGTTTGCCACAATTTCGCCAGTGTCAAGTAGATGAGTTTGATTGTCGCATGGCAATGTAAACAAACAAAATGGCGGCGTTTCTTTCAAAATTCCCTAGCCTTTGACTAAATTACAAACCAACATTACCCTTCCATTTCAATTATTTATAATATACTCTTAGGGTAATCGAGTTAAATCAAAACTGGGACCCTCAATAAATACAAGAGACAAAAAAGTTTCCGCAACTTTAGCTCTACTTTTTACAAAAAAACTTTGTTACCCATTAATTTCTCACTTCAGCAATAGAACCGAAGCTTAGCACCAATAAACATCGCATCGCCTCCCTTGCACTAAACCCGTAGTTATACGTGATACAATGGCCGCTCCGTGCGCCGATTGTAACACCAAACATCGGTCGGTTTATTGTGTGTTTATGTGTTTATTGGTGCAATTGACTCCTACCTTATAGTTATATATAAATCGTCAGGAGTTAACGGCTTTTGGTTCACAGGTGTGGGTTTTGGAAGACTTGGAATTTTGATTTGAAAACTCATTTGGACGAGCTTCGTTGTATAAGCTGATGCCAGAGGCTTTATTTTTACAATCAATAGCATGGTAATTCGAATGAGCATCCAGTTGAATAGTAAAACAAGAGTGCTTTCGTGCTTCAAGGGCACCTTAAGCTGCTGATAAATTGTTCTTTATCAATCATCAAATTCAAAAAAAAACTTTAGAAAGGTAATGCTCAAATTCATCAGTAATTATTTCTTCCTGTACGCATACTCAACGAGCTTAAAAAAAAGCTTTGACTACATTTTTAGTTGAAGCTCCAAACTGATATGTTTGAAACCATAGGCGTCTATAACTCAAAACAGTAGATTTATCACCACATCTCTTAGTTTATTTCTCGGAGCAGACAGTAACTTGTGCGTGCTACTCTTAAGCGGCGCTTTATTTTAATACTCCCTTATAAGGTCGGTGAATAATGTTATCAGATCATGAAGGGCCCAAATAGGACGTTAGTTTTGTAATAGTTTGTTCAGACGTGATTTATTGCGTGAGAATTGTTGATGGTCTCAGAAGTATTCCAAATACTACTTAGATAAATTGTCTCATAGGTTAGGTAACTCTAGATGACATCGGTTGTGCGGTAGACGATTTCTGCTACAAGACAAAATGTTTCCATGATATGCCAATATTTTATTACAGTCTCAAAATTCACAAAATTCATAAATTAAATATCGCGGTAACATTAACAGTCATAGTTTTGATTGTCGATGTATTTTTGTATATTGTCTCTTTTATATTTTATTGTAGAGACAGAAACATTTAAAATTGTGTAACAAAGACAACTGCGTTTTGTTTGTAACAACAAAAATGTCGTAGTTTGTGTTTAAGAAAATAAATACATTCCCGGAAACACAAAATAAACTTTTATCATCCCAAAAACAAACAAGAAACTGTGAAGTGAGCAACTGATAAAGAAACTACGTGAACGTAAACTTAGGGCCAAACTTTAGACAAATTATCTAACCTTCGTGTGTTTAGGACAACGACAACAGCCTGTTAAGAAAACCAGAAGGCAAAACTAACCAGACCTGTGGTTACTCACTGTAAGCGTAAAGTTTGTTCGCAGTTGAGAGGAGCAGGGGATCAATCGTAAGTGGTCGTGTCAACACTTGCGTGCGACATTTCGGTCCGGAGTTAGTTTTGGGCACTTGTTGTCTGCCATGATAATTATACGTACAGTTTAAAACAAACTTTGGAAACTGTATAAGGTTTTGCCCTTGTTTCGAAAGTTAAACTCTTAAACCTGAATAGTTGAACATGTACGGATAAATGATAAATTAAACTAAACTAGTCTCTTGAACTTGCTTATCGACCTACATTCATAACCTGACGATCGGATCAATAAAATAAATAAATAACTTTGAAATCCTAGTAAACCCAATCCTGATTTTGAAACAAACATTTTGTAACACAATTCAAACTCATAAACATAATTACAAGCAATAATGTGCCTTACAATTCCATTTATCTTATCAGTGACAACAGATCATAATACTCTGGAATAAACAATTTGAGGCCCACGCCGCGCCGCGGCCACTGCTGATAAACAGTTAGGTAGGTGCTGATTTATATCTGACTGATTTGTAATTTGTTTGAGCGGATTGTGCTATTGTTGCATAAACTGGGACTAACATTGACTTTGCTCGGACGGATTAGGCTCAGCTCAGAGGTTGAAATTAAACTATATTTCATTTTAGTTTTTTATAAATTTCCGAGTCTGAACAAAAATTACAAAACTTATGTTTAACTTGCTCTAATTGTTCAAAGGCTGCCTAGAAGAAATAGCTTCTGGTACCTTGAGTTATCATCATCATCATGACAGCCTTCTAATGTTCCCACTGCTGGGACACTGGCCTACTCTCAGACGAGAGTGATTGGGTCTTAATCCATCACGCGGACCCAATGCGAATTGGTGGATGACACATGTCTTTCGAATTTTTAGTTCTTGGACATGCCGGTTTCCTCACGATGTTTTCCTTCACCGTATGAGAGCACTGCCATTGCGCACATACATTTTTCGAACAGAAAAATCCATTGGTGCACGACCGGGTATGAACCCACGACCTTAGGATCGGAAGACGGGATCACTACCACTAGACCACCGGTGCTCTCGTTGAGTTATAAATACGTAGAAATACGGTAAGTAGATACTGTTACGCTTAGGTATGTTATTGTGCCTATCTTCAGGCTAACGACTTAACCGTCTCACTAATTCATCATGTTGATTATCTAGCTCATTACATTATTATAGATCCTCATCATAGCTAACATAAACATTTTGTACATATTAACTCCATTCACAATAATCAAAATGCAATTTTTCACAAGAAAATGCTGTAACCAATAGCACCCTTACATTTCCACGTAACTTTTCCATAACTTTACAAAATATATTAATAATTTTACCACAAAACAGTATCATAATAAGCAACAGAACAGATCTCAACAACAGATATTCTCTGTAACATTATTTACAGTTGATCTAATTTGCTTTCTCGAACTTACGATCTTGGAACTCGAAGCGAATATCTTTCGCCTCGTTTAGATGATAGATAACTTTGTGTAGTTTAATAACAATACATTTCTGGCACAATGGTTCTGGGTACCGGGACTTTTACGGTGTCGAAGGACAATGTAGGCAGAGGTAATGTATGTTGTCTAGACGATAGCGTATTGTAATGAAATGCAGTAAAGCCCGCTGAATACATACGAACCTACGCAAAAATAAAAGTTCTTAATGTCACCACAGTTTAAAGTGTAGGATGGCTTTTATGTTATGGACCTACAAGAGAGGCTTTTGTCCTGTGGATCTTTAATGGCTAAATAAGTTTCGAACGCATTTTTGTTGTGTGTTTCTAATAGAAACTTTTATTCATCTTGTGCACACTTTGGAGGAAAAATTATATGGTAAAATGTAATTTACGTTATTTTAAGCTGATAACAAACTTCACCTAAAATATTTTATATAGATATTAAATGCGTTTTTGTACTTTTTGAAATGGCTGATGAGTCTGACCACCGTAAACAACATGATAAATATTTTTTCTTTGAGACCAAAATCAATCAGTGTTATGGTTAGGCGTTGCGCTTAACATGAGGCAAACAACTTGACCGTCTCGTCATTTCATAACATAAAACACAATTACAAGTATTTAATGAAGAAAAACTTGTTGCTGAAACATTCAAGATGTTAAATACATCTGACGAAGGCAAGCGCTTCTGCAAAGTACCAGGGCAACATAAACCGAGCGGTATAATGAAAACAGGGGAGCTGTATCTTTTTACACGGCTCAATGAGCGCGAGCGGTACACGCCGCGTGGCCGGGTGGCCGGCGCGATACTGGACCTCCCTCTTCCTTATCTTGATTAATTTCCGACGATTTATTGCTGGGGATTAGTGTAGCGCCGCTTTTTAGATAGAAAGTTGAATTTGCTTGTAAGATTGAGCTGGTGTTTTCAGTGTACTGATCCAGGTTTGCATAAACAGAACAAGCACGGAAAATATAAGGTCTCATTTCGGTGACTTTCCGTCTTTTCCTCGAGATTTTGGTATCTCTATTTGCCCAAAATAAGTTAATAAAATTTTATTAATACCCAATTCAAAAATATCGAACCGAGTTTATGTAAAACTATCATAAGTGGTATGCTGAGCCCTATGGTTTGAACATCCCATTTGTTTACTAGACGACCAATGTGGCGCGGTGGGCGAAGGTCCGCCTGCGACGCAGAGGTTGCGGGCTCGATTCCCGCCTTGGGACAAATGTTTGTAGGATCTGCAAATATTTGTTCCGGGTGTTCTGGGTGTTTTCTATGTATAATAAAAAATATCTATCTATGTATTGTATTGTATTAAATATATATCAGTCATCTAGTACCCATAATACAGCTCAGTTTAACAGCAGCTTACCTTGGGGCTAGATGATGCTGTGTGGATTGTCCAGCATTATTTATTTATACGAATACGAATACGATTAGCCTGTTGTGTCCCACTGCTGGGCAAAGGCCTCCCCTTGATTTCTCCAGTCATCTCGGTTTTGAGCCAGTTGGACCCAAGCTCTATTAAAGCTGTCGAGATCGTCTCGCCATCTCTTTTTGGATCTGCCACGACGCCGATTTGCTGTCTCAGGGCTCCACTGAGTGGTGATTTTGGCCCACAGCTCATCCGGCATGCGACAGACGTGACCAGCCCAGCTCCATTTAAGCGTCGCAACTTTGTGAGCTATTTATTTATTTATTTATTTATTATTTATTATAATACAAAAATATGAGTGGTTAAAATTAAATATCTAAGACACCTTATCTATTATAGTAAATAGTCTATAATATATTTTTTTAATACTCTACTGTTGTCTCAAAAATCTAAGTGCATTAGAGAGTGTTAAAGTATTTTAAGAAAACACGCAAGCAAAGACGCAAGCAGAAACAGCTTTGTTAAAAGATCTCATAGCTACCTACCATCATTCTTTTCCATACTTCACCTCAAACCGATCTACGTAGATAAAACAGATCTTCACCACTGATAGAGAAAACACCAAAAAGGTAGACAAAGACAAACTGAACCAAAGGTAAATAACAAAATGTCACAATATGAAAATGGAAAACTTAATACGAACAAACTCATATCATAGTGCAATGAAAAACTTGCAAAGCGTCGAGACAAGTATTCGGATGACCAAAACTTGAAATCTATGAAAAATAAAATATTTTTTTTCACTTTGTTAAGCAACACCACCAAACAGTCGACAACTTAAACTACATTTTTTTTTTAATTAATACCAGTTGGTATCCATAAATAAATAATATTCATAAAAATAAGTTCGTATGAGTCAGTGGCCAACTCTGGTGACAGAGTTTAGGCTGCCCGAATGCCTCAGGAAGAAAGGAAGATAGGCCGAAGGATATAAACTTAGTTTTGCTAGTTCTTCTTCTTAGTATAGGGACTCGTGGCATATTTGCCACAATTTCGCCGAAAACCTCTGTTAGTATCATCTTGGTTCATTGACATAAGAATGCCAAGGAAAGACAATTGAAAGACTTGCTTAAATGATAGTTTTTTTTATAAACAAGGGCATAAGTAAATATTATAAAAACGGAATCTGATTGCTACTGGTTTGAAGGTTTTTAGCAGCTAGCAAAATGTTCAATGCTCTCTGAACAAAGTCGGTTAAGACTTCCTCCAGCCTCCCGGGTCCGCACACCATTTATATTCCTCCGTTTGATTCTAAATCCCCAACGTCTTAGCTGTACAATGATATTCTTAGCAGGAAACGTTGAAGCTATTTATTATCAAGTTTTTAAACCGACACCAAAAAATAAAAGAGAGATATTGATGAAAACTATTGCCAAAGACGGAGATGTAACACATAGATATAATTTAGCTAGTATGAACATACGTAACAACACAATGCACATACACGGATATACGGAATTGTTAGTGCAGATCCTAAACCCCCATTTAAAATTAAACCCGGTGGGAGGTAGGGAGTGGCCATTCTGTACATAGTACTAATATCTGTTCTGTGACTACTAATTAAATATGTTGTAGATTATGAATCTCGCAAAGTTTTTGAAGCATCAAGAATGTCACAATCTCTCAAGCACTCGTCCTTATTTATATAAAACGCAGGAAATAACATATTAATCTCAACTTCAACACTAACACATTTGTGTACCGAATCCCACAGCCTTTATAAATCTGTCGGCGAACATGGACCGGTCTTCTGAAATTCGAAATGAAGCTCTCCGATGACAAATAGTAGGGGACCAGAGATAGAGTAAGAATAGTACACACAGAATGAATGTACACAAGAGTAGTAGAGTTTCTCTGTGATAGAGCTCGTCCGGGGGAAGGACTACCACCATACCTATTTCTGCCGCCAAGCAGTAATGCTCGCATTGCTGTGTTCCGGTGCGAAGGGTATGGTTTCCGGTGAAATTACTGGCACATGAGGCTTTCGATCTTAGCCTCAAGGTGGCAACCCGCGAGTGATACCTCTGGTATTGCAAGCGTTCACAGGCTGCGGTAACCGCTTACCATCTTGTGGGCCATACGCTTGGTTGCCACTTCAGTTGTATAAAAAAAAAATATATATATGTGCAATATCACTTAATAAAATTAAAGATGAGCCCGTTGACGATCATTTTTAAAGCTCCAAAAAAGAGAAAACTAAGCATATCTTGTAATATGGGAACAAGATAATTTTCTACCATCAGATAATTTTTTGTAAATGCCTAAAAACACCCAGACCTAAAACAAATATTTGCGGATTGAAATATCTTTAGTTTGGGATGGGATTAGAGGGCTTTTCCAAAAGAAACCACAGCGTGCTAGATACGTGACCACCATTTATTCGTAGAATGACACGACAAGAAAACTACCTACCCACATTATATAAGATGGTTATTTTGCATCTACCCTTAATCTATGTATTTACATACATTTCACAGATCATGCCAAAATTTGTTGTCAGCGGGAATCAAACCCGCAGCCTTTCACTTTGAGGTCGTCAATATCTTTCAGATTAAGATAATTTTCAGGAAATACATTCTTCACAATTCTTTTTGCAGATTAAGATAGTTTTCAGGAAATACAGTCTTCACAATTCTGTGGTTTCTAACCATTTTAACCTCGTTCATACCCTACACTATGTCTGTTTAAAAGACTCTCAGGAGCCAAGTAATAAAACAGAACATCTAAATAGCATCTGGCGTTAAAACAACTGAAATGTGTCTCAATAACTCAAAGAGCCCTTAGGATGGTTCATTAGATAACATAAAATGTAGATTTTGGTATAAGTACCTAATTAATTATTATGATTGATTTCACGTCCAAACTCTCTCAACTACAAGTCTAGTGCTGAAGTAAAGTCAATAATAATTATCATATTAACTACTTAACTACTGGAATTTTAAAACCTAAGTTTTTTCAGTCTTATGCCTTGACTAAGCAGAGCAACCAACTTATGACCATTTTAACCATCCATAGGATTTTTTCTCTTATTATATATTCTTATTTACAATAAATAACGAGAGTGGACGTATTCATTTAAATTATGTTTCAAGTCAAGTTTGTGTTGAGTTTATCAAATGGGCTAAAAACTATGCAAAAGAAGATGACAAATACGCGTGCCGGTTATTGTAAAAACCAGTCACTGAATTTCTACCCAATCCGATAAAGTTACGTTCATCAGCGAAAAACCAGCGGTGCTGCAGTAAATGGACTCGTTACGCTGATCCGTTTATTTAAACCTAACCTAAAACCTGTGTTCAGCATAGTCACTCAGTGTGTGTGTATTATAAAAGCGAAAGATTGTACGTGTTTTATAGTTCTCACAGCGGATCTCGGCCGTCGTGAAGTTAGCCGTTTCGATGCGCAATGGAGCTTTTTAAAACTAAATTGTCTAAGCGCATCACAAACGGTTGACTTCACGGAAGCCTAGATCCGTTGTGCGAACTATAACTGAGTTTGTCTTCACATAACCGTCCAAATCACTTATCTCATATTGTTATAATGTCAATGACTCATGAGTCATACAATGGTTAGACCCCACAAAATCAATACTAGTAATTCCGTAACAAAAACGTGATCAACAAACAATAAATTGTCTGAATGTTTGTACACAGTTCCAGCAGTGACACCCGCATCCAATTTATCTATAGATAGTTATCAGATTGTCCGTCTGTCACACCAATAGATTATAATAAGAATACAATAGTATTTGAGCCCTGCGCCGAATTCATGATTGGGAATTAGAAAAAATATTATAATCAGTTTTATTACTTACTCAATCATGGTGACAAGTTATCAAGATATCAATAATAATCTATAACTGACTAGCTTTACGTTTTACAAAACATATTTTAACTTTTATCAATCGTATTTTGTGCGTGTTTTTGTTCGGTGTTCTCAAACATTAATCCACATCAATTAGATTGGAAGAATAAATAAATAAATAAAGATGGACAATCCACACAGCATCATCTAGCCCCAAGGTAAGCTGCTGTTAAACAGAGCTGTATTATGGGTACTAGATGACTAATATATATTTAATACAATACAATACACATTGATACATATTTTATTAATAGAAAATACCCAGATCACCCGGAAAAAATATTTGATGATCGTACAAACATTTGTTCCAAGGCGCGAATCGAACCCGCAACCTCTGCGTCGCAGGCGGACCTGCGCCCGCTGCGCCACATCGGTCGTCAAAAGAATGACGTTATTAACAATTATCTTACAAGTTTTGTTTTATGACATTTGATTACTAATATTTGCAAAGTATTAATTTATTACTATCTTTTAAAAAGTCGTTTTTTTTATACAACTGAAGTGGCAACCAAGCGTACGGCCCACAAGATGGTAAGCGGTTACCGCAACCTATGGACGCTTGCAATACCAGAGGTATCACTCGCGGGTTGCCACCTTGAGGCTAAGATCGAAAGCCTCATGTGCCAGTAATTTCACCGGAAACCATACCCTTCACACCGGAACGCAGCAATGCGAGCATTACTGCTTGGCGGCAGAAATAGGTATGGTGGTAGTCCTTCTCCGGACGAGCTCTATCACAGAGAACTCTACTACTCTTAATTTAAAAAACTAGCTGGTTTGTAATTGGTAATTACTCATAGAACCTTTGCTCAATAAATTTGTGACATGACATGACACCATGACGCATGTAATAGATTAATTTTTGTTTTACATAACATCTTTTCACAAAAACTTTTTGTTATAAAAAAGGTCTTCTGGAGACAATTGGCCCAGAACATTTTGTAACCACTTTATTAAATAGCTGTTTGACAATAAATAAAATTTGATTTTGATTTACTGCCCCTTGATTTTCGTATTCATGTTATTCCAGCAAAGCGTGCGGTTGAGATCGCAAAAGAAGTCACACTTACAGCTGGATTAATAATATAAACTACACGTTTTCAAGCACACAATCAAAAACATAATTTTCCATCTGAATATATCCAATTTCCGTAAAGCACATCTAAGCGGCAACTAAACCAATAACATCACTACAAAGCCGACTATCAAGTTAATGCTCATATAAATAGTGCGATTTCCCGAGCCCACTCCTTAAGCCTCGGTTTCGGGATCCCCTGATGGGATCAATTTGTATAGCTTCCGTCTAACCCCGGCAATCCTGGAAATTGCGACCTTAATAGCCGTATTTAAAGCTACATTTCGATCGTAAAAGTTTCAAAAGCACAATACACCGGTAAACTATAAACGACCAATATAACTGTACTCATCTCTTTCTTCTTCATTTCCTCTTATCGTCCAACTTCTTCAAAGTTGGGGGGAGGTGGGGAGGTCTAGGGAATTTGGTTTATGTAATTGCGTGTAATTTGTGCGCAAGATGCGGCGTGCCAATGCTTCGTTAGTAGTATCTGGAATGCAAGGTACACACGGTGTGGACGCGGGTGTAATGGGCCGTTAGATGTGTACTCAGCTTAATGTATGGCCATCCTAATGGCAGGCTTAGAAGGGTCAGGGGTCATGGTATTTGCAAAGCAAAATTTAAACGTCTAACTTTTGAGTGTTGCTGACTTTTTAAGATCTGGTAGTGGGACTCTTCAGCAATAGTCCGTCTTGGTGGGTATCACCGCAGTGCTAGAAATTGTGTTTCAAGCAGGGATAGTGTGCAAGCATTACTTACTGTAGTTTACAAAAGGCACTGTAGCAATTTAAATAACTGGGCATAAAAGTTTTCTTGGATTTTTTTTATGTCAGTAAGTGACAAAACGATCAAGTCGCTAGTTGTGATTTCCGTCAGGCAAACGACTTACGGTATCCATATTTGCTGACATGATTCAGACTTTTTACTTTCAATATAATTTTTATCAATAACATATATAAATCAGACAACACTTTGCCCGTATTTAATTCAATCTTCAACAAGAAACTCAAACTGTAAGTTTTCTAATTGTTAATTTCCCCCAATAATTAACCTATTTCAATAATGACCGCATTCACCAAACTTCCTCCGTGCCTTCGCTAAATTAAGCTCATTAACTGCGAGGCTGTCAGTCGCGCATTCCTCAACTTCCCCTCTCTAGGTACGAGAGGAATGCTTTGGAGGTACTTTTTAGAGGAGATTGGGGAACTGAGAATCTTAATTTGAAACGGTTGGCTCTGTTTAGCTCTGAAAACGGTTTATTCCCATCTGTCACCCAGCTCTATAACCCATTTGACTCTACTGACTCTGGTGACGTTCGATCTGTCAAATTTCATTTAGATTCAGCCTTTGCAGCTTTGGCGTGTTTGAGTACCTATTCATTAAGATTATTTTTATCTTTATCAAAAAAACAGTTTTGATAAAGTCGTTGTATAGGAAACCGGCATGTCCAAGAACTAAAAATTCAAAAGACATGTGCCATCTACCAATCCGCATTGGGTCCGCGTGGTGGAGTAAGACCTAATCACTCTCGCTTGAGAGTAGGCCATCGTCCCAGCAGTGGGAACATTTTAGAAGACTGTCATGATGATGATGAAAGTCGTATTTCATCGTTCGTTCGTTTCAAAATGACCCTTGTGATTTTATTGAAATAAATCATTTTTGACTTTGACTTTATTAGGTAGTTAGCACTTTTATGTTCCACATCGCTTTAGTTTCTAATCAAAAAAGTGGTATATGCAAAATGATAAAACAAAACAGGTTGTTAAAAAGAGTCTGGCCACAGAATAAAATTAACTGCAGTCGTGATTAACACGAAGCTGTGAACGAGGTCTCATCAACTGCTTTACTGTTTTTCATTACCGCACTGTACGACTTCAATGAACAGGCCTGAAAACAAATGTCATAAGTCGAAAAACCAGATTATTATGTTTTCTATACAGAATGATATAAATTGTGTTGTTAAGTTGCCAGTGATCCATAATTATACTGACCTATTTTTTGATTTAGCTGAATTCTATTATTTCTATTATCATATTATTTCCTTTAATTTAGAAGACTCGTGGTTTTTGTAAGCTGTTGCGATTTCTTTCCCTAAAATATAGGGGTTAAGCACGATTCCCATCGTTCTTAGTAATCATCTAAACATTTGCATATAAAGATAATATTAGTATAGTGTGTTTATTTAGTAGTTACCTACGATACTCCGTTGCGTTACCAACTAAAATCGACATTGACTCATGTCAGTAGCATATGTCTATAAACCTCTGTGGTTTTTTAGGTGCTATTTGTTTTTTTAAGAGTAGTAGAGTTCTCTGTGATAGAGCTCGTCCGGGAAAGGACTACCACCATACCTATTTCTGCCGCCAAGCAGTAATGCTCGCATTACTGTGTTCCGGTGCGAAGAGTATGGTTTCAGGTGAAATTACTGGCACATGAGGCTTTTGATCTTAGCCTCAAGGTGGCAACTCGCGAGTTATACCTTTGGTATTGCAAGCGTCCATAGGCTGCGGTAACCGCTTACCATCTTGCGGGCCGTACGCTTGGTTGCCACTTCAGTTATATAAATAAAAATGAAAAAACCTTTCGGTACTTTGATTCTTTATTTGGTAAATAAATTTAAAATAAAAATACAAAAATTCACTAAAAGGGATGCAATTTTGCTCAAAAGTGACTTACCACTTTTCTTCACAAACCCTCACGTCTTCATTAAGTTTCACAATAAAAATAAAACTTTATTTTACTCCCGTCCGCGATTAGTGTTAAGTAGAGGTTAGTGTCTATTTGAGTTCTTAGTTTATAGTAATAGCGAGTTGGTGCAAGGCGTCTATGTAATTATGAGTAAAAAATTAATTGCTGTGCGTTAGGCTCGCTAAAACTCGACAACGGCTGGACTGATTTGGCTAATTTTGGTCTTGAAATATTTTTAGGAGTCCAGGGAAGGTTTAAACGGTGGGGAAATATTAGCTAATTACAGGAACTAATCCGTCCAATATTAAAACTCAAAAAGTTTTATTAATTTTATTCATGAAATAATTACAATTTGTAATAACAAGCAATGAATAAAAAAAACTTAATGAATTTTATGTTTATAATCTGTGTTTTTTTTTTTTTTTTTTATACCACTAAAGTGGCAACCAAGCGTACGGCCCACTTGATGGTCAGCGGTTACCGTAGCCTATGTACGCGTGCAACATTATAGATATCACTTGCGTGTTACCACCCTGAGACGTTAGATGGAAAGTCTCATGTGCCTGTAATTTCACCGGAAACCATACCCTTCGAACCGGAACACAGCAATGCGAGCATTGCTGCTTGGCGGCAGAAATAGGTATGGTGGTAGTCCTTCCCCGGACGAGCTCCATCACAAAGAAATCTACTACTCTTAAGTAAATCATGTCATCAATAAGTAAATCTGTGTAAATCATTTGTATAAACAAACATGCAATGCTCATAAAAATTACTTAATTTGAAATCAATTAACATAATATAACTTTCATTGATTAAACATGTCAATTAAAATTTAAATCGCATTGAAAACTTTTAATTGATTAAAATTTTCATAAAAATGTCATTGTATTTATTAACGGCGAGCTTTAACCGATTAATTGATAAAACGATTAGCATAATAATGATGTTATTATAATCTTGTGGATTTATGAATCAATAATTATCGATTTACAACGAATTCAAGTGGGTATTTGAACTGGATGTAAATAGTAATTTAGAAACGGTGTTGGATTTGATTGTCTAACGGCATTTTTATATAAACAATAAATGCGAGTTTCAACTCATTTAACAGTTGTGGGTGACCAAAACTGTTAATCACTTGCAACACATTATTTATAGCCTATATAGATATCATTAAAACACTAGAAACTAGTGGTCTAGTGGTTGTGATCCCGCGTGCCGGTCTTAAGATCGTGAGGTCAAAGCCCGGTCGTGCACCGGTGCACCGCAAATGCATTCGATTTTTTTTACACAAAAAATCGGAGTTGCTGTCGATTCGGACAAAATTTATTGGGACACAGTGTCCCAATTGACACTTTTGATTTTAATATTTTTTTTACTGTCGATTCGGACACCATAAAAAAAGCTGCATTGTACAGTCAGTTAAAAAAACGAGGCCCGTCGGCGGCACAGCAAGATGACGAATAGATGCATGGCAAGGTCACACTCTCTCTATTTAGCCGCATCTAACTCAAATGAAAGCTATTTTTGAGACCTTCATTTTCGATGACAGCTGTCAAACTTCAAACGGCTATATCTCGGGATCTACTGATCTCAGACTAACTAATGTGTGCAATGATTATGCCGGTGCTCAAACAGTGAAGAAAAACGTCGTGAAGAAACCGGCATGACCAAAGACTAAAACGTGGAAATAAAGTAGCTAGAGTAGTAGATATCTTTGTGATAGAGCTCGTCTGGGGAGGACTACCACCTTACCTATTTCTGCTGTCAAGCAGTAATGTTTGATTTGCTGTGTTCCGGTCCGAAGGGTATGGTTTCCGGTAAAATTAATATACATGCGCATGAGAATTTCGATCTACGTCTTAGGGTGGCAACCCGTGAGTGATACATTGCAAGCTCTCATAGGCTGCGGTAACCGCGTACCATCTTGTGGGCCTTACGCTTGGTTGCCACTTTAGTATAAAAAAACCGCATTCAGTATGCATGTGGTTTATGTATGGACAACTACTCTTGCTTGAGAGTATGCCGGTGTCCAAACAGTTCTGTAAGTAGGAACATAAAAGGCTAATTAAAATTATTAAGATAAAAGCTTCAGCTTGTCTTTAGATTTAGAAACAAAATGAAAGCGATACGGGCGTTTCTACTTGATTCTGTCCGCTCCTTGAAAGATGCTAGTAAATGCTGAATAATTTGAATTGAGGAATTGAGCTGATTGAGTTTGTTGAAAGGCTCAATGGGGTTGGACTCAGCAATTTCCAGAGCCTTTGAAAGATAATTTGAAAAGGAAAACATATAATTTGATAGTGTAGTTTTGTAAGCTGTGATAATGGTACGTTTCTACGGTTACTTGCTGACTTAAATTCCACCTTACCAAGCTACTTACAGCTTTAACACCTTTAAGAAAGATTAGTGATTTTATCAGCAAATCTAATCAAAATTCAGATAGATACGCTTAGAGGCCTGAAGGCATTATTAATTTTCACGTTTCGAGGAACTTGCGGTAATTTGGTACACAAATGTACTTATATAGATAGACTAGTGATAGATGTATGGGGAAGGAGTACTTAAAAATTAAAACCGAACTTATCATATTGACCTGAATGATAATGTTGACGATATCGTTTCGGCATATTTTCAAAAAAATCGATAATTCGATAATGTCAAACAACTTGAAAATAATTTCTACGGTATATAATATTTTTTTTCCTTTTTTTGGTGTTATTATAATATTTTATGTAACAAAACTTTAGTAGTTTCTGTTCCGTTAAACGTCTTTTCTAACTTTATTTGTTTAGCGGAGAAGTACCTACCTAAGTTTGGTTTATTAATTAATTAACAAATCTTTAGTACTTAAAAAAGAGAAATACCAAAGACTTTATGAATATTATCATTTAAACTAAGAATTATTTACTATCCCTTAGCCTAATTCGAGAGTGGCAAACTGACGAGAGTGGCGTGGCGTGAGAGAAGGCCTAAATACCCAGCAGTGGATTCTAACAGACTCATTAGATGGATATAGATAGATCATCATTTAAACAAATAACACAACAAAATAGACAACCCAAAACGAAATGGAATAGTACATTATCAAAATGAACATTTTGATATCACGATCGGGCTAAAAATATAGTAGATATTGTAAAAACAAAGATTTTCGAACAGAGCAATAGATCAGCTATGAGCGAAGTCGATAGGACCACGTCCTCGGGGGTTGATAGCGACATAAATCTCCGCCCAGCAGCTGACCGACAAAAAGACCGGGTCGCAGACCACAGCAGAATGGCTCTACTAACAAAACTTGTCGATGAAGTTAGTCGAACAATATTGACTATTCTTTTTAGCCTGAAGAGCGCCACATCGATTTTACCAATGAATAATGTTTATCAAAATTTTAATATTAATTATTATGACATCGCATAATGAGCTAGGAACAATAGAAAAATGTCTGGAATTATAATAGATTAGATAAAAACACCATCATCTTATATAATATGAATTGTTCATTAGTCTCGCTAAAACTTTAGAACGTCTAGACCAATTTGGATAATTTTTCACATAAAATATTTGTGTAAGTCCAGGAAAAATTTTAACGGTGAGAAAAAAATATAAATCAATAATTAGTAGGGTGTACTGCCGTATACATTCTTGACCCCATTGTACCATAACCACCAGACAAGACAAATATTTGCAGATTATTCAAACATTTTGTCACGCATTGGTTGTCAGTCGGTCAGCGCAACGAATAGATTTAAACAAGCTAAGTATGTTTTTTAGTCTGTGACAATGGGGATGTAATTTGGAGATATCCAGTGTGGGTGAGGATGTGGAAGGGTCGTTAGGACTTGTAAGCATATTGCAGAGTAACAGCTGCAATTACTTATTGCAACTATCATATTTTCTGCAACATTTTTTTGGGTACAAGAACTCAGATAGCAGAGTAAAGCTGAATACTCAACCGCTATTTCATTATTTAAGATCGTGTTAACTGTTCAAAAGGTCATAGTTTTCAAAATAGTATGGACAAAACGTTAAAAAAGTCATCACTTAAGATTTAACTAGTTGAAGAGCGTTTCAGTATTTGGGCGTAATGTATGATTTTACATTGGGTCAGTAGCAAAGTCAGTGCTGACCCGCTATTGACCCAATGTAAACGCTGTCGGGTCAGTACTGACTTCAAATTCTCGCATTGTCACCCTTTGTTAAACAGATAAAGTCAGTTCTCAAAGTCAGCACTGACTTAATTTGGATTCAGTCACTGACCCAATGTAAATCGCACCTAACACTCATTTATACTAACTTAGTCACCTTTGGTCTACCTCTAGCTAGACTTAAAAAAAATGTAGCTGGTCTCGAAGTGGATACTATCAAAAGTTAGTAAAAAAGCGCTTGTAACTGGTTTAGTTGTTTTTAACAGATCAAAGCTCTGTTTATCGTCACCATTTGGATGGGTGGCAATGATGATTCATGGCACGTTAAGCTGTCCGTCCCAAATTTTTCAAAGTTGTTAGGCCGTCTATTAACTTCGAAACGAGACTGGGCTACTGACTACCTAAATAATAAAGATGGTGTGGGCAAAATATATTTTTTTGTATTTGCACATACCAAAAAAAAATTACGTTAGAACTAGATTTTTTTCTGTATTTTTGGTAAAAGCAAAGACACAGTGAAAGAAAGCAACAATAAACAGTGTGACAAAGTAACCTATCACCTAGCAAAGTAGGTACTTCTACGAAGAAATGACCTGAGAAGTTCCAAAGTACTCCAAAAGCTAACTTTTCTTGTTACCAACACAACGTACATTCACACGTTCTAAACCGTCGCCCGCATTCTAGCGAAAAACACAATAAGTATACTAAACAGTAGCTCTACTTCTGATCACGCACTTCTCGTTTCTTGTAATTATGTCGTTAGGATAATGACGTAATAAGATGTAATTGAGATGTAATCAAGGTGACAAGGGGTTGTCACCCACAATATTATAACTCTAGACACATATATAATTTTCGTTCACTTTACAGTTACATCGTTGAGATAATGACGTAAAATTGTGACCAAAAGGTTTAATCAAGGTGACAAGTGGGTTGACTCACGCGATGTGATGCATGACACAATATTTTTGTTCACTTGACGGTTATATTGGAAGGAATTACATCAAATCTAGGTGTAAATTTGGAGTCATAGTCTTTCTATGACATTTGTCGAACGTATATAAAGCCTAAAGGTTGTATAACTACAAAACTAAAAATAAAATAAAATGTAATGTGGCAGCTTGCTAAGCTAATGTCTTTCCTTGTAATTCTTACTCAGTCAAATCTCAATTTGAAAGACGCATTAGCTAGCAGAGATTTATTTATAGTTTAATTATTAATAATAAGATGTTCATTCGTTGCAGTTTTTTTTTAAATTTATAAGGAATAATAAGTACATAAAAGTAACAAAAAGCACATAAAAAACTACAGAGGTTTATAGACATATGCTACTGACATGAGTCAATATCGATTTTAGTTGGTAACGCAACTTAGGTACGTAGGTAACTTCTGAGTTGAGTTGAGTTTTGTTACTGAAATTGTATGTACTGTGCTAAAGTTGAGAACAAAAAGCGATCGCCTCACCTTCGTTACAAGTTAGCTAACAAGCGCTTAATGCTCTTCTGTTAATGCTTTTTATCTTGATACTTTTGTACGACTTTTCAAAATACGCCTCAGAACGGAGAGTTTGTGAAACTTTTACAGTCTTGGAAGGTTTTTTATTGTGAGCCATTTTAATGATACCTCTAATGATTATCAACCAGCTTCATTGCTTTAGAATACCAGGTATTATAAAAAACTAACTAACTCAGACGTCCCCTGCAAGCTTATCACAGGTGCGGATAAATTTTGGTTTGACATTTTGATTGACATTTATTTAACTTTGTTAAACCTTTTGCTAGACCTGGTGGTAGGACTCTTCAGCAAGAGTCCGTCTTGGTGGGTACCACCGCACTGTCAGATATTCTACCTCTAGTAACGCTTACGCACTACTGCTTGGAGGTAGAATATCTGGCACTGCGGTGGCACCCACCAAGATGGACTCTTGCTGAGGAGTCCTACCACCAGGTTTTACATCGTTTATTAAGGTAATTCCTTCAGTATCACTTTCATGATTTATAGTTATTATAGGCTACAATCGATCCACCATTTCTAGCGCTGATGCTCAATTGTCTTTTTCTCTTAAAAATATCTCTAGTTCTATTTTTAAATAAACCTGACACGTAGGTCCAATAACAAGGAGCTAACAATCAAAATGCTATAGATCCTTACGGTAAATTATACCAGAGTCAGAAACAGATCTATAATAACAGTAACTTATCATAGCTTGTAGTCTTTATCAGCAAATAATCTTTTAACCCGAAATAAATTTGTGCCTGTAGAACTACGGAATCGTTACTGATTCGTCAGTGAACGTTAAGTGCCGAAACTTTGCTTGTTAATTCACAAAGAGATTCGTAGAGCCTATGGTCTGAGTTAGTGGCAGGACAAACGATGATCAAAGGCTCTGAACGGTTCATCGAAAATCCTTAATTTAACTGAAACAGCTTTCTCTTCCGAGTAAGATTATCTCACTCCGAAGCTGCTATCAGTATTTTAAAAACATTGAAGTGTTTTTTCCTCACGAGCACTTTCCAAAACGATGTGCTAAGCGTCCGCTTAAGCCAAACTGCGCGGCCTACGACACGACTCCATTTGCAAATTGGACGCTTAGGGCCTGGGCACACTGGATGCTGAAACTGAGTGCCACCGGGCATGGTGCGGGGCTTGTTAAATGTTACTGTACCCATAAACAAATTATTGACAATGGGGACAAGTGGCATGTTTTTTAATAGTTTTATTGAAATCCCACTGTCCCCATTAACGGGGACACGGTTAATGGGGACATCAGGAATACACGCTTGTGCGTAATGTGCGTCTTGTTAAGTGGATTTGCACGACGGAATTCTGAGATGCATGGAGCACAGTGAAACAACCGTCTTAGCTGAGTATTCGTTTATTCTGAATCACGAAGCGAATGACTTGTATAGGTACACATCATTCTTTGTCATTCATCATCATTTGTCATGAATTTATGTAAGTACGGGCTGCATCTATGGGTACTAAGATTTTGATGTGATCTTAACCAAGACTTTAACCAAATATCAATGTCAAGTTTAAAGAGTTTTAATTCAATAAAATCACAAGGATCATTTTGAAAAGGTCCTACTAGCTCGGTTTGTAAGTGCCAGTTCTAAAATAAATATAGCAACTAAAACGGCTGGATTTCTTGCTTTTTTTGTACCACAGTAGATGCTAAAATTAGATTAAAAGTTTTCAAACTTGGAACACTATTTTAATAAGACTATTTCTTGGTTTGTTTTTTAAAAAAAGGCTTTGGTTAGAATGTGATTTTTTTACATTTGATTACATGTAGGTATGCATTTAGTTCTGCGGTCAGTGTACCAGAGCCCTTATTAGCCGGAATAACGTAAACAAATCAGAGAATATTAACTTTTATGGCTCAGAAAATAAGAGATACGATAGCACTGCAAGAAATAAGAAAATGAGTGGCGAGAGAAAACGATAATAACAAACTTAGGATTTAATTTTAAAACTTGGAGTAAGTAATTGTATTGAGAGGTACTTCTATAGTATAGAACATTGGTGGATTAGTAGTAGTGACTCCACCTTTAATCTTGAAGTTTAGTAGGTTCGAATCCGGTCGAGCACCAACGCTACTGTGCGCAACGCCAGTCGCTCAAACGGTAAAGAAAACACCGCAAAGAAACGAGTTAGTACTATAACAGCGGGATGTTTTTGTAATGCATGTCACTTGACATGAGACAAACTGTTTGGCTGTTTTATCAATCTTGTTGACATAATAATTAATTTATAGAAAAAAAAAAACCCGAATTGAAATTGAATTATTTTTTTTGGCAGAATATGCTGATACGGAGCGAGCGATATTACACGTTTTTTACTAGTTATTTAAAAAGTAATTTTAAGGAATTATTTTTAAATTTGATAAATTTTTCCAATTATTATTTAAATTTAAATTATTTATTCCAATTTAAATTTAAATCATAATTTCATAATCGCGTAACAAACATACAAAAAAAAACATACAGTCATACTATAGATAACCTCCTATTTTGAAGTTGGTAAAAAAAAAGCAATACATTAGCAATATTTACTGGACATTGTACATTTACTGGACATTGTACATTTACTGGACATTGTACATTTACTGGACTTTGTACAATTGTACAAAAGAACACACCTAATCGATCATAATAATCGATTGGATCAAATTAGTGGTCTCTGATCCCCGACCCGCACCATAGATTACCAAATAGCTACTATCGTGATGCCAATCAATCAACTAGATCCAGCTAAACTCCATGACATCCATGATGTAATTTAAAATAAGCTTTGTATTAAAGGAGATAAGGTTTATGATGCTGTGAGGTTATGCGCCTAGTCAGCCACAAAAGAGTGATTGGTGAAAAAGAGCAATGAATACTTACCAGAATGTGGTCAGTAAGAGGAGTATAATGTTATTAATTAACTATTAAAATCTAATTGTTATTTTTATGAAAGGCTAATTTACCACTTGTTTTTGTAATTTGTGCCGATGATGTTTTGAAGCTATTTAATTTTAAATGCTCTTAAAAATAGTTTTTAACCATTAACCTTTAATTTTATTAAAAACACTTTACCTAACTAATAAAAAAAAATCCAAGCAATAAATAAAAACCTCCAAAAACCTTCGCAAAAGGCCTCTGTCACCTCGAGGGTAAAAAACTAGGTGACAGTTGGGAATAATCCCTTTTTCCTTTTACTTAATTACTAACGTCCAGTCACTTGACTAACTTAACAGTGCGTTGATTTTCAATCAGCAGTGTGTCTGTGTAGCTAAGTGTACCAATCTTTAATTATTAGATAAAAAATGAAGGCATGCATGCAGGAATCATATCAATTGGCTACGCTAATAAATTACAAGGTTGTATATCTCCCTCCAAGAGGTTTGCAAACAAAAACACTCCGATTTGCAGAGAAGCTAACAAGAAGGTATTTGCATAAATTTGCGTTTCGTAAATGGGGTCCCATGACAAGTTTAATCTTGTCTTTGGAATTTATTGCTTGCAATGCACTGGCTGTACCTACTTCAATTGTTAGTTTGTAGATAGCTGAAATGAAGGTGTTACCTAGTAGTAATGGTAGAAGCAAAGAGCTAAGGTGTGCATTATTATTATTTTTTACCACTCAATAAACAAACCAGTAGGTAATTTCATAGTAAAATGTTACCGTAGCATGTGGAAGTTTGAAATACGAGTGTAAAAGCGTAGATCAAAAGATTGATGTGTAATTAATTGCAACGGTAAAATAAAATATGTTCGTATAAGTCAAGTAACCGTAAAGTAAACCAGTACTTATCATACCGTTCAAATAACTCCTGGCAGTAGAAATAGGTATGACGGTACTCCCCCTGACAAGTTCATCTAACTCTACTACTCTCAATCATCAAAACAAACTACAAAAATACCTTAAACTTCGTTAGAAACTTGAAACCAAAACGTAAAATAAAACCGTTTAATGTGGATAGTTTGGAAACAAAAGAGTTGTTTAGCAAAGTTCCCGCGAGCCCGAGACGCGGTGGCTGCGAGTTGTATGGATGTTGTTCAGATCCATGCTGTTGTTTATCTCCCTAGCATCAGTTTATATTTTCCCTGGTGGTAGAACTCTTTCAGCAACAGTCCGTCTTGGTGGGTACCACCGCAGTGCCAGATATTCTACCTCCAAGCAGTAGTGCGCAAGCATTACTATGTTTAGGTTTGAAGGGCACTTTAACAAGTGAAATTACTGGGTGAAAGAGACTTAACAACAACGTCTCAGGGTGATGAGCGCAGTGCAGTGCCACGCAGAACACTAAGCTTTGGGTCTCTGTTATGGTTAGGTGGTGCTTAACACCAGACAAGCGCCTTGATCGTCTTGTCACTTGCTGACGTAAAAAAAAAAGAAAAAAGAAACTTTGTGGATGACTTTATCTATAGTTCGCACAGAGGATCTAGGCTTCCGTGAAGTTAGCCGTTTGTGATGCGCAAAGACAATTTAGTTTGAAAAAGCTCCATTGCGCATCGAAACGGCTGATTTCACGACGGCCGAGATCCGTTGTGAGAACTATACTGTAATCTCACCAACATTTAAAATGTTCCAACTTAATTCATAAACATGGTAGCGTGGTGAACAAGTACCGGGTTGAGAAGCGAGAAGTAACGAGTTCTATTCCCGCTGCTGAAAAATGTTTGCATAAAATATCGTGTGTTATTATAAGTATTTCCAAAAAATTATATGCACATGTTATCAGTCATCTGGATCCCATAAAATAAGCTTTGTTTAATTTGAAGATGAATGGTGTTTTGTAAAAATGTCCGTCATTTACTAAAAAATAGGCTTGGTAACTACGCAGCAGAACCAAACCGTTACAATCCGATCATTTATCTCCTAAAAGAATGTACGATTTTATGAGGTATTCCTTTCGCGAACTTTTACGCTACGCCACAAGTTGAAAGTTCTCACAAATTACCTATTTCTATGCTTATTCTAATATAACAGCACTGAAATAAATTGAGTTTGGTCTAGACATTAAGCGGTTCTCGACAATGGAAGCCATTACAGCTAAGGACTTGAAAGTGAAATGACCGTCGCAACTTTTCCCCACAGATAGCGAATGCTGCGACTCTCTGCTGGTACCTTGCAGTGAGTCAACTTCGCACCAAAGGGTCATTCAAAATCATCGAAAAAAAAGCCGACCGATGTGGCGCAGCGGGCGCAGGTCCGCCTGCGACGCGGAGGTTGCGGATTCGATTCCCGCCTCGGTTCAAATGTTTGTACGATCTACAAATATTTTGTTCCGGGTGTTCTGGGTATTTTCTTTATTATAATAAAAAATATCTATCTTTGTATTGTATTGTATTAAGTATTTATATCAGTCATCAAGTACCCATAATACAGCTTTGTTTAACAGCAGCTTACCTTGGAGCTAAAAGATGCTGTGTTGATTGTTAAAAATAAATAAATAGGAAACTAGTTTATTGTCAGATTTTTCTAGGCTGGGGCGAGTGGAACTGGCGTAACTTCTTAGTTATTATGATCCTTCGGATTTCAAATTATTTGGGCATAATCATCTCAGTCAGCTAATAGACATCAGGCTAATAGAGCTCTAAACATAGGCCTCCTGCTCCTAGAGTTTCATGACAATCAATGATAGCAAGTGGCAATCAAAGCACTTTTGTATGTGGGAAGATATCTAAGCTATATAAATTATCAAGTCATAAGCTAAATTTTATTTTAAATATCAGAAAGTCTCTTAAGTGGTTCAACATAATTGAACCACAAACACTTACGCAAATGACAAGGATATTTTCTCCACTGTGACAGGTAAGTCCTGCTCGATAAGATCTCCCGTCACCGCAAGGGGGCGCGACAAACGAATTAATATTATTTTAATGGCCCTTCCCGCCATCATTTACTGTTATCTCAACTTTTTACAGAATCCATTCGCAGGAAGGAAGACGGTTTTTATGAATTTTGTGGCGTGTTCGGAAGGAAGATCTTTTGATATGAATTTAGTTGAGATGTTTTAATTCTTTACGCTGTCGTACTTTACTGGGGCAGTTTTAAACTCTTGTTTGTCGTTTGAAATTTTGTGATAATAAAATACAAAATTTTATAGAATTAAATTGATGACAGAGTGAAGTGGAAAAAAAGGATTGCTGAACCCTGACTATACTTGATGATTTATGTAGGCAAATAGCTGGCTATTGGAAGAATAACATTTATAAAAGTAAATGATAAAAAAAAAAGGCGTAACAACCGTAATGGTCAGGCTTGCCACTTAACGTCCCGTGTCATTAATTACTAAATATACAATATAGTAAAATAAATATAAAGTAAATGAAAATTTCTAGCTTGATACATTTTATGATATCAACTGTAAAAAGTATATAAAGGTGTAAACTGCCGGTAAAGTTGCATCTCTAGTTCAAATTTATGATGATACACTTCCGAAACACTTCCTCCATCGCTCGGCAAGTTCGAATCGTCATAGTTCCGGTTCGCATCGGAGTTAGAATAGCTGTATCTAACTTCAAAATACCCTTTGCATATGTAATATAGGTATTGCCCGGTTAACATTATTCCAGTGATTTAATCTAGGAATGCATTGGAATGATTAAAAATGTACAGAAAATGTGCTGGTAGGTAGATAGTGAGACTTATTCCCATCTGTCACCTCATAGCGTGAGAGATTGGACAAAAAAGTTTGATCTGTCACACTGTTAGTGACGAGAAAACGATGCTCTTTTTAACCCATATATGCCCAGAAAGATTTAGGTCTCCGATTTTCATGAATTTTGGATATGTTGGTCCCTAGGGGTTGCAATTAATCTACAAAGAAGTAATTTTCAGTTTCAGTAAGTAGAAGTATTTTTTTTTCAATGGGTCGAAATCGACCCCTTGGTCAAATATGGTCCAGCAATGGTAAGAAAAACATAGGTAAAATAAAAAATGTTTTGTATCATAATAAGAGCTCTTGTATTCATTGTAATTACTTTATAACTAAGAATATATAAATCAACAAAGTAGGAACGTTATTATTTGGCATCAGGCAACTTACAAACATAACAACATTAGGGTAATAATAACGCATTAGGCATGGAACTTCTCAAAGCATTTGTCATGGAGATTTACTCCACATGAACGGCACATTTTTATTGTTTTATTTTTGCAGTAGGCACACCTTCTTCGGTTCTGACCAACCATGATCATATGATCAGCTGCATGTCTTCGCACGGACAATGGCACGTTTGACATCACTTTTAGAGGAAGTCCAGGATTCAATCTCGCAGTCCCATATTTTAATAGAAATGTTCTTGCAATCGAGCGTCTAAACTCCAGCGTATCAACGTTGGTTCCCAGTGATCTGGCCAGCAAAGCGGAGTTATTGACTGTCACGTCAATCAGCCATGTCAGTAGACACGTATACCATTTTTTCCCCCTTATAGCAATGCGATACGCACCTACGTTGGCATCTAATCTATCTACTCCGCCCATGAATCGGTTGTATTGGGCGACCACATTTGGCTGATCGATGTCGATCCTTCGTTTCACAGCTGCTGAGTATCTGTTCGCTTTTTGGATGGGTTGGACGCCAAATTCATTTGATAATAGAGTCACCACGTTATTATCATTCCAGCGAACGGCACAAATGCTATCGTTTCGATCAAACCGATAGTCGTAAAATCCTCTGGGTTCCTTCTTGAATGACTTCACATCAAGAAGCGGACATTTGTCCACTCTATTCTGGCGAGCTGTTCCAGTAATTTTAACGTTCTTCCCTTGTAGGCTACTCAGCAGAGAGGGCGACGTGAAAAAGTTGTCACAGTATACCGAGAACGCACAGTCTGGGTATACGTTCTGTACAGCCTGTGTTAGCTTTGTGACTACGTGCTCGCCAAGCCCAGTCTCACGTACTTCAGACCGTCCTTCGTAGAGATCTGCTTGCAAGCAGTAGCCTAGACGAGTAGCTGCCACCCATGCCTTGAAAGCGAAACGGATTGGCTTACCGTGAATATGCTGCTTGCACCCGTGACGACCAAAATACAGAATCATAGACTCATCTATACTCATGTTTTTTTCAATGGGCGCATATATCAAAAATTTTTCATTCATCTTGTCAAACAATGGGCGTACTTTTGCCATCTTATCCCCTGGGCGCAGATTGTCGTTATCAGCCACATGAAGTTGTCGAAAAATCTCTTCAAAACGGTTGCGTCGCATGGATTTGCTGATAAGAACGTTATGCGTGTCCTCGTTCAGTTCCCAATACATTCGGCGTCTAGGCAGTGGAGCGTAGCCAGTGAGAATGAGTATACCTATGAAGCAGTAAATCTCGTCGATAGATAGAGTGAAGGTCGTGTTCGGGTTTTTGCTCATAGCATAGATTACTGAATGCCGAACAATGTGTCTAACCAACTCCTGATCGAAAAAAAGTTCAAAGAACTCAACAGGCTCACTTTCTGCCGATAGTGTGGTTACTGATCGTGGTGGCGGTGCTGACCACTCAACTTCTGGCTCACGAAGATCTCGCTTGATCCATTTTCTTGGTCTGGGTTGAGTAGTACTACGTTGTTGCCCCGACGAGGAACTGCGACTAGTGGAGGGTGCAACATATGGATTTACTCTCACAGGTACCTGAATCACTGGCTGTTGAACCTCTAGATCTTCCATTTCGCTGATGACCTCGGGCTCTTCATTATCTTGCGAGTGCTGTAAAACCAGCTCGGCGGGGGCAAGAAGTTGATGACGGTTAAAACTTGCAATATCGTTGCCATCTTCTTCCCCTGAGTCACCGTCAGATACTGTACCTCCACAAGGCGGCTCTAAATATACGTCGGCGCCACGATAATCTTCATCATCAGCCAAATTCTCCAAGAAATCAGCAATTTCATTCGTAGAAAGTACGCGACGTGACCTGAGAAAAAGAGTTACACTCTTTTGACTCACAGTATGATATTTGCCCAAAGGGTCGATTTCGACCCCAACAAATTTTCGTTTCAATAATAGCGAAATCAACGAATCCTGTACAGATTTTATTAGTTGTATTGATGCTAAATATATTCATTTTACTAATTTATAAACAATACACGTGAAATACAAAGTAAAAAATTAAATACTTACATTTTCGTCACCAAGGGTACACAATTTTTGTCGAAAAAAACAAGCCCCAACTTGCATGCAAACTTTTTAATTCAAATTGTTCTAGTGTAGCTAGTGCACTCAGCTTACAACTTAGCTAAGTCTTTGAATAACTCATAGATGGCGTTAAACTTAAATATTTATGAATAGTTTTGATTTACGACGCTTTAGAACAGAACGTGTACTCTTGGGTCGTTTGAGTGCTCCTGGGCATATATGGGTTAATGACCCTTTAACTCATTATGTAACATAAGAATCCAAAAAACAAACGAATACTGAATACCGAGTTATTTTGGTTTGCTTATAGTTTGCAAACTACTTTTTATCAATGTTTACGTATCATAAGAAAGTCGTTTACTACACCCAAATAAAACATCATGTTTACCTTCAATCAACTGCCAACCTCAACAAACAGGTGGTAACGTTGCAGAGTGCCAAAATATTTGCCCTTCGAACCCCTTCGTAGTTCCCATGAGGCTCCACTCCGAGGCCGCGTCGAATGCAAATTGAGAAGGTAGCTCTAGTATCTGATTGACTGCTAGAGAGCTTGTCATTTTACAATCATCATTTACCTTTTGAACCTGTGTCCGAAATAAGAAATGATTTTTATTTTATTTATTTTTATTTATTTTATTTATAACAGCCAATAAAAATTACCACTGAATTACGATCAATCTTGTGCCTTCATCATACCACAGTACAGCAAGGTGATTGTAATTACGTTGTAAATTGTAATTAATTTCATTTGGTTTCAATCAAAAACTGAAGTATTTTGTATGAATATGACAGCTTATTGGCAGTTCGGCCGCAATCCATATTTAGACCATACACTGACTCCATGAGACCGCGTTCATGTCATCGGTTCAACGAGTGGGGGCCAACCTAAACTTTGTTTTCCAGTTTTCCGTCGCCATTTTGAGAACATTTATTTCCCAATTGTACATTCTACAAATATGAGACTTGCAGCTAATACAAACATATGTCCCGCAACGAGGATAGAACCCTTTTGCTTGTAAACTGCGTCACCCACTGCGCTACCAAACCGAATTGCGTTTGTCAAAAGCCAGTATTATTATAGTCTATAGCGCAGTCGATATGGTGAATACTCCAGTTTTTTATATTAATTGGAGCATGCATTCAAAAGTACGTGAAAGTTTGTAAGTATAAGTGGAGCGCCCGGCTTTTCTTACGAGGTTCATTAGCGATTGCTTTGAGCGCTGTTTGTGCATGAGTGCCAACTTACTAATACTTACCGAAACCAATTCTGCTAATCCGCATTGGGTCCATATGGGTTAAAACCCAATTACGCTTACTCTTTTTATAATAGAATTTTTTGGAAAATAAATAAAATTTTACAGCACAGCAGCAATCTTTAATTTAGTTAATTTTTGCATACTTTTTTATAAATATTATAATAATATAATATTAATAAATTGATTATTCTTCTCGAATTGTTCGTACATACAGTTTTTTTTTATAAAAATATAATTAACATAAATAACCTTGTACTGGAGTAATAACAATAATAATGATTAAAGTTATGCGTCTCTGCAACTTTATTTCCTGTTTCTAAATGGTACGAATATCGAAGCAAAATCCGGGCGACACGCGCCTCGTCACTCACTAACTAGCTTTGTAGTGATTGACGAAGCGTGGGAATAATGGTTGCATATTTGTATTAATTTGGAAATATTAAATAGCCAAGGCGCTTTTATTGTAATCGCAATTAAGTAAATACTTATTCAGACCTGCGCGCAGTACTAATAACTCTTCTGCCTGCCTGCGCGTTCGCGGTTGCTGTACCACAATAAACAAACAAAACTTCTATTGACACCTAAAATGGAAATAAACTCTACATAACTTATTAACATCGAGATTGGAAACGTCTCCTCACATTTGACTTTAGAGAAACCAAAATGTTTGCCTACTTGATGACTCTGCTTACTTATAGGGCCTTTTCACATGCACACAGTTACTATCTAAATGGCATATTATTGCACTAGTGCAAATACACTTTGGTGTAAAAAGATAGATCGTTTTTCCCCCAAAGAGCACTCTAAATACAAGTTAGTTATTAACCAGATGGTATGACTCGCATGGCTATAAAAATGTAAATACGTTCCGTTATAAAAAGGCATACTCGAAATTTATCGTATAGGATGCAACGGGCAAAAGTTTGAATCAAACTTATACAAATTATAGCTTACAGAACCGATTACCGTTAGGTAATAAAGGTTCTCGAATGGGGACCGCGAACTGGAAAACGAAGTATACAGGGTATTCTTTATTAGTGCATAATATTTAAGGCATAGGTTCCATACACGTAATAAAATACATTTACCGTTTCTTTTTTTTTTGTTTTAAAATCTCGAGTAAATCGATTAAATTTACTTAATTTATTTATTAATTATCTTTGTGTATGTTGGAAATCAAAAGGGCAGCGCAAGCGTGAAAATGGACCGTGTAATAATGAAATACTCTGTATTAATTGCTGCCCATTCAATAAACCGGTAACAATACAGTGATTTCAGGAAGCCGGATGGCCGGCTCAAGATCGGTCATCATGGCGCTCTTTGGAAAAGTTCTATGCCCAGCAGTAGCTGTCTACCGGCTATATCGATTTACAATCTTAATTTAGTTATCTTTAGTTACATGATATTCTTTTCTGGACAGTATTTATCACCTAAATTAGGAAAACCTGTGATATGGCATACTAATGCCTTCCATCTTTTGAGTAATAAACATCCATTGGATAATATTAGTGATCTACAGACGGAAGCCTAGTACATGTTAACAGGCGCACAAGTATCGAAATGGAGGCTATGCCCTTTCACATTGTGTAAATACAGAACGTTAATGATCTAGGGGGTGGTGGTGCGGAGTGGGGGTAATCAGGAGAGTAAACGCATTGCTATTTGCTTGTTTTTGGATGTCGTTGATGTAAGCAAATAAGATTCTAAACGATTTTTGGGAATGGGAAAATTTTATTTATTTGTTGTTACTATCTAGTATCTAATAAATTAACAAAGCTACTATAAATTAAAAACGATTTATTTTCAGAAACAAGCAAATAAAAAATACCGAGTTTTTTCTCTTCCTTACATGCGTAAGTGCCACAACAAAGCGCATTCAAGTGCCAACAATTATTCAAGAAAGTACGAGTAACGTCGATGCTCTAATCTAGGGAATGCATTTTATATCCTTCGACAAAGTTGAATTTATTTATTCTATCGAGAAAATTTTCAGTTCAAAATACGGTCTGTTTGTTATCCTCAACACCATTAAGTTTATCTATATTACTAATAATAAAAAAGAAAAGATTTTTATTTTGTATTTATTTTTAGTTGTATTCTTGTTTGTAACAAATAAACTCAAAAATAACTGGCACGATTTCAAATATTGTTTTACCATTTCAATGCTACATTCATGCATTGTCATCATCATTATCTTAGGATAGTGACATAGGCTAATTTTATGTCCACCCGTGCATAGCCTGCTAGTTAAAAAACAAATGCTGTTCTACTCATGTTACAGTCTCTATAAAAGTGGAGTCGTTCATGAAGTATAGGTATAAATAGAATAGACTGTTAATAGGGTTGAAAATTGCAGTACGGTCACGCTATGACGGCCATTCATCTTACTTATTGAATGTAACGCTGGTATCCTGCATCACAATGGCGAGCGGGCTCGGCTGACTGCTCCCGGAAGCGCTCCTCGACGCGGATGTCCCGCCATCTAGTGATACGGAGCTGGTAGCTTTGTTATACAGCCTTCTAATTCACTGACACTGGCCTCCTTTTAAACAGGAGTGATAGATAAATTATATAAAATAAACAAAGCTTTATTACTACCATAAAGCACTAACAATGTAAAACTAGTACTTAAAAACATTAAAATAATTGCGTGGACCCGATGCGGTTATGAGATGGTAAATAAGATAAAATGTTTAAAAAAAGGTAATAAAAAAAATAAGAAAATATGTTCCTCGGGCGGCCTAGAAACTCTGTCACCAGAGTTGGCCTCTCATACGAACGAAAGAACGAACGAGATAATATGTTTTTCAAATGTTTAGTTTGTAGACATGCCTTGCCGGTTTTCCTAGGATATTTACCTTTACATTTCTTTAAACCAGGATTGCGCTTGCATGTTTTCTAGTGAAAAAATCTATTGGTGCACCATAGTTTTAACACGACTACCAGAAGGTAAAGATTACTGGAGTGCATAAATAATGTTACTCGAATAAATGAATGAATAGAAATCACTGGACTATCAGTGCGTTGCTGTCATAAGTGCAATAGCGAAACGCATTTCAATTTTAACTTTAACTCAACGGTGTTATGTCCAAATCAAAAGAGAAAGTGTCATAACAAAAACCAAACTGGAACTATTTTTTTTCTATTCAGATGGCGTATTCCCATCCGTCACCCAGGTTTGTCCGCCTAACCTAAGTGACTGATCGCACTTTTTTGTGCGTTCTGTTACCCTGTCAGTAACGAGAGAGGAGATAAAACTTTTTCGTCACTAACAGTAGGAGTGTTAGTGACGACAGGCAGAAATATTTATTCCTGCCTGTCCTCAGACGGCTCTATGCGATCTTAGCGTTTCATTTTTTATATAATTTCCAATCATACGTAAAAAAACATTCCTGATCCTGACCGAGATAACAAATGGTGGGGTATGTCGGAATAAAACTATTTCAGACACAATCAATTTCATCCGACTCATAAGCTTATACAATGTTTTCCAATACATTGTTTTCGTCGTACTATTCCGAACAATTCATTTCACTATTCCACATGAGCTGATCAAGTCGTAGTGAATACCGCTTATTCTGTAACCCTGGTATGCTAGCACTAGTGAAAATATCAAAAGTTATAACACTGGTTGGGTTTTAACTGGTGCTAGCAGGTTTTATTTAGCGATAAGTAAGTCAATTGCCAACAAATTTTTGTAAGTTCAGTGTAACTAAGGTGTTTTTAAAATTTCACCCGTGCTGGCTTAGTGTGATGGACATCGATTTAAGCCTAATAGTGCTTGAAACGGTGAAGAAAAACATCGTAGAAAAACCAGTTCCTTATCTAGCTTAATTTTATTTATCCTGAGAAAGTTGACGGTGATTACAGCGTCTGCTTCATACATATAGTTCGTTCGGACTTGTGCTAACTCCCTGAGTCCGTCCCGGACACGATGAAAGGACTCGAATTACTGCGGATTAAATTATCTGAAAGGGTGCTGAGTTATGGACGAGCCGGACGCTCCCGGACAGTTCCGGACAACGGACAATTCCTAGTTACTGTAGAACAAAGTACCTTTGTCACAGAATGTGCTGCTTCTTTGAAAAGCGGTGACCGTTTTATGTCAGTTGCAATTCTGCGTGTGCTGTCATGTCAGTAGAAAAAATGTGACATTAAAGCTATTATGTAACTCAGTTGTAATCCGATCAATCTACAACCTGGCAATAAGCAGTCATTCATATTCATACATAATTCGTAAGATTTTTATTGAAGTCTAGTGAAATCGATTATTTATAGATTTCATACGGTGAAAGAAAAAATCGTGAGAAAACCGGCAAGTTCAAGAACTAAAAATTCGAAAGACACGTGCCATCCACCACTACGCATTGGGTCCGCGTGGTAGACCTAAAGACTCTCGCTCGAGAGTAGGCCAGTCTCCCAGCAGTGGGAACATTAGTCATGATTATGACGATGAAATCGATTGCACCTAAATTACATATAATAGCACCTCAGGAGACCTATTGCGCTAAATTCCGCTTTATGATAAGTTAAAATCGCACTGCGCATTAGTGATTAAAAAAAAAACCTGGTGTCATTATAACGTGCGAGTTTTGGACAATATGTTCAATGACAGCGATAAAGCCGCTAGGTGGGGAGTAGTGAGTAGTAAAATGTCATACTGGCACACAAGAATTGACACAAGCTAACAAGATGACGACTGCTATCTTATGGTGGCCACTTTTTAGGCAGCGGAGCTAAAGCGACTGTCATTATTTACGAGGACAATGAAGAATAAACGTGTCTTTAGTAAATTAGGGTAGAGTTACACTACATAAGTGTAAGTAACAAAATAGTTCTTATTACTCACAACACTTTCATACCTACACGTAGGTTCTCTGACACAAACTTCCTGTATATGTGTACACGTACAGGAAGTTTTTTTTGTCTCAGAGAAACACATAATTTACTAAGGCTGGATTCGACCAAACTCAAATAGGCACTATTCTCCGAGTAAATCGTAGTTATTCGCGAGTAAACTGACAGTTTACTTGTTTTTGACATTTCCTATGCCGCGGAAAATTTTATTTTCAAAAGTTGGTCATAAGTGCATAATGCATTGCATATGGCAAAGGTCTTAGTAATAATAATGTATTCATTTTTACAAAAAACAATGTACAAGCTATTAGGTTGCTAAAGACTTGGATTACAAAACTAAATGACCACCCAGAACGCTGCACAAATTCATTAATCTGTTACGAACACTCACTTGCTTACTTTTTTTTTTGTAACAAAAGACTTCTCTAAAAATCTAGTTTAACTGAAGTTCTTAGTGGCTTGGACGGAGATGTATGTGACGTCTACACGAGACACGCCAGTCCGTCTAATGGAGTGGACGCATTACAAAAATAGCTTCATTGTACGGGTGTTCCGGGAAGCGTCCTAGAGCGTCATCACATAGAGATACAACCATCTTTAAGCTTATATACCATAGAGACTATAATTATGGGTGTAACAAATTACATATTTTACTCTTCTGAATGAAAACAACACGGTTTCATTAGCATTAAACGCTGCTCAATGAACCTATGACATGAATAATTTTACCCAAAAATCGTTAGCGATCGTTATGTCACTCTTTGGGATAGGCCCTATGCCCAGCCGTGGACATCTATCGGCTAATAAGATGATGACTGTTCTCAAAGAAAGTATCTATTTTATCCCGCTGGGGCACTACATTAAAAAAGATGTTCGCAACAAAACAATAATTTATTAATAATACCTACATAATTATGTACAACTTGAAGCAATTAATAAATGATTATGATGATTTTGAACGACTCTATCTGAGTTCCACAAGCTCTTTCTGAGCTCTGTGCATCACTCGCTGCTTTATTAGCTGAAGCAATTGGTCTTGACCGGGTATTTGTTGCCGTTTGACTGTTTTCTTGTTTCTAGAAGTGATGACTTCTGTGGCAGGTGATTATTTTCTTCTTTTATTTGTATGTCTCTATTGATTGATCCATAACAATAGCAAGGATAATGCCAAAAAAGCGATGGGAACCCAGCCGGTGTTGTTGCCAGATCTTTAACGGCATGGGCGCGTTGGAACTGGTGTAAATTTCCCTAGCTTGTAAGACGTTTCAAAGTGATCCATGTGATTCTACTGAAATAAATAATTTTTGACTTTTGTTTTTTTTTTTTATTATCTACATCTCATCTTATTAGTCACTATTCTAAAAAAAATCTAAGGTAATCTTCATCTACGATTTATGCCATATTCGTCCCGCGAAAGTTCGGCTTAGATGAAAAAATCTGCTTTAGGTTATTTTCGTTTTATAGTGTTAACACTAGTGGAATACTAAAGATTATAATATCCCAAAAATTATTTTGCCTCAAGCGGGATTTGAACCCGCAACCACCGCTTGATACCACTTGAGCTAATATTGGTAGAGCGCTCGCGTATCAAGCGGTGGTTGCGGGTACAAATCCCGCTTGAGGCAAAATAATTTTTGGGTTATTATAAATCTGCTTTCTTCTCACATTGTATGCCGTATACGGCTATACGGCCCTCAATAATGTAAAGCGCCACGCCTTTCATAGCAATTTTAGTGCCGCCTGAAGTTTTTTCCCTCAAAAAGAGAAAACAGAAAAAGTTTTTGAGGATCGTTTTATTCGTATCAACAATTTTTTTAAATTTATTAGTCCAATAATAATTATTTTGATATACTGTTACTGTTACTGTTACTGTTAGCCTACTGGATCCCAGTGTTGGGCAAAGGCCTCCCTCCCATTCCTCCAGGATTTGCGATCCTGGGCAGTTTTTTTTTTTTTTTTTTTTTATATACATTTATGATTTAAAAAATAGATTAAAAAACTTTAGTGATATTATTTAAATTAATTCATTTAAACGGGCATCGCTACTATGCTGTTTTCTGCTTGTAGCAAAGATAGCCAGATAGTTGCAAAATTCAGAGCTTCTGCATACATTATCTGCTATCTCAACTAGACTGGGGAATTAAAACGAACCTACACAAGGTACGTTGAATGCACTGTATACACGTATGTAGTATGCGAGGAATACTGTGAGGAGCTTGGCATTGCAATGCAACCTTGTCATGATAAACTTACAGTGAATCAAGTCGGGTTTTTTTCTAACAAATGTTGTTTCTCCAATCATTGTTACTTTAAAGTTTTGATTATCTAAAACATTCAGTTGTACTAAATAGAACGAATTTCTTTACCTATTTGGTGCCCAAAAAAAAAATGGCACCGAGAAAACATCACGCAGAAACTGGCATGTCTAAGAACTTAAAATTCAAAATAGATGTGCCATCCACCAATTTGCACACACTCTTGCTCAAGAGTAGGCCAGTGGAACACTAAGAAGGCTGTCATGAAAAAGGTCTTAGTATCGAAGAAAGGGGTTGCTGTCACTATACTTACAGTCTTTTATTTTAAACTGATTAAATATTAAGTCATAAGTCATAAGCATTTATTGATAAAGATATTTACAGGTCTGTGCACACTTTACAATATTAAAAATACTATTGAAAATCTCTGATCAGAATTGCGCTTCTGTATTAAAGCTACATTGCACCTCGCTACTTGCACTGTGTTTGCATTCTCTGAATAATACAATAGATTGCTCTTACTATATTCATTTCACTCTTATCTACTTCTTGATTTATATACTCTTTTGTTGAACAAGTGAATTCGCCGCATCTTTGTCTTATGCGAGTACCTAGTAGTGAGAAGCTCCGCGACTGTGTCTGCGTTCAGATAATTTCCGAGCTTCATCTTGAAAGTGTTTTTATTTTTCACTAGTAGACCCGGCGCGGTTTCACTTACGCTATTTTTTTTTTAGCAAATTTTTACAACCTGTATAGTTTCTCACTGATTAGACCTTCCCTGAACTTTTACAAACATTTTAAGACCAAAATTAGCCAAATCGGTCCGTCCGTTGTCAAGTTTTAGCGAGCCTAACGCACAGAGATTCATTTTTATATACAAGAGTTTACTAATTAGTACAAAAACAAAATATATCAGAGGTAATAGCGAGTCTGGTACTAATTGAATAAATAATAATAATAAATAATGCTGGACAATCCACACAGCATCATCTAGCCCCAAGGTAAGCTGCTGTTAAACAGAGCTGTGTTATGGGTACTAGATGACTGATATATACTTAATACAATACATGGATAGATATTTTTTTATTTTATTTAGAAAATACCCAGAACACCCGGATCAAATATTTGGTGAACTCCCAACGAGTTACACCAAATCCGGTCACAGTGTGACTCGTTGGGATTTTTTTTCCCATCAAGTCAAACTGTTACACAGGTGTGACACGTTGGGAGTTCTTCTATAAAAAAAAGTTGCAACGAGTAACAGTGTGACTCAATGGGAGAAAAAATCCCAACAAGTCACATCAATTTATTTTCCTACAGGAAAATATAATAATATTGTAATAGTAGAAAGAAAAAGTGCTCCGCTGGAATCAAATGACATATTTATTACCAAAAAGTCAAAAAAGAAATTGTACGGAATTAGGTTTACATATACCAATATAACCAATGAAGAGTTATAAAAGGCTGATTATTTTATTATCCTGTATCTCATTTTCATGATAACGGGCCATATAGTGACCCGGTCCTTTGGGAGGCATGCGTGGGGCCGAAGCCAACAGCACAGAGGCCCTTTATGAGAGTTAATATGTAATTAATGTAAATATGTGATGATTAGCTGTTATAGATATAATTAAAAAGTTGTTTTTGTTTCATATTTTATTAAAAATACTATTTTTGACTTTTTGGTAATAAATATGTCATTTGATTCCAGCGGAGCACTTTTTCTTTCTACTATTACAATATTATTATATTTTCCTGTAGGAAAATAAATTGATGTGACTTGTTGGGATTTTTCTCCCATTGAGTCACACTGTTACTCGTTGCAACTTTTTTTTATAGAAGAACTCCCAACGTGTCACACCTGTGTAACAGTGTGACTTGATGGAAAAAAAAATCCCAACGAGTCACACTGTGACCGGATTTGGTGTGACTCGTTGGGAGTTCACCAAATATTTGTAGATCGTACAAACATTTGGCATTTTCAGGTGGGCGCCTTGATTGACTTGTCATATTTGATCGAAGGACTTTTTTTTTTTTTTTATACCACTGAAGTGGCAACCAAGCATACGGCCCACTTGATGGTCAGCGGTTACCGTAGCCTATGTACGCATGCAACATCATAGATATCACTTGCGTGTTACCACCCTGAGACGTTAGATGGGAACTACTCACTTGTCACTTGCTGACATAAAAAAAAACTCACAGTTGTCCACTGACTCAACAAACGTACAATTTACCTCAGCAATTAATATTTAGCAATATTGCTACACCGAATACCGTAATAACGCAACTGGTAAGTGATTCCAATTACAAGTTCACATGACCGATGGTGTCGTGACGGGAAAGCAAAACTCCCAGCAACACAAGTTGCGCTATCGACCGGCACACCCGGTACCTGTAACACTGGTTATACATACCTGGTGGTAGGACTCTTCAGCAAGAGTCCGTCTTAGTGGGTACCACCGCAGTGCTCGTGACGTAGCTGGCTAAGTTGTTCTTAACAGATCAACGAAGTTAAGCACTGTTCCGCGGGGTCATCATTTGGATGGGTGACCGCCAGTGGCAATTTCAACTGAGCGCTCCCGTGCTTCGGAAGGCACGTAAAGCAGTCGGTCCCGGCTTTTTCAAAGTTGTTAGGCCACGACAGAGGCCTTCGGGCGGCCTAGAAACTCTGTTACCAGAGTTGGCCACTGACTCATACGAAAGAACGATGGAACCGCAGTGTTCGATATTTTACCTCCAAGCATTACTGTGTTTAGGTTTGAAGGGCACTGTAGCAAGTGAAATTACCGGGCGAAAAAGACTTAACAACAATGTCTCGGGGTGATAAGCGCAGTGACACGCAGACTTTAAGTAAAGCTTAAAGTTTTTAATTGTATGCACGGTTTGTTGGTGTTGGTGGCACTGCAACTGTAATAGTAAGGCGTGGTGCTTAACATCAAGCGCCTTGATTGTCCTGTCACTTGCTGACATAAAAAAACCCGCAGAAATGTTACCAGCTCGTTAAGATCCTAATGCTAGGGTTACAGAATAATATGGGTAGGTATCAGTTGTTACTGTAACCAATCATTTCCTGCATTCTTTAGTGGTAAGAGAAGGGGGGCACTCGACGTGTGGGGCCACAGTGAGTGACCCCTTGTTGAATGGGGTTGAATGGGTCGGGTGTAGAATCATACATTGTGTGGCATTATCTAGTCACGAATAAACAGGAGCCATTAGGACTACGGTAATCAACTGTTAAAGACTGCGATTGAATATGCACTGAGCAAAATTTATTATGTACCTTGATATAAGAGTAGTAGAGTTCTCTGTGATAGAGCTCGTCCGGGGAAGGACTACCACCATACCTATTTCTGCCGCCAAGCAGTAATGCTCGCATTGCTGTGTTCCGGTGTGAAGGGTATGGTTTCCGGTGAAATTACTGGTGATACTTCTGGTATTGCAAGCGTCCATAGGCTGCGGTAACCGCTTACCATCTTGTGGGCCGTACGCTTGGTTGCCCCTTCAGTTGTAAAAAAAAAATAAAAATGTTTTTTTGTCAGTTACATGAACCATGTAAGGGCGCTGCAGTTTGAGTTTAATTATAATTTAGGCACGAGTAATTTTCTAAATGTGTATGTAAAATTAATAATATCAAGTATAAATTGCAGTAATTTGTAAATATAACGCGAGACTCTGGTTTCCAAAGGGTTTACTCTAGAAAGCGACCAACGATAATCGTGGCCAATATCGTGGCTCAACTTATGCCGGTGACAACTTCGTTCAGAGCATTGACGGACATAAGCTGAATCACGGAAAGTTTCACGATTTATCGCATTAGTCCACAAGAGTAGACCCTCAGGTGCAATACATAATGCGACGAAGTCGTGGAGAGTGCCGTAGATAATTAATAATACTGATTTAAATAAACATAGTGAACTGCTGATATTATCTCTATCCAATCCTATGCAATTGCATTACCACGACTTGTACTAACTATAATCATTTATTCAAATAGCGAAATCGTGTTTCAACAAATATTAATAGTTACTAGTTCCTGACCCTATCAAGTCACTTGCACTAAGGCAGTTTTCCCATCTTACAAGCATATTTTGCACTGACAAGTGCGTCTTTCAAGGTACGTACAAAACGGGGAAGCGCTCTGTTGAATATGTCACTGGCGGTCACCTATCCAAAAGGCTTAGCTAATCTGTTAAGAATACAGGCAGCTACGTCGCGCTTCCAATATATGAAAATATAACTGTGTCGGTTGACGAGTCACGTCACGTCACCTGATGCTGCTTAGATAGACAACTTTACTTGTATTGTCAAACAACAACCCGTTTAACATCGTCGTTCAGGGCAGAAAGAGACAATAGTAGATTAATTTTCAACACACTTGCTTATAAAGTGGCTCTATGGTCATCGCAATTAGGCACAGAATGACACCCATAATCAAACTATGACTTTTTCATTGCTATAACTCACTAGTGAGTTATAGATTTTTTTTGTTATTTTATAATGAGTTCTTTTTGTTATTTTATTCACAAGTGTGTTGAAAAACGTCGTATGATACACGTGTGTATTGATGATTACCTTCCTCGGCTATCTTAAGACCCTCGTCTACGGATCGGGTCTCAATGGCGCCTCAGCGGTAATCACCAATGTTACACACTAGTACCATAATGTACTATTAATTATGCTCGTGGTATTTTATATCGATTAAAAGCAAGCGTACGTGGTACCTACTAAAATAAAATAAAAATATGTATTAATTTAGGCCTATATCTATCGGTAGACCCAAAATTATATTGAAATAGGTACAGCTGTTACGACGAAAACATCCTAACATCCAAACATTCAAACAGTCAAATACTCAAAATTTCATTCGTTCCAAACTGTGTTTAAAACTATCATGGTTATTAATTATGCAATAATTATACAATAGTCGTGACAGACTCCGAAGGGGGGAACAAAATGTTAACAGTTAACTGTTGCTAAAATGAAACTAACAAATAAGGCTAACGAGCCTAATTCCGAGGCTAATAACGACAGCGTATCGACACGAGCCATCGGAACATGACACCTTCCGTGTTGGCACCGCGCTAACCGTGTCAGCTTCGAAATTGAGAAACGCTACTAATAAAGGCGACTTTTAGATAACACTACATTTTTTTTTTATCTAGCCTATAGATTCAAGATTCAAGATATTAATTTGCATAAATAAGTGTTACATTACAGAGTAAGTGTTATAACGTATTTATATTGCACTTAAAACTTATTTGCATTTTTCAGGCATCGCAAATTATACGAGTACGTGTTGGCACCACACTGAAACTATAGATGATGAAGAGGGATCATCAAAAAAAAGCTAGGAACCCAGCCGAGTTTGTTGCCAGTTTCTTCTAGGCTGGGGCGCGTGGAACTGACGTAAATTCACCTAGCTTTTAGACGTCTCAAAATGATTCTTGTGATATCATTGAATAAGGATATTTTTTTACTTTATTTAAAGCATCATGTTTCAAATAAAATGAGATACATCAAAATATAATTAGTATTTACGCGAAAAAGATTTTATAAAAAGCTGCTAAAAGCTACACCAGGCAATGGAAAAAGTTGCGAAAATAAGTCGCGTCTTAGATTTTATATCAATATGCCCAGCTTCATAAACTTAGTATCTGGGGTGCATTAATTGCATTAATTGCATTAACATTGGCGCACGCAGGGTCAGAGAGCAGCCATCACCACAGGCAGGAGACAGGCAGTGACAACGGCAGGACTAGCCAGTGTTTCATTACTTTGCAGCGTTCTAGAGTCCAAGATGTAAGCGTTTTTCTGGGAGCGCTCGTGACGTAGCTGGCTAACTTGCTCTTGGTTATTTTTGTTTTTATAGTGTTAACCATCACACTAAGGGAATACTAAAGATTATAATATCCCAAAAATTATTTTGCCTCAAGCGGGATTTGAACCCGCAACCACCGCTTGATACGCGGGCGCTCTACCAATTGAGCTATCGAGACATATCTCGCTTGGACGAAATAATCATTGGGATGTCTTCGGCTCGAAGCGCCGATAGCTCCACCTACAGGGGAAACGTTGCAGTTATCCAAGCCTGTTCAAAGCCTGTGGAAAGCGTTCTCCGGGATCAGTGGTAACAATTGGTGTACCACAAGGATCAATACTTGGGCCATTCTTGTTTTTAATATATATAAATGATCTACCCCGGCTTGTTAGGAACGATCATGAGATTGTACTGTTTGCTGATGACACGTCACTTTTATTTAAATTAAAGCGACAAGAGACTAACTTTGACAAAGTAAACAATGCAATCTCTAAAATTGTAGGGTGGTTTAATGTAAACAACTTATTGTTAAACGAAAATAAAACGAAATGCGTTCGTTTCATACTACCTAATGTAAAACAAAACCAAACTAATATAAAAATAAAAGATGAAAAGCTAGGCCTTGTGGACACCACAGTTTTTCTAGGCATAACCTTAGATAATAAACTGCAATGGGGCCCACACATAGATAAATTGTCGAAGAGACTTAGTTCTGCAGCATACGCAGTCAAAAAGATCCGTCATTTCACCGACGTCGATACAGCCAGACTAGTTTATTTCAGCTACTTTCACAGCATTATGTCTTACGGTATTTTGTTGTGGGGGAGTGCTGCAGATATTAACACCATATTCGTGTTGCAGAAGAGGGCTGTTCGCGCAATTTATAACATGGGTCCCAGAGAATCACTTAGAGATAAGTTCAAAGAAATTAATATTATGACAGTGCCCTGTCAATATATTTATGAAAATCTTATGTATGTTCGCAAAAATATTAATCTGTTTAAAAAAAATTGTGATAATCATAATGTTAATACTAGAAATAAAAATAAACTCGCTGTTCCCACAGTTAGGCTCACTAAGGTCAGTAAATCTTTTAAAGGGCAATGTGTACGCTTCTTTAACAAAGTCCCAAGCGACATACAAAATTTATCAATTGTCAAATTTAAAAACTTAATTAAACAAAATCTGTCTCAAAAAGCTTACTATAAAACAACCGATTACCTAGATGATAAAAAAGCTTGGGACGAATGTGCTCCAACTCTACTTGGAATCCATAACAATAGCAAGGGTCATGCCAAAAAAACGATAGGAACCCAGCCGGTGTTGTTGCCAGTTCTTTTACGGCATGGGCGCGTTGGAACTGGTGTAAATTTTCCTAGCTTGTAAGACGTTTCAAAGTGATCCTTGTGATTCTACTGAATAAATAATTTTTGATTTTGATTTTGATTTTGTTCATTGACGAGAGGTATTGCATTGCTTATTCAATTGGTTATTTTTGTTTTTATAGTGTTAACCATCACACTAAGGGAATACTAAAGATTATAATATCCCAAAAATTATTTTGCCTCAAGCGGGATTTGAACCCGCAACCACCGCTTGATACGCGGGCGCTCTACCAATTGAGCTATCGAGACATATCTCGCTTGGACGAAATAATCATTGGGATGTCTTCGGCTCGAAGCGCCGATAGCTCCACCTACAGGGGAAACGTTGCAGTTATCCAAGCCTGTTCAATGACTAAAGTTAATTTAGTTCATTGACGAGAGGTATTGCATTGCTTATTCAATTGGTTATTTTTGTTTTTATAGTGTTAACCATCACACTAAGGGAATACTAAAGATTATAATATCCCAAAAATTATTTTGCCTCAAGCGGGATTTGAACCCGCAACCACCGCTTGATACGCGGGCGCTCTACCAATTGAGCTATCGAGACATATCTCGCTTGGACGAAATAATCATTGGGATGTCTTCGGCTCGAAGCGCCGATAGCTCCACCTACAGGGGAAACGTTGCAGTTATCCAAGCCTGTTCAATGACTAAAGTTAATTTAGTTCATTGACGAGAGGTATTGCATTGCTTATTCAATTGGTTATTTTTGTTTTTATAGTGTTAACCATCACACTAAGGGAATACTAAAGATTATAATATCCCAAAAATTATTTTGCCTCAAGCGGGATTTGAACCCGCAACCACCGCTTGATACGCGGGCGCTCTACCAATTGAGCTATCGAGACATATCTCGCTTGGACGAAATAATCATTGGGATGTCTTCGGCTCGAAGCGCCGATAGCTCCACCTACAGGGGAAACGTTGCAGTTATCCAAGCCTGTTCAATGACTAAAGTTAATTTAGTTCATTGACGAGAGGTATTGCATTGCTTATTCAATTGGTTATTTTTGTTTTTATAGTGTTAACCATCACACTAAGGGAATACTAAAGATTATAATATCCCAAAAATTATTTTGCCTCAAGCGGGATTTGAACCCGCAACCACCGCTTGATACGCGGGCGCTCTACCAATTGAGCTATCGAGACATATCTCGCTTGGACGAAATAATCATTGGGATGTCTTCGGCTCGAAGCGCCGATAGCTCCACCTACAGGGGAAACGTTGCAGTTATCCAAGCCTGTTCAATGACTAAAGTTAATTTAGTTCATTGACGAGAGGTATTGCATTGCTTATTCAATTGGTTATTTTTGTTTTTATAGTGTTAACCATCACACTAAGGGAATACTAAAGATTATAATATCCCAAAAATTATTTTGCCTCAAGCGGGATTTGAACCCGCAACCACCGGCGCTTCGAGCCGAAGACATCCCAATGATTATTTCGTCCAAGCGAGATATGTCTCGATAGCTCAATTGGTAGAGCGCCCGCGTATCAAGCGGTGGTTGCGGGTTCAAATCCCGCTTGAGGCAAAATAATTTTTGGGATATTATAATCTTTAGTATTCCCTTAGTGTGATGGTTAACACTATAAAAACAAAAATAACCAATTGAATAAGCAATGCAATACCTCTCGTCAATGAACTAAATTAACTTTAGTCATTGAACAGGCTTGGATAACTGCAACGTTTCCCCTGTAGGTGGAGCTATCGGCGCTTCGAGCCGAAGACATCCCAATGATTATTTCGTCCAAGCGAGATATGTCTCGATAGCTCAATTGGTAGAGCGCCCGCGTATCAAGCGGTGGTTGCGGGTTCAAATCCCGCTTGAGGCAAAATAATTTTTGGGATATTATAATCTTTAGTATTCCCTTAGTGTGATGGTTAACACTATAAAAACAAAAATAACCAATTGAATAAGCAATGCAATACCTCTCGTCAATGAACTAAATTAACTTTAGTCATTGAACAGGCTTGGATAACTGCAACGTTTCCCCTGTAGGTGGAGCTATCGGCGCTTCGAGCCGAAGACATCCCAATGATTATTTCGTCCAAGCGAGATATGTCTCGATAGCTCAATTGGTAGAGCGCCCGCGTATCAAGCGGTGGTTGCGGGTTCAAATCCCGCTTGAGGCAAAATAATTTTTGGGATATTATAATCTTTAGTATTCCCTTAGTGTGATGGTTAACACTATAAAAACAAAAATAACCAATTGAATAAGCAATGCAATACCTCTCGTCAATGAACTAAATTAACTTTAGTCATTGAACAGGCTTGGATAACTGCAACGTTTCCCCTGTAGGTGGAGCTATCGGCGCTTCGAGCCGAAGACATCCCAATGATTATTTCGTCCAAGCGAGATATGTCTCGATAGCTCAATTGGTAGAGCGCCCGCGTATCAAGCGGTGGTTGCGGGTTCAATCCCGCTTGAGGCAAAATAATTTTTGGGATATTATAATCTTTAGTATTCCCTTAGTGTGATGGTTAACACTATAAAAACAAAAATAACCAATTGAATAAGCAATGCAATACCTCTCGTCAATGAACTAAATTAACTTTAGTCATTGAACAGGCTTGGATAACTGCAACGTTTCCCCTGTAGGTGGAGCTATCGGCGCTTCGAGCCGAAGACATCCCAATGATTATTTCGTCCAAGCGAGATATGTCTCGATAGCTCAATTGGTAGAGCGCCCGCGTATCAAGCGGTGGTTGCGGGTTCAAATCCCGCTTGAGGCAAAATAATTTTTGGGATATTATAATCTTTAGTATTCCCTTAGTGTGATGGTTAACACTATAAAAACAAAAATAACCAATTGAATAAGCAATGCAATACCTCTCGTCAATGAACTAAATTAACTTTAGTCATTGAACAGGCTTGGATAACTGCAACGTTTCCCCTGTAGGTGGAGCTATCGGCGCTTCGAGCCGAAGACATCCCAATGATTATTTCGTCCAAGCGAGATATGTCTCGATAGCTCAATTGGTAGAGCGCCCGCGTATCAAGCGGTGGTTGCGGGTTCAAATCCCGCTTGAGGCAAAATAATTTTTGGGATATTATAATCTTTAGTATTCCCTTAGTGTGATGGTTAACACTATAAAAACAAAAATAACCAATTGAATAAGCAATGCAATACCTCTCGTCAATGAACTAAATTAACTTTAGTCATTGAACAGGCTTGGATAACTGCAACGTTTCCCCTGTAGGTGGAGCTATCGGCGCTTCGAGCCGAAGACATCCCAATGATTATTTCGTCCAAGCGAGATATGTCTCGATAGCTCAATTGGTAGAGCGCCCGCGTATCAAGCGGTGGTTGCGGGTTCAAATCCCGCTTGAGGCAAAATAATTTTTGGGATATTATAATCTTTAACTTGCTCTTGGCAGATAACAAATTAAGCACGGTTCCGCGTAGTCATCATTTGGATGGGTGACCGCCAGTGGCAATCTTAACTGAGCGCTCCCATGCTTCCCGTGCTCACGTTAAGCAGTCGGTCCCGACTTTTTCAAAGTTGTTAAGCCATCACAGAGGCCTTCGGGCGGCCTAGAAACTCTGTCACCAGAATTGGCCACTGACTCATACGAACATACTTGTTCTGGGAAAGTTTTAGCAGGTGCAACATTTACATAGAATTTTTGTTTAATTATCGAAATGTCAAAGTGCAGATGTCATCTGTACCTACACGTAAAGTAAGTAAGTAAAAGGCAGTGGCTAACTCTGAAGACAGAGTCTGACCGCCCGAAGACCTTCATCACCAACTTTGAAAAAGTTGTACTATTGCATAACGTACGTGCCCTCCGCAGTACGGAAGCACTTAGTTGAAATTGCCACTGTCGGTCACCTATCCAAATGGTAGCGTGTTAAATTAAACCGGGTTTAAATTGTCGGATCTATCGAAATCAGTCGTTAACCTGCATTTATATTCTATAGCTCGGCTATTAGTGGCCACACAGGCTAGTATTATGATTTGTATTCAACGCATTTGAATTGCTAATTAATTTGCATAGAGAGGTAATTCAAACAAACCATGATTTGTTGCAGAATTTTGACAAATGAAAACACTTAGCAAACCAAATAACTCAGGCGTCTCACTGGGAATTTAAAAGGGTGTGAAACAAAGAAACGAAACGCGGAGGTGGGGTCTATGATAAACCTGACTTTTCCGCGCAACCTTACAAGACGTCTGACTTAATTGGTTTGGTTGTAACTGTACTTATCTATAAGAAAATAAATAAATAATAAATAAATAATGCTGGAAAATCCACACATAATCATCTAGCCCCAAGCTAAGCAGAGCTTGTGTAATAGATGACTGATTATAATAGATATTACAAAACACAGATCGATATATTTAGTATCTAAAGAAAATATCCAGAACACCCGGAATAAATATTTGCAGATCGTACAAACATTTGTCCCGAGGCGGGAATAAATAATAAAAAACAATATGAACGGTTAGTTCATTAGTTAGGATTTTTTACCAGTATATTATGTAGCTTTAATTCAGTACTCATGGCCATTGTAATATTGAAATTAGTTTAGTAGAATTGATACACGGGTGTTCGTTATATTTGTTGTATTCTATATATATTCTAGTCTCTGTTTAATCTATTTTAAGTTCACAAGTGACACTGAACTCTGAATATTTTTATTTTACTTTTACAAAAATTGCTTTGTAGTTTTATTATAAAATTGTTCGTGAAATAAAAGTGCAGCACTCTGGCTTGATTAAAAATTCGCGGAACACTTTTGAAAAAGCAAAATCACAAGCCTCCCATTAGCATACGGACACTTCATAAATTTTTCTTCCAACCCACGCCTATCCTTAATCAAATTTACTTTAATTTGATTGTTATGTTCATTAATTTAAAGTGCATTATCCTTTGATATTTTTGTTGTGTAACTCATAGAGACATCTCTCGGGACTAACTTTTTGAGCTGCGTTTATGAAAGATGGTCGATGTTTGATTTTAAACCCTATTAGAAGAGAATAAGGGTCAAGTTATGGGCTGTTGATGTTTTGGAACAAAGGTAAAGTGTGTGTTATGTGAAACAGTGTAGCAAGTCGAGTGTTGTGTAAATTTGCCGATCTGCTTATGCGGAGCATTCCCATTTATTTTGTACAAAACCTGTTTTTGGACTTTTTGTTTTATGAGTTACTAGTGGAACTACTAGTTACGCCCTGTGACTTTGTTTGCTCAAATTTTTTTTTTTTATTGGTTATAGACCAACGTTTGACCACTACCTCACCTGATGGGAAGTGTTGGTGTGGTCGATGATGGAGCACGCTGGTCTAGAAAGAACCTGTTCACTCTAGACTTGAAGACCCCCATATTGTAACGTACCGGAAAAACAGAAGCTGGCAACGAGTTACATTCTTTGTTATTTTCATCTTCATGCTGAGCAGTTGAATTTACTTATAAAATAGTATTTCCCAGTATACCTTCACAACTACACTTAAACTACTGAACGCTTCCGCCTGATAGTGAATTCGATTAGTTGAGCTATCTATAGGTCGTTTGTAACGGTCTTTAGATGGCTCAACTGTTACATATGTATTTTGTATATTTTGTTATGTAATGTAATTATGTACATATTTTATTTTGTTTAATAAAGATTTCTTTTACATAAACTACACATTATGAGAAATACACCCTGGAAATATCAGCTCTTTGCAATTTACGGTAAAAGCTGTGCATTGATTGTCATTCAGTCAGTCATTCGGTAACGCCACGGTTTTTATATATATATTATGTATATTTAAACTATATTTGTTTTGATGACCTTGTTGTTTTCAAGCGAGTTTATTATTGAACTTGTTAGTATTTGTCATAGGCCACTTGAAAAAACTCTGCTAGCATAGTAATAGGCATGTCATTTATTTAAGTAGTGTTTGGAATAATGCCTATTTTTCATATGAATTATATACACAGCAGTAATAGTTCAGTAGATTGTGACGACCGATGTGGCGAAGCGGGCGCAGGTCCGCCTGCGACGCAGAGGTTGCGGGTTCGATTCCCGCCTCGGGACAAATGTTTGATCTACAAATATTTGCAGATCGTACAAACATTTGTTCCAAGGCGGGAATCGACCCGCATCTGTAATAACGCATCTGTTGCGGTCAAGCGTGACGCTTAACATTTAGGCTAACGACTTGGCTGTTTTTACATTTGCTAATTTATAAGAAAGCTTAATATCACCCACTTCAGCCGGCCTATTAAATTTGTCACTAGAGTTGGTCAATGACTCATACGAATATACATTTACCTGGTGGTAGGACTCTTCAGCAAGAGTCCGTCTCAGTGGATACCACCGCAGTGTCAGATATTCTACCTCCAAGCAGTAGTGTACATACATTACTGTGTTTAGGTTTGAAGGGCACTGTAGCAAGTGAAATTACTGAGCTAAAGAGAATTAACAACAATGTCTCGGGGTGATAAGCGCAGTGCAGTGCCACGCAAACACTTAAAGGGTGGCACTGCATCTGTAATAATCAGCTGCCTTACTCTTGAATCCAATGACAATTCCGATCCAATCTCAATTTCAATATACTGCTGTCAAATTTTTTTACTCATGAGAACAAGGTTGAATTTGGCACTAGGTTTGATGTCAAAAAGACGAAATTTCATCTTCCAATACTTGTCCAATACCGATCGCGTTCAAGAGTAAGGCCCCAGGCGTGGTGCTTAAGATCAGGTGGGCGCCTTGATTGTCTTGTCACTTACTGACATAAAAAAAAAACATACCCGTTGCTGGGCATTACAAAGGTTGCTATAGATTTCCTCTTCTATTGCCAGCCTTTTGCCCTTATTCTGGTATTTTTACTAAAAAACATTACACAAAACATAAAGTAATTTAGGAAGAACATTTGTGCTAATAATTACATTCTCCAGATGCTAGTATCGTTAGCGAGATAAACAAAACAGAAAATTAAAACGATAATTGCTACCAGCCTTGAACTTAATTAAAATTAAGGTTCAGTTGTATTCGGGAAAGGCAAAACGCCTTTGTTGTGAGCTCAAATTGACTCAACTTATTTTTAAAGATGTTACAGAACCAAGTTAGTTGCTGAAGCTTATTTTCTATTGCTTAAAAAAAATACACTTTTTTTTTTGACGAAGCAAGTGGGCGTACAATCCAGTCGTGCTGATTATTCTTTTGCAATCATGTCCTTTTACAGCTTGTAAGTTATCACCTTTGTCATTTTGTCACTGTTGACATTATGAAGCACATAAAATTTAATACCACATCAATGACCTCAAAAATGGATCAAATCTGTTTCAGCCTGCTCTATCATAACTCATACCCACCATGTAATTACCCCGGCGAGATGGTTGGCGGGGTAAATAACAATAACTCCGCACTCTGTGTGGCCGGGAACATGGCAGGACGCTTATTTACGATGTCTTTACTTGTGCAGCTTTGTATCTGAGGAACATGCGACAGAGCAGCATTGTGTTTATTCAGGGATCTTACTTTCATGTTTAAATAAATTTATATTTAGCGAGGTTGAAGGTTTTCCACACGAAGTCGCTGAATCTCAAAAATGTACGACTCTTAAAAGTATAACGGATCACCGAGCGGCTGCGAGCGACGAAACAAAAACGGAGTTACCAACTTTTTTCTTGTTTTGGTAACCTTTCCCAGTATGGCAGTAGGGCAGATAGCGCCATCTGTCAAAGCAATCGAAACTACTTTTTTTTTTAAATCTCGATCTCAATCGCGAAAACCTCTCCTTGCAACTCCATTCGGCATTTAAACCGCTCTACGAATATAAAAACTCTTTCCGAGTACAAACAAGTTTAATCTCCAACTAATTTCAAATCATCAAGAACTACTAAATTAATCACGCAATATGTATATTATTATGATTTAATATGTCTCTATTTATGTACTGGAAAAAATTTAATTATTTATACATTTTCATTAACTTTTAATAAACAAATTACTCCAAGATAATTCGGTTTTGCATAAACATTTGTGATTGGTTTTTGGATGCTTGCACATTCAAATTTATTAATAAAGCAGACATTCGTAAAAACAACCTCAATAATACCTACATTGTAAAAACAATGGTTGAAATGTAGAGCAATCACAAAAGTTAAAATATTTTATTATACTTACTTGTGTCCAGGCTTTAACCACGTTACAAACGAGTGAATTTATGAATCACTGGTAGTTGTGGCCACTAAATTGAACTAAAGCTACAAGACCTATTGGAAAACTTACTTAGCCCAAGTAAATTATAAGACACTAATCAAATTATATAGTTTAGGAATATAGGTACTACTTATTAAGTTTGTAGCGAATAACATTATAAACTTTCCTAAATAAATTTAAATGAATATTTATTTATTTTATTTAATCTTTCCTAGTAATGCTTGTTTTTTTTATGTGACAAAATGATCATTACGTTAGCCTGATATTTAGGCGTTACGCCTGACCTGAACAGATGCAGTGTACTTTATTCTATGAAAAATGAACGCTTTAAAGAGCGTTTATATTTTTATGTAATGTTTATTCATGCATTATATTTATTAAATGCAATTTTTTTTACATTCGATTTAAAAAGTGGCGTATTTTGTTATCTTCTTTTAATTTGTGGCGATTATTTTGTTATAATATTGTTACAAATGTACTGCGAGAAGGAGTGGCCAAGCGGCGTGTCATGATGACGTGACTGGCTTGACAAGGCGATGCGCGCAGGCCGCGCTCGCTATTTCCTTTTTTGCTTGACACTAGATCGTGGCGGACGAGCGGACGTCTCATAAATTCAGTAGTAGCACAATTTTAATTCCTTGTTTCCATTTTTAGGTCCACATTGTTATATTGGTTTAGTTTTACATAAATGTTTATTTGTTCATGTTAAATGTGTTGATTTCTTCTATTAAAAAACTTATTTCTAGCCTAATTCATAATAATATGTTTATTTATAAGACTTACAAAGGCGCGCCTGCTAGTCACTTAGATCTTGAGTTGTAATGGTCTAGACTGTGTTTAATTATGTTATGTAGTGCTGTGTTTATGTTAAATAAAAAACTTATAAAAACAAACAGTGTCACTTAAAGAAAACCCTTTCATAATATAGATAACGTTAGGTAGATGTACTTAGCATAAAATAATTTTAGTTTGGCTGTAGACCCCTAAAACTAACAATAATTTTATCAATTTAGACCTTGTAGAAAACGTATCATCTACATTTTAGCATTTTAAGTGACACTGTCACTTAAAACATTAAGTGACACTGTCACTTAAAACGCTGTCACTTAAATTACTGTCACTGTGACAGTGTTACCTGGCCCCAAACACACCGCATGCTCGTTTCTCGCGGTAAGTAAATATTTGAAACGGACTGGTAATCAACTGTGTCTGCTCGTATCGATCTCATAATTAATGCTTTACTGATTTGACTTCACTGTGTAAATATTACCTAGAACTAGACACATTTCCCTATTGCGATAAGGCGGAGGGCATACTTGTGGCATCGGCTGCCGCGCCTTTTCCACGCAAAACCCTCAAGCTAGCAGTGTTGCCAGCACGCCCTCTGTGAATAGGCAGGAAGACGTCTAAGTTCGGTTCGGTTTTTTTACATTTAAGTCACAGAATATGAAAATATGAATTAAGTACATATTTAAACACGCTCCGGATACTCTCAATAAAATGTATGAAACAAACGCGTCGCAATCACAACATGCATATTGTGTACGTATTCGGTGTCGTTGATCACGTATTTGAAAGTATCATATTTGGCACTAATTAGCCGTTTCTATAGAAATGGCCCATCGAGTTGACTGACTTTATCCTGATCGCAAGTTCGTGGTCATTTTTGTAGGCGCCGATGCTAAGGGTCATTATGTATGTATATATATATATTTTTTTTAAAATTTTTGTAGTTGCAGAATGGCAATCATTAGTGCCAAATATGACACATTTAATACGAGTACAACGGCACCGATTACATACACAATATGCATGTTGTGACTGCGACGCGTTTGTTTCATACATTTTATTGTGAGTATCCGGAGTGTGTTTAAATAGGCACTTAATTTTGATTTTCAGATATTTTAGTCAGAGTACAAAAAACTTCCAAGTGCTCCCAAAATACATTATGCAATCGTAATTACAGTAAAAACCATGTAAATGGCATAGTATTTTACGTCTCAGAGCTTCCTTTGTATTTAAATAAATTAACATCAAAGAGCGAACCGCAAATTAATGTTGTTACTGCTTAATTTCGTAAGACATAGAGTCATGAATAAAACTGATTTATTTTCCTTTGGGTTAGAACCACATTTATTTTATTTTTATAAATATTTAAGAAATACGACAACCTAGACATCTAGTAGTAGTAGAATTCTTTGTGATAGAGCTCGTCCAGGGAAGGACTGCCACCATACCTATTTCTGCCGCCAAACATAATATTCGCAATGCTGTGTTCCGGTTCGAAGGGTATTGTTTCCGGTGAAATAACAGGCACATGAGACTTCTAACGTCTCAGGGTGGTAACACTCAAGTGATATCTATGATGTTGCATGCGTACATAGGCTACGGTAACCGCTTACCGTCAAGTAGGCCGTACGCTTGGCCGTACGTTTTACCACTTTAGTGGTAAAAAAAAAACTCGCAGCAGGACGCAGGGGAGGTCTTTTCCCAGCACTACTGGGACAGTATAGGCTAATGAAAACATATAAGTATATTATACATTAGTTATTACCTATTAAACTGTTTTTATTTAGTTTCAGGTAAACCATCTATTGATAACGATTACAAAAACGATCATACTAACATGATAAAGAAATGCAAAAAATTTAAACCCAACATATAGACAAGGAAGAAAATGTAGCAAAGGACTTATATCGATAAGAACATCAATCAATAAGCTATCAAGTGGGCATGAACTATGAAGTATGAACAAAACATCGTCTATGCCCTCGGGACCGGATCGTGAACATAAATTAAAGTAACGCCTCTGCGCGTTCATACAGTATTGAGTTGGGTCCACCACGCCTACTGCAGATTAGAAAGCAAAACTATGGGCTAAGCATTTTAGGTTTTCGTTTAGTTTTATAGTTTTGGGATAAGCCTTGAACGTTCCCTAAAGAATCTATCTACTGAAAAGGAAAAATATATAATTGGGTACGCTCCATATATGACTTTATAATACTTATTTGATAATCACATAAAGAGCAAATCCTTTTATGAGACCTAAGCTGTAGCAATGTACTTATTGGCAATTAATAAATCTATGGATTCTAAACTTATGGAACTCACCGAAGTTTTATTCATAGTGCTATTTTCTTACAAATCAAATAAAAACAAAAGTGCTTTATTCATTTTAATCACAAGGATTACATTGAAACGTCTTACAAGCTAGGAAAATTTACGCCAGTTCCAACGCGCCCATGCCGTAAAAGAACTGGCAACAACACCGGCTGGGTTCCTATCGTTTTTTTGGCATGACCCTTGCTATTGTTATGGATGCCGAGTATAGTTGGAGCACCTTCGTCCCAAGCTTTTTTATCATCTAAATACCCGGTTATTTTATAATAAGCTTTTGGAGAGTTTTTGTATAATAAAGTTTTTAAATTTGTTTAATATTGACAAATTTTGCATGTCACTTGGGCATACTTTATCACCAAGTGCCACATTTATCCTTTTCGCGGTTTAATTTTAGGTTTTTTTCTGCCAAAAATCTGGATCTGTTCGCTTACTATCAAACAATTTTACATTAATGGTTACACAAAGCCTTAACGTTAAGCTTGACTCGATCACCTTTCCAACCCTATAAAATAAATGGAAGTGTCCATACAAGTACATTACCGACCAGTGTCTCGAGAAATCGATGTTTCATACGCGGCGCGGGCGGAAACGATATCGCGCCTCATAAATCTACGCGAGAGCAATGAATAAATTCTACTGCGTTACAGCGCACTCGCCCATGCGTTCGAGAAGAATCACAGAGTTAGATTCACAAGATCGAATTATTTTTAGCAACATTTTTCGCTGATGTTATGAAAGACTAATAAAAACAAAGGATTTTTTTATGAGTAAAAACAACGGAGATAACAACTTTGGCATAAATAATTGTCATAACCTTTAGGTATTCCTCAAGGCAGTGCACTTGGTATTCTTCTTTTTATGGTGTATGCAGTAAAAAACTTAATTTCTTTTGCTTTTTCTGATAACACTGTTTGATACACCGAGTCGTTTCTAGCAATTTAATTTCTTGTCCAGTAAACTTACTCACCCATGAGTTGTGAAGAATGGTGTTTGTAAATACGCTGCCGTGGGGTGTAAAGTCTCAATTTGTTAAATTTATTTCGTGTAGTGCTTTATAGCTGTATTGTTAGAGCATTCAATTGTTCTTAGATTTATGGCAAAACTAGGGAAAACAGACAAAGATACTTTTTTATCGAATAAATCGAAAAAGTCAAGGGATAACTTTACCGGGGGTGCAGCAGAGACTTAAGAAGTTCGAATTATTGATTACTAGCTGTCGCCTGCGACTTCGATCGCAAGCAACTCGGGAACCGTACTTTTTCCGAGATAAAAAAGTAAAAAATAAAAGCCTATGTCTTATTCCCTGTTATTATCTAGTTATGTTTTAAACAGCCAGATCGGTTCAGTGGTTGTACAGTCGTCGTGTCAAGTTATAAAGGAACAAACATGCGTTCAAACATCTAAACATGCAAACATCCAAACAAACATCTATAATAATATTTTAGAATTTATATTATTATTGGATTTATAGTTCGTCATTTTAGAAAATTATATTTTAGTTTCAATAACCTAACAAAAGGTAACACTGGACGTTTAAGTATTGGGAGAGGCCTAGGACCAGCAGTGGACTGACGCAGTCTTATAAATGATGATGATAATTACTGTTAACAAAGTTACAATAAAATAAAGTCAGCAGTCATTAATAACGTTCAAAATTCTTAAAACACGAATTTTCGAGTGTCTGTCAAGAAAATGTTAATGATTTGCCACTCATAGGAGAAACATTTTTCCCTCTCAACATGATTTTTTCAAATTAACTTGCTGAAGTGGATTCATTTAATTTAATCTACTTTACTCCGTTTACGAGTACTGTTGAAGAACACCGGGGAAGGATAATTAAATAAATATTGTTATTTAATTCAGTGTCATACCATAAATTTAAATTGCTTGGTAAATAGTATTCGTAATTTTAACCACCTAAACTTTATACCTGCACTGGGTGAATAAGCTTGTGGGATCAGCTACGCTGCTTTTCAGCTAAGCCTTTGCAAATTTACTTTACAACACTTAGTACTTACAGTTTTAGTAAGCCTACCGAAGTTTTTTTAAGCGACTAAAGTGGCAAAGCTTACAGCTTACCTATGATGGTAAGCGGTTATCGCAGCTTATGGACGTTTGCAAAATCAATAAATATCACAAGCCGATGCTATCCCTAAACGTAGATTGGTCCCATGTGCTTCTTTAGAGTAATTCTACGAGTTTTATCGGAAACCACACCGATCAAATAAGAACACAATATCGCGTGCACTACTGCTTGGCGGCAGAAATAGGTACTCGTAATAATGGTATTATTAAATAAATAAATAAACCAAGCTGGACAATCCAGACGGCATCATCTAGCCCCAAGCTAGCAGCAGCTAACAGAGCTTGTGATAAGGCAAAGAACAGATATGACTATATGATAGATGACTGATATACTTGATACAATACATAGATAGATATTTTTTATGATATACCTACATAAAAATACCCAGAGCACCCGGAACAAATATTTGCAGATCGTACAACATTAACCCGCAACCTCCAAATCGGTCGTCGCAAGCTCATTACAAAGAATTCTACTACTATAGGTTTCTCAGCAAGCTTTGGAACGCCGATGTTTGCGTAACCTTTGGCACCATACACTTGATTCCATATCACCGTGGCTAGTAAATCACGGGCATTCATGCCGGTTGAATGGAGCTCGCTAGCTCGCTACAATAGCTAGACTCGCTATAATGGCCCCCGGGCAATACGGCTATGATTTATGCCATTGGACGATGCAAGATTATTCTCTAATACACTGGCGGTGGTCGAGTGTATTGCTTGTATATTGAGACTAGTTAGTTAGCCAGTATACTGTGTATTGGCTACTGTTAAGCTGAACTAAAACGATGCTGACATGGGTTACAAATTGATTGTTTTTGGTCTAAAAGTTTTTTTATTAGAAAGGTTTATGTGTTTTGATATCAAAAATGTTTGATGTTGTTAGGTTTGTTATCTTTTGATTCTTTGTTTAAGAAACCCATGTTATTCAACTTGGTAACTAATTTGTCATGGCGTTTGCTAGTCGGCAAACACAACCAAATGTGACACACAAATGACATGAAAATACGCCACAACAGCAAAAAATTGAAGAAGTACTAATCCAATCCATTAAAAAAACTCTTATATCTATCAATATTGAATAATTTCAACTAGCAACTTTCCGATTAATGCGGAGGTTCCACCATTTGAGTTACCGTGCCTTACCATAACCCATTTGAATTTTTATTCAAGAATTTGGTTAGGTGCAGTGGTTTTCTTGTGATTAAGTAGTAGGTACTACTATGGACAATAACAGAATATATATTATACTCATAAATAATATTCATTTGTTCTTCAAAGAACCGGAAATTACAAAAGATCACAGCAAACTGGGGGATAAAAAGTAAGTGATTTTGTTTCAAAGCTTTCGAATACTCTGTTTTTTCAAAGTTCATTAAATATTGAGGAGGGATAGCAATCATGACAGTTTTTTTTTACTTTTGTCGGATTAAAATAACAATTTTCTGTGAGGCGGTTTACCCATCTCAGAATTACCAACAACCGAAAAAGTTATTATTGTCGTTTGTTTTACATATTTTATTGTAATATTAGTGTGACGAATAAAAGTTTTAGTTACCTTTTTGGTTAAATTGACAAAAAAAATGTTTTTAGAGGTCCAACAAGAATAAATGAGTTAATTTTTTTTTAATTAAAAGCTTTCAACCCCATTTTTTGCGTCAAGCAAGAATCGATATCCTAGCAATATCATTCCAACTTTTTACATTATTTCGCGTCATTGCTTTTCTATAAACAACGCAAAAAATAGAATTTTATATCGGAACGCGTTCACGAATGAGTTCACTGCTTCAGTCGCTTGTGCCGTGGAGCGGGAAATAACACATATTGGGCCTCGAATAGATTCCTATAAGACATCTACTGTTACATCTAATATGTTTCTCGTATCATTTAAAGTACCTAACCTTTAAAAAAACCGTTAAATTGATACCTCTTCAGTTTTTCGTCGGTTAAAATTATGTAAATAAATATTGGCGGACATTTATACACAATATAATACTGTTTTTGTAACTATAATAAAAAAAAAAAAAAAAAAAAAGTTTTTTGTTTTGAAAAAGTTTCACAGCGGGAATCAAACTATCAGTCTCTTGCTTCATAATCTTAAAAAGATACAAGAAATGATTTCTAAATGGTTTCAAAGTGATCCTTGTAATTTTATTTAAGTAAATGTAGGAAAAATCAGCGTGAAAAATTGGCCAAGAAAACACTATAAATTCATTGGTAGATCAACACTAGACGACCAGTGTCCATTGATTTTATAACACCTCCTTACCCCAACTCTATCATAATTATAATTCAAGTTTAGTATGCAAACTAGGGTTGTCTTTTCATCGTCCACTTTATCTTTCTGATAACCAGACAATAAAACAATTCGTTTGTAAACTGTCATTGTTCGCGTCCATCGCTAAATCCTGCACAATGGTGGATTATGGCCTATTCACACTTGAGCGATATCGCTTTTGTTTTGTTAGCCAATTATCAAACAAAAACGAAATTATGTAGCGTAAGCACGCGGTGTATCGCTCATACTTAAGAATAATAAATAAATTAATAATTAATAAATAATGCTGGACAATCTACTGACTTACCAAACGCAGTCTTGATTTTTCTGCTACCTGCATTCCGACTTACCTGAAAAATAAAACAGTATAATTAAATTTTGAAAGTAAAGTAAGTAAGGTTAAGTGAAAAAGTTGTTGGTTGAACGTTTTCAAAACAGCTGGGCTGACTTGTCTAATTTTGGTCTTGAAATATTCATGTAAGTCCAGGGAAAGTTTAAACAGTAAGAATAATAACGCGAATGAAACCACGCGTCAGCTGGTCAAAACAAAAAACTCGCAAGGGTGGAATCGGAAAAAATCACTAAGCCGTCAGCATCTTAATGCTGACGGTCTAGTTACACTCACAAATGATAGATCCGTTCTAGATAGATTTTAGAGTCATGTCCACTTGCATTAGTGTAACATGAGCTTCACTGCCATCCGTCTTGTATTGTTTGAGTTGCATTACTCGCTGGACAAGGGGGAATTTTAATGTGATGTATTGCTTTTACTACTTATCACAATAAACACCAAAGATATCGCTGCTAGCGGTATTTCGCACTAAATTAAGGAAGACTGAATGATAACTAGACCTCATCATCATTACAGCCTTCTAATGGTCCCACTGGTCACTGGCCTACTCTCAAGCGAGAGGGGTCATAATCCACCACGCTAACCCATTGCGGATTGGTGTGGCACATGTCTTTCGTATTTGTAGTTCTTGGACATGCCGGTTTCCTCACGATGTTTTCTTTCACCGTTTAAGACTGGCATTGCGCACATAAATTTTTCGAACAGAAAAATCCATTGGTGCACGACCGGGTTTGAACCCACGGCCTTGGGATCGGAAGGCGGGGTCACTACCAGTAGACCACCGGTGGTGGCACCAGTAAACTAGACCTCATCTTCATAACTTTACTGTAATCGGTAGTTTAAAAATAATAAATAGTGTGTCAAACAACACAATTTATATTGCAGTAATCATATTTTATCGTGCAATATTTATAAATAAATAAATAATGCTGGACAATCCACACAGCATCATCTAGCCCCAAAATAAGCAGAGGTTATAGTTTTTATAATATTTGCGGGATTTTATCCCGTTATTACATTTTTATTTCTCCCGCAAATATTATAAAAAATAATGAATTTGATCGCGAAAGTTTAAAAATTACTAAGCAGATGACTTATGGGTACTAGATGACTTAATACAATACAATATACATAGATATATATTTTTTATTATACATAAAAAATACCCAGAACACCCGGAACAAATGTTTGCAGATCGTACAAACGTTTGTTCCAAGGCGTGAATCAAACCCGCAACCTCCCGCGTCGCAGATCTTCGCCCGCCGTGCCACATCGGTCGTCACATAATAAAGAAATACTTTACTTATATAAAATATCTGGCTTAACTGCCTGTAGTTGCGTATCCCCGGCGTATTTTCACAAAAAGCCTTAAATTCAGTATAAACAAAGCAGCCAACCAAAATGTACTCTCCTTGTTATACCGTATACTTGTTCACGTTATCTCGTTTCACGGCTCATCGGCGCGGCGCTTGCGTGCTGCATGTATCGCGGAAGATATTACTCGTATCGACGTCTTCAGTTCGCTGCCGGGGTAATGTCGTGGACAAAGTAGCTATTTTATAAAGTTTTAAAATAAGTTACGGGTAAGCTTTTCTTTCTCTCGTCTTAGTATGTAGCCACCACGGACACTCTCAATAAAATGTATGAAACAAACACGTCACAATCACGACACGCATAGTTTGTGTACGTAAACGGTGCTGTTGTATGTGTGAGTGTCATGGTTGTCCCCACCCAATTAGAGCAAGAGCGAGATAGCACATTTTCGCTTGCACTGGCAGTTAAGCACTGTTCCGCGTAGTCATCATTTGCATGGGTGACCGCCAGTGGCAATTTCAACTGAGCGCTCCCGTGCTTTGGAGGGCAAGTTAAGCAGTCGGTCCCGGCTTTTTCAACGTTGTTATGCCATGACAGACGCCCGAAGGACTCTCTCCTAGAAACTCTGTCACCAGAGTTAGCTACTGACTCATACGAACGAACGAACGAACGCTCGCGCTGGCATGCGCGTGCCTGGACCTACACATAATCAAAATAAACGCGTGCCTGATAGCCTTTAGCTTCAGTGTCGTCGAAAAGTGCTGTGTGGTGGGGTAAGTCAAACCGGTGGGAGGTAGGGAGTGGCCATTATATACGTAGTACGAAATACTGTCCTGTGATGTAGCATAAAAGCTCTTGTATTGTAAGCGTAGTGTGTAGTATTGTTAGCTTACTAGCAGGATGTAATATATAATTGCCTTAGTGCAATAAAAAGTATTAAGGTTAAGCTAAGACTAACTTTTGGTACCTACAAAGTTCTTACGCTGTTCAAAAGTGGTTTGTCTACTCTAGACAAATCATTTTTAATCTAGTTCTAAAGAATAGAACTACATAGATAACATTTTCAATATTTTTGTGTGTTATTACAGTCTAAAGCGTTTGGATTTGTGCTTCATAATAATTATGTAAATAGTGACTATAATATTTGATAGATAGTCAGATAGTCAGATAAAAACGTGACTGCTTTAATATGCCTTTTACAATGACGGCAAACATACTTTTTTTTTATGTCAGCAAGTGACAAGACAATCAAGGCGCCCACCTGTTGTTAAGCACCACGCCTGACACACAGATGCAGTGCCACCCAAAGCTTAAAGTTTTTAAGTGTTTGCGTGGCACTGCATTGCGCTTATCACTCCGAGACATTGTTTTTAAGTCTCTTTCGCCCAGTAATTTCACTTGCTACAGTGCCCTTCAAACCTAAACACAGTAATGCTTGCACACTACTGCTTGGAGGTAGAGTATCTGACACTGCGGTGGTACCCACCAAGACAGACTCTTGCTGAAGAGTCCTATCACCAGGTGAAATACTATACTTAATACTTCGGCCAACTTAAACTTTAAACTTCCATCTCGGACTTCCAGGATAATTCAATCGACATCGCTTTAGGGGGTCGAAGCGCAATATTGCGTTAGTTCCGATTCGATTTTATTTTATGCAAAGACGGTTCTGTCCCGGGAAAGAACCTCCAATCGGGATAATACTGTAGAAGAATGATCCAAATTGAATTTGTGAGGCCTTGCGCCCCTCACTGGGCTTACTAAGGCACGAATAGAGTCAGGAGCAAGCCAGTTTTCTTGCAAACAAGAAAAATACATTTGTAAAATATTTTACAAATTCTAAGCAATGAGCTGCCTCTCGCTAGCATGTTATCAAAATAAAAAATAATTATTGCAATAACCCATGTTACGTAATATTTTATCAAAATCCATTAATTATTTAAGTGAGAATAAAAAAACACAATAACTTTTTTTTTAGCCAGTTTATTCTTATTACTAAACGACCAATGTGGCGCGGTGGGCGAAGGTCCGCCTGCGACGCAGAGGTTGCGGGTTCGATTCCCGCCTTGGGACAAATGTTTGTAGGATCTGCAAATATTTGATCCGGGTGTTCTGGGTGTTTTCTATGTATAATAAAAAATATCTATCTATGTATTGTATTGTATTAAATATATATCAGTCATCTAGTACCCATAATACAGCTCTGTTTAACAGCAGCTTACCTTGGGGCTAGATGATGCTGTGTGGATTGTCCAGCATTATTTATTTATTTATTTACTAAATATTCGGTTTCTTAGAGTCTACGGTGCTCATCCTATGAACTGGCATCTATTTCGAAACACTACTCTCTTCCGAAAGCTCCGAGTCAGCGAAATTAACGCTCGGTTAGGTTTGTACGGTTTTATTAAATTTCCCGGGTCCGGATGTTTGGCGATCGCATCGCGGATGTGACGTAACGCGTGACGTTCTTGAGATATTTGTTTTTGTAGTCTTTAGGAAGTAAAGTATTTACGCCGCGGGTGCTTTTTTTGCTAGAAGTTAACAAAACGGAAACGTTTGTGATTAAGTTTGCGCGAGGACTGCGCTGTGCGCAGAACTGTCATAACTTAAGTGCTACAGCGTTTTGTGCTTTCTTTGATGAAGATCGTGACTCCTTTGGTGCAGTTTGTTCACTACCTATTCTGTCTCCATCGGTTTCTGCCTATAGATATGTTTGAAATTGGAAAAACATGTGTATCATAAACCAAACTAGAACCAAATCTTTCGTTCAAGACTAGCGCAGTGTCGATCCAGAGAGTATTTTTTTCGATTGCTGAGGTGTTTGTTTGTCGTCTGTAAAGTCTAATTATTAAGTGTAATTATTATTAATATAATATATCAATATAATTCTATCTGTTATTTATGTCAGTACGTATCTTGCTTGATAACATACCTGTTTATTACTGTCGATAAATGTAAAATTAACTATGGACAGATCCAAACATTTAGCTCCTTTCAAACTATTGCGCATACCTTCTTAATTACTGTTAAACATATTGCAAGTACTTACATAATTAACTATGTAGCAAACCTAACGCTTTGTCGAAAACTATTCAGCAGGTTCAAACACATTGAATTTGCTAACAAGTTGGAATTTGTATTATTTTCGTGCTGACTTGCGCAACTCCTATATTTTTGCAATTCTCTACAGAAATCCCAAAATAACCGATACAAAACAAGCGGCGCGTAAAACGGACTAAAATTCGCAGAAAATAGTTGTGTCGTCTACCGTATCCCTCTGTCATCAGATTATTACATTACAGCGCCCTCTTTTGAATATTTTACACGAGAACATTTTCCACTTATGCCCTTCCTACGGGAGGGTGTGTGAAGCTCACGGATTATCATTTTATTTTGTAGTTTAGTCATTGTTTTTTTAAATAAATCAACTTCAGCATATCATATTTTAATTGATGTTGTGTCGTTTATTTTAGTACTTACATATAAACACAGATGTAACTCATTTAGATCACTTGATTAATAAATTTATTTCCACTTCAAAGGTTCGTATTTCGTCATACTCTTTAATTTCTTGACGTAAGCCTTTCGGCTCAAAATGATCAGACATCGGCTCAAAATGGCGACAAGCGGCTTATCTGTTATTGGCGATCGAAGGCGCAATTATTACTAATGGGATTATTAGTTTAATGTCTTGTGCCGTCACTTCGGGATCGGACACAGAGTAAATATTAGTTAATGAGTGGGATGCTGTGGTGTCGACAGATTACATATTTGAAAATGTTAACTACAAAAATCAACATTTTATTAGACAACATTGTGTTACACTTGCATAGTAGAGCTTTTTGTGATAGAGCTCGTTTAGGGAACCACCTTACCAAAATCTGTCACCAAATTTTGTTTTTTTATCTGTGGAAAGTTAGTTAGTTAACCACAGATAATGAAACATTAGTAATATTTTATTTATATTACTTTGTTTTAATTTTGTAATCTTAGGAAAACTATTTATGAATTAGATATTATGCAACAAAATACATAATACAAGATGGCCAATAAAAAGTTTAATGTAACTTTTAAAACAAGACTGAATATAAAATTTATCGATTGCTTTAAGTTTTGCCCTTAATACTTGGTTAGTAGAGAATATCAAAATGTATACACTAATCATGATATTGGTCAAAGTAATCCTTACCATTTAGTATCTGTCAAACGAGTGGTTTCACCTGGTTTCACAGATTTTAAATGAGAGGTGTTAATAAATTGTAGTAAGTAAGTAAGCTCGTGTAAGTCAGTGGCCAACTCTGGTGACAGAATTTTTAGGCCGCCCGAAAGCCTAAAAAATTAATGAAATAATAAATTGTAGTAAATTTCTATAACTTCAAAAAATAGTATTCAGAACACCATTTTCAAGCATGAACACATCTATTCAACACTAAACTTCAATCTAATTTGCAAAGGACACGGAGGGACGGTATCGTGGGCATACACCCGAAAAGGATTAGGGTGAGTATACAGGGTGTTCTGAAACTGTATCCTAAAAAGTGGGTAAAAGGTGGACACGAACTATGCTATAACTTTAGCAATTTTTTCAGATTTTAGATGACAATCATCAATCTCATGGTTGAAAAATTCTAAAATTTTACTATATGATTGACAACTTTTTTTTTTTTTTTTTTTATACAACTGAAGTGGCAACTAAGCGTACAGCCCACAAGATGGTAAGCGGTTACCGCAGCCTATGGACGCTTGCAATACCAGAGGTATCACTCGCGGGTTGCCACCTTGAGGCTAAGATCGAAAGCCTCATGAGCCAGTAATCTACATGTAAAATTGTTCTATTACTAACTGACTGATTGATATCGACGCACAGACGTAAACCGTCTTACGGGACGTTTATTTCCTAACAAAAATAAAAAAAAGGGTAAAATATAAGTTAAAAATTAAAATCAACTTCCCTTTTTAAGGGTACGTAAGCAAAATACACAATTTTCATCATCATCATGGCAGACCTTTTAATGTTCCCACTGTTGGGACACTGACCTACTCTCGGGTGAGAGTGATTGGGTCTTACTTAATCCACCACGCGGACCTAATATGGATTGGTAGATGGCACCATATCTTTTGATTTTCAGTTCTTGGACATGCTGGTTTCCTCACGATGTTTCCCTTCACCATTTGAGAGCACTGGAGTTGCGCACATTTTTTTTTTAATTGAAAAATCCATTGGTGCACGATCGAGTTTGAACCCACGACCTTAGGAACGGAAGGCGGGGTCACCAACCACTAGACTATCAGTGTTTTGACACAAAACACCATTTTAAGCTAAAATACATACCGATTGAAACACTCTGTACCACTTCTGTACTATGCTTAACCATTTAAATAGGCTTTAGACTCACACCCGGTCTCTCTAGATAAACGAGAATATTCTTAGAAGCTTATGGACCAGTGGAGAAGAATGGTCAGTAAGATGAAAGGGAAAACTTTACCTTACCATACCGAGACCTCAACGCATCTTCATCAGGATTCTGGTACAAATTGGGATGCTCTAGTCAATTATAATAGCGATTGCGAGTCCTGAAGACGATGGGGGACCTATTATCGTGTCCACAGTGTACTAACTTCTAGACTCTCAAGAATTCAAGGACACTTAAAATGCCGTAGATTTGCAGATTTCTACATAAAAATAATTAGATTGTGTATTCAAAATGTCAGAATAAATAACAAAAACCAATGGTAAATCAGCCAAATGGCTCTAATAGTTTAAAAAAATCATTGGATAAACGAGCCATAACTTTGACGACCAATGTGGCGCGGTGGGCGAGGTCCGCCTGCGACGCAGAGGTTGCGGGTTCGATTCCCGCCTTGGGACAAATGTTTGTAGGATCTGCAAATATTTGTTCCGGGTGTTCTGGGTGTTTTCTATGTATAATAAAAAATATCTATCTATGTATTGTATTGTATTAAATATATATCAGTCATCTAGTACCCATAATACAGCTCTGTTTAACAGCAGCTTACCTTGGGGCTAGATGATGCTGTGTGGATTGTCCAGCATTATAACTAATAATAATGATTTTGGTTCTGCTTTATAACCCAGTCATTCACCACTTATATGAACTGTGAATCTAAGTCGGTAAAGTTTTTCTATGGGTTTTCCCATTTAATATTTATCACGTCATGAAATTTCAGGTAAGTATAGCATTCTCAAGATCTTTAAAACTCAGAGACTACCAACTATACGACTTACCTAGAATATTTTAGTATCTACAAAGTTTACCTACGACCACGGTTGTTGCAACACAACCGAAACGTCGGGGAAATAAAAAGGTAAATTACGCGATAAAATCCCGCAATTATTTTAAAAAACTATAATCTACAAAGTTTGTTTTAGATAACCTACTATTTTATGATTTTATTAAATATTCCTACTATAACCTACTAAAGTTACCTTAAGTTAAGTTAGATTTTTAGTAACCTACTAATACTTCATAATAGTTACCTGCTAAAGTTTGTGTGTGTAATGTTTGTGTGTAAGGATGGCATAGAGTCTTGCTGATTTTCGATGTTTTTCTTCACCGTTTAAAGTGAATTGCACACATTATTTTTGAATAGAAAACTCCAGTAATTCGAACCCACGACTTTAGAATCAAAAGGCGTAGTCACTAGACCACTAAGGCTTCTAAACTTCATTATTTTGCCTTTTATTAAAAGTAAATAAAAGTTATGCTTATAGAATAGCAAAAATGATTGTCTACGGGTTCCAGAGTAAATCCGCAGGCAGAAACCAGCCACTTAATAAAGCTGAGGTATATAAAATTCATATATTATATAGCACGAAAAATCATAAAATTTCAGAAACTCCCAGCATTTTTTACAACCAACATCCCAGAACCGTAAAATGTGAATTCACTAGAACGTCAGAAGCAGAATCCAGGTAATCGCAACCAGTTACGTGGGATATAAAACAAGACGTACTACGTGTGGACGTGAAACTCGTAACACGTAGTAATTATCACTTTTTCGGTTCGCTCTACGTGATAGGGGAAGTGATTTCCTGTTTTAATTATTTTTTGGAGGAAATTTACGATGTTAAATACGCTTTAGTCAACACCAGGATAGTATAACGATAAAAAAGTAAGTAAGTTCGTATGAGTCAGTGGTTAACTCTGGTGACCGAGTTTCTAGGCCGCCTGAAGGCCTCTGCCATAGCTTTACAACTAAAGTAAAAGATGAGAAGATGAGATTCAGTTGTTCATAATAACAGATCAACAAACTTTTAGCACTGTTTCGCGTAGTCACCATTTTCTATAGGTGGCATTTTCAATTGAGTGCTTCCGTACGGAAGGCACATTTAGCTTATGATCAGGAATGTTTTAAAATTGTTTGACTCATACGAACTTGCTTACATTTTACTTGTTTTTGCCGCCAAGCGGTTATGAACTAATCTCACTTTTTTTTAGTGTGGGTTACCTTTTTAAAACATTTTTTTTTTTTTTTTTTTGTTATCCTTCACACTAAGGGAATACTAAAGATTATAATATCCCAAAAATTACGCAACGTTGCGGCTTGGATTACTGCAACGCTTCCTCTGTAGGTTGAGCTATCGACGCTTCAATGATTATTTCGTACAAGCGAGTTATGTCTCGATAGCTCAATTGTTAGAGCGTCCGCATATCAAGCGGTGGTTGCGGGTTCAAATCCCACTTAAGGCTAAATCATTTTTGCAATATCATTAAATAAAAATTGGTAAACCTTTTTATATAGCGCCATCTATGCATGCTAGTAAGCAAAGCTTAATACAGCCGCTCGCTTGAAGCCGCGGAAATTAGAGACGCTTTCAGCGGACGTCGTTAAAGAAGCTCGTAAATTAAGGACAATGCAATAAACATTTTATTTCCTTTCGGAGGTTTCTCTTACTCCGGTTCATTGTGAAATAATGAAAATGAATTCGAAGGCTTTTTGAAATATGCTTGCATTGTTGCGAGGCTTTCAACATTTTGTAGGCCGTAATTGTTGCTTTTATAGATATCGTCGACAAATTGTTAGCAAAAATTAAAGTAAATGGTCTTAGTGGTTTTATTTTTATTATTATTATAGCGGCGAGATAGCGGCTGTGACTTTACTGCCAAGAACCAAGAAAAAAATTTTTTTTTTAATCACTTAGCAAACATACACATGTGGGAAGTGGTTACCGTAGCATACGCTTGCAATACCAGAAGTATTACTCGCGCGTAGCTATTCTGAGACGTGTATTAAAAGTCGCATGTGCCAGTAATTTCACCGGCAAGCATACATGTGAGCGAAGCCGCGGGTGGCAGGTGGTAGATATAACGTCATACAGTATCGCAATGCCCGAGTAGGAACTAATGACCCGTGACGAGTGAGATACAACGGGTAATACCCTGTTATGTAAAGACGAAAAACATTCTTTATGATAATGGGAGATCCTTCCCTACCGTAGATATTTACTAAACGGAAAAAAAATATTTTCTACAATACTACCAGAACGCTTAGTTAAAATTAAATGTGCTAGGGAAACCAGAATCTGTTTAAAGGAACTAAAATTATTGTATAGAAAGCTCATCATATTATAATGCAAACGATTTCATTCTAGTACCATACCTATTTCTGCCGCCAAGCAGTAATGCTCGCATTGCTGTGTTCCGGTGTGACGGGTATGGTTTCCGGTGAAATTACTGGCACATGAGGCTTTCGATCTTAGCCTCAAGGTGGCAACCCGCGAGTGATACCACTGGTATTGCAAGCGTCCATAGGCTGCGGTAACCGCTTACCATCTTGTGGGCCGTACGCTTGGTTGCCACTTCAATTGTATAAAAAAAAAAGTTATGCAGGAATTAGTTCGAAAATGTTTACTAGATGGCGGTAGTGTAGAATTTCGCGTTTTTAGTGTTTCTAGATCGCGCTGACGAAAACTTTCTGCCTAATTACAAAACCCATTTCGTTATTGACGATAATTGAGATAAGCAAGAATCTATATACCTATATCTAATGGTATATTGTGTTAGTATGTATGAATCAATATTTTCTAAAGTAATTTTTTTCTATAGATATAAAATCAATAACAAATGCACCCCAAGTATTTTAATCGGTAATCTGTCTGTATTAAAGGTCTATCTAGTTAGCTAGTTAGAAAGAAAGAAAGAAAAATTATTTATTGACACACACATAGAAGAAATACAAAGATAAAAAAAGTAGGTAAGTAAAAATGAAATATAAAAGATAAGATAATAAAGAAGAGTAGTAGAGTTCTCTGTGATAGAGCTCGTCCGGGGAAGGACTTTTAATTTAAGGATTTTTAATCACTTACCGAAGTGATTCCGCTTTGAAGAGCTGGTAGCTGGAAGTGGCTTTTATTCTAAAACATACGGTAAAGTGAGTTCTTAAGAGTTAGTGGCAATTGGCCGACTTTAGTGACAGAGTTAACAGAACGCAAAGTAAAGTTATAAATATATTTATTCAATAATATCACAAGGATCATTTTGAAACGTCCTAAAGCTAGAAAGCACTCAATTTACGCCAGTTCCACGCGCCCCTAGAATAATCTTGCCCAAACTCAGCTGGGTTCCTAGCTTTTTTTTGATGATCCCTCTTGATGAAGATAAAGCTTCAGTGTGGTGCCAATCGAACTAGGTGAGGCTCATGCCAAGAATATAAGTAAGTATGTAAAAAAAAGAAAAAAAAAGAAAAAAATTAAGAGACAAGTTCTTACCAATACAATAGCGTAAGAGATCTCCGTCATAACCTAACAACTTCTATAAATCAGGGGTCACGTAGGTCTTAAAATTATAATGTTATACCTAATATATTAATATCTGTTCTGTGCATTTTATAAAATAACTACTTATCCTGTTATAAAATGTACCTAAGTAAATTGTTAGTTAGTGAGAGACTCGTGTCGCAGCTAACTGCTGCTACTACTAGTCGTAGGCTACACTGAAAACCAGCGCTACAGACACATTATGTCTGCAGCACATGCCGCAGACAATATTTTTGTTTTAATTTGTTTTGTTAATTATATTTTTATGTTTATTGTGTGGCGTTAAATAAATATTTTTCTATTCTATTCTATTATATTTAAAAAAACAGTACAAAGCTTTCTTCTGAACAAAGGATTAGAAAGACACAAAGCAGACCTCACGATGCTCAACTAAATGACCCATTGCTGCATAGGTTACTAACGACCTTTGCCATATAAAACCACCTTCCAAAGCACAGAAACTAAAAAAAGAACTCTTATTTCAACAACGATAAGGTACACAAAAACAGCATTATATAAAATTGTAAAAATATGAAAACCTTTTTCCCTTTTCTTAGAAAGTGCAAAATTAGACCTAAAACTAATTTAAATAAGGTTCAAAAGAAGTGAACAAGTAAAATTGTATATATGCAGGTCTTATCAGCTGGTGTAAGGTTAAAATGTTCCTGCTAATTATCGAGAAGAAACAGAAGCCAAAGATATGAAAAAGTATAGAGGAGTCGTTTTTACTTAATGTATACCTGCCTCAAATAATACACACGTAACTAATAAATAAATAAATAAGTAAATAATGCTGGACAATCCACACAGCATCATCTTGCCCCAAGGTAAGCTGCTGTTAAACAGAGCTGTATTATTGGTACTAGATGACTGATATATACTTAATACAATACAATAAATAGATAGATATTTTTATTATAAATAGAAAATACCCAGAACACCCGGAACAAATGTTTGTAGATCGTACAAACATTTGACCCGAGGAGGGAATCGAACTGGCAACCTCCGCGTCGCAGGCGGACCTGCGCCCGCTGCGCCACATCGGTCGTCATTCATTAACACACCCAAGAAAAACATACATTTTCCTAATACCACACTAGAATTACCTGTACCGTACGTTTAAGAAACTACAAGTACCTATAATATCTATGTTATCACAACATCTAAACCCGGAACAAATATTTGCAGATCACACAACATTTGTGCAAAAATTTAATTTTTTCGTTTTTTTAACCGAACATTTCGTGTGCCCCTGAGGTCGACTGAATAATTTAATACCTATTAAGGTTAGCTTAATTAACTTGAGTTATTGCTAATGTAAGACCGTTATTTTCAGGCCCTTTTCTGAAGCACTAGATTTATTACATAGTCCTAATATTCAGATGAACACTAGTAGTCTAGTGGTGGTGACCCCGTCTTGCATTCCTATGGACGTGGGTTCGAAACCAGTTGTGCACGAATGAAGTTAATTACTTGAAAATTGTATGTGTGTAATGCCAGTGCTTCAAACGGTGTTGGAAAAAAATTCAGTATATTTTTAAAAACAAATTAGCGTGATGGATTAAGATTATCCTATCACTCTCGTTCGAGAGTAGATCAGTGTACCAGCTCTTATCTTTTCTAGATCTACTCTTTGACCAATGTAATGCAATCTGTGTCGTTATCTGCGCAAACGAAGCGAGGGGGCACCTTAAGGGGCTGAACTTAAGGGGGTTGAATAAAAGCGTTTATCTGTTTCAGGTGTAGCTAATGCCTTAGATATGAAACTGAAAAACAGTTTGAGAGTTTCTGCTTAGCATTCTATGCGTCTGGAATATTCCGTAGAGATAGTTAGCTTTTTGCAAAGTCTAGAAAATTATTGTTATTAAAATATGTGGAAATAATAAATAGTGTAGTAGTGAAAAGGCTAGGAGAACTAGAACTCTACTGAAGTAAAAATATTATAAAAAAAAGTCTTAACCTCAAGCTTGTATTTTTAGCGTTCTGTGTATCAGAAAGGTAAACCTAAAATAAATATTTGCACATATTGCAAACTTATGTCGCATTGCGGGACCTACACTTCTCACTTCATAACCCGTTGTTAAATTAATAATTAAACTAAGAAAATAAAAAATAATGCAAGGAAAACTATTTAGCAAAATAGCACAATACCTGGCTATTATAGGAATCATTAGTTGCTAAGTGGATACACGGCTTAAGAAATAACAAAGAAAATCTCCAATGTATCACAGCTTCACAACAAACACAATTCATCTCGACTCGAGTGCAGAGCAGGCCTAATTAGCACCTTATCTCGGCAGGTGCCGCTAATTCCCACGGGACAATGTACTGCGCACGTATCAGTATCTCAACTCTAATGAACTAGTCGTTATAAAATCTACACTTACCTTCTAGGTGGGCCGACTTTTTTTTAAAATTGGTTATAGGCAAGCGTTTGACCACCACCTCACCTGATGGTAAATGATGGTGTGGTCGATGATGGAGCACGCTTGCCTAGAAAGAACCTGTTCACTCTACCCTTGAAGACTCCTAAATTGTATTGGTCCGGAAAAACAGACCCAGGCAACGAGTTCATTCTTTACTCGTGCTAATGAGAAAAGAAGATGAAAAGCGTTTGGTTCGGCGTGGTGGGATGTCGACCAAATACGGGTGGTACGCTGCCGTAAGCCTATTAGTCCAGTGGTAGAAAGGAGATGGATGGATAAGGTCGTGAAGATCCTGCGCACAATCACCAAAATGAATCTTGTAGAAAACCGACAGTCTGGCAACTCGACGCCTGTGTTCAAGGCTCTGTAAGTTGGTTTCAACCAGTGAATTATCGCCAATAAGCCTTACAGCACGTCGTTCAATCGAACCTAGGCTTCGAGATTTGTTTTCCATCTAAATAAAAAACCATTAAACGTGCATCAGTATTCGTTTTTTTTAATTTGGAGCGCTCGTGACGTAGTTGGCTAAGTTGTTCTTAACAGATCAACGAAGTTAAGCACTGTTTCGCGTAGTGCATTTGGATGGGTGACCGTCAGTGGCAATTTCGAACCAGAACACAGCAATGTGCACATTACTTCTTGGCGGCAGAAATAGGTGTGGTGGTAGTCCTTCCCCGGACGAGTCTCTAGTCCTAGGTGGTAGTCCTCTATCACAAAGAACTCTACTACTCTTAAAATGCACTCGTCACCGAAAACTTATTGATAGAGTTTCTGTATCTTAACTGATGAGTCGTGTAAACAGCTGTTTAATTAATTCTACTTTCATCCGAATATGGCATCGTTCCAACAAGAAAAATTTGGAGCTGCCCTGAATTAAAAACTACTAAAATATTCTGTAAAATTCATTTCGCTGCAAAATGTTAAAGTAAAAGAGTTTTATAAAATGATTGCAGAGCAGGTGCAAAAAATTGATGGAACGTTTTCTTCTTGAATATCATAAGTTTTGGAGATAAAAGCTAGTATTAACTGAGACGAGTTGGATTTAATGTGAAGATGTCTGCGAAGTTACGCTGTTTTTTTGAGCAGGTTTGATGACGTCTGCAGAAGTGAAAACTTGGTTTGTTGCAGAAAAATAATCAGAATATTTAGAATAGATTAGAATAGAATAGAAAAATATTTATTTAACGCCACACAATAAACAATACAATTTAAAACAAAACTATTGTGACTATTATTATTATTATTATTATTATTTTTTGTGGCGACCGTATTTTTGTGTAGGTAATGCACATGACTTATTATAACTATAAGTGCTACCTACTTAGTTTTTTTTTATTTTTTTTATTGTTAGACTCATAAGAATTGTATGGACCTACTCTGTATAAGTGTACCTTCTATGCTCGTCACAAATAAAACTATTTTCTTTCTTTCTTTCTTTCTTTCTAAACTATTTTGTGATTAAATTGAATGACAGATCAACGCACAGCTTTTAAACCAGAAGTCATAGAAACATGAAACTTGGAGGGCACATAATCATAATAATAATCATTTAATTGCCGGAATGTATGCACAATTGGCGAGGGTAGAACCATACTGATCCAAGTATCGTTTTCATACTTTTGAGAAAATGAAGGAAACGCGTCGGAGCTTCTTTTAAAAATACAGGTGATCTGTTATGGTTTAATCTTCAATAAAATGATGGCTAAAATGTTAAAGATGATAAAAAAAAATGTTAATGACAATAATTTTTATTATGAGAAACAAAATGTTAGTTTATACAAAAAAAAAATCACTTGGATCACTTCGGCACAAAATGTTTAATCAAATTCAAATTGACTAACATAGAAAAACCTCATGAAAAATAGAACTTAAAGAAGTAAATGAAGCTTAATCATCCCCAAACATGGAAGGTAGTGTGTTTTCATCGTCCTGAGACTCCTCGCCCCTCCCTCTTCTAGGTATATGCGGAATTGATAGGTAGAACGGATGATGAACCGGCGGCACAAACTTCAGAATTTTTTTTATATCTTGCATTTTTTTGTATGATATGGGCTTTGGTGTCCTGGCCTGTGCAGGTACGTAATTTCTGAGGTTGCACAGAAATACCTCTAAATCCGTTGCATTAGGTTTTAGGTCAATCATTTCGTAATTTTCAGTATAGTCATCATTGAAGTGCATGATGCTTGAACCATTGCAGAATTTAATTTTTCGCATTTGTGATATCTTCGCACCTTCTCCAAAAACAGTATGGTAGTCTTTATATTGAGTTGTTAGGGTTTCAAAGTCGAGAAACTTGTCAGCCATGTCTCGAACTATGAACGGCTTATGCTTTCGACAGCAACGCACGAGATCCATCCATGCCTGAGGCGTGAAAATGTCTGTCCTCTTCTTTTGCTCTCGACTAATGAAGGAAAAATCGGTATCGTTGGGTAAGTATGTGTGGCCGCTGACCAGGTAATGCATCACAATATTTTCGAGATGAGTCGATTTGTTGACTAGAAACATTAAGAAATGTAAAATGTTCCAATTTCTATTCTGTCCGGAGCAGCAGTCGCTAAACAAACACAGAGTTTTGATGTTATCCGGCACAGAGTCTTCTATGAAGTGATAGAGCGAGGACATCACTTCCTGAGAACCTCTTGCCCCACAGTGCTCAGGCCACATGTTCATTATTATTTTTTCTTCGTCTTTTAGATAGGAATGTATTCCGAAATTTAGTATCTGAAGTTGCCTTAGATAAAAGACCTCACCCGTATTTAGATATGGGAGGGGGAGTGTGCGCTCCAAGTCAAAAGTTGTTGCTATTAAGGAATCATCATCTTTAACCTTTGCTTTATAATCATTCAAAATATTTCGCACTGTATTTGCCAATTTTAAATGATCGTCTTTCTGGGTTCTTAAAACTAAGCACTTTTCAAGGTCTTCTTCTGCTTTTATTGCTACTTCTAATGTATCGCACGTTTTGCATGTGTCTGTTTTTGGGACATAAAAGTGCAAATTAAATTCTGTTGTGAATACATTTTTGTAGATGTGCTTTTTAAGAATAGGCTTTCCCTCAGATTCGCATTTTACTTTGAATAATTCGTACATTTTATTCATAGATAGCTCCGGAGACAAGTATTGGCGTGAAGAACTCCTTTCTCCATAGTGACTTTTATATTTTGGAAAGCTATTAATATGGTCCCTGATCCATGTCAATTTCTCCTCTGAGATCTTATTTGGTGGAGATTTTCGTCCCCGTTTGTCATTTTCTGGTATTCCTGAGACAGCATTTTTATTTCTTAGTGCATAATCAATTCTCTTATTGCTTATTTGGATCACTTTTAAAAAGAATTTTTTACATACTCTTTTGTTACATAATATGAACTGTCTGGTCGCATTTTTATGACTAGGTGCCTGCAAAGGAAGCCTTTTCTTACGTCGTTTGGGTGCTACAATTTTCACAGCATTACACAGCCAAGTCGTTTGTGCATTCCATGAAGACAACTTCCAATAAACGTCATGTATCATTTCTTGATTCTCTGCAGGAACATGCTCACCACATTTATAGCGGCAATTACATAGGACAGGCATAAATACTTTTGCTGGCACAGTATTACCTTTTACGTTGATGTATTCTTGACCTTCATTTCTCTTGCGCTTTCTTATATTTTTCTTCCATTCGTCTACATTTCTGTGCCGTTTTCTTCCTCTAACACTTTCATTAGCCTCTGTATTGTCCACTTCTCCTAAATTACCTAACACGCCAGCGGAAGACTGAACAGCTTCTTGTAGAATTTCTGTAAGAAATAAAAAGCTATGTTATTCACTTTATGTAAAAGCCAAATCCAAGATCTCTACGCAGGAAACTAACGAACGCACAGCCCACTACGTAGTCAAAACTTAAACTGTAATAGACATTTACTTACCTTCATCATTTCCTATATCGCTGAGAGATTCATTCAGCTGGTCTGGTGGGTGGTAGGACGAATGATCGCTGGAAAAATCCTCATCGCTTTCTGAATCACCCAATGCACTACTTTGCAACGCCAACGCAACTATATTTTCTGCTCTAGAGCGTCTGTTTCTCCCTTCCATTTCACTGAAACACTTTATTGAACCCGCGAATAGAAATACTTTTAAAATTTAACAACCACAACAAGTAAGAATCGTCGTAAATAGTAAAACCGTTTATTCACATTCCCGCGCAAAAACAACGGATTTGACAGGTAACTTTGACAGTAACAACGCTTGTTTTGTTGCCAGTTGAATAAACATTTTGTACTTGGATCACTTTAGCTTACTCAGTAAATTTGGGCCATACTGATCCAAGTACGGATTGCACTTGGATTAGTATGGCATGATATAATTTTGAAAGTAAGACTAATGCTAAAGTGGGAAATAAAGGCTCCCTAACAGAAGATGACGTTTTCTGCACTTGGATCAGTGTGACATGAAAAAAAATAAAAAAACCGTGCCTTTACTGCAAAAATCTGCATTATTGAAAAAATGACACTTGGATCAGTATGGTTCTACCCTCGCCAATTGTTCTTAAATCAAAGTAAATTTTTTTTTTTTTTTATACTACTAAAGTGGTAACCAATCGTACGGCCCACTTGATGGTCAGCGGTTACCGTAGCTTATGTACGCATGCAACATCATAGATATCACTTGCGTGTGCCCTAAGACGTTAGATGGTAAGTCTCGTGTGCCTGTAATTTCATCGGAAACCATAACCTTAGAACCGGAACACAGCAATGCGAGCATTACTACTTGGCGGCAGAAATAGGTATGGTGGTAGTCCTTATCCGAACGAGCTCTATCACAAAGAACTCTACTACTTTTTAAAAATGATCTTTTCTGCCTCATCAAGGCGTGCAAAGTCATTTCTATCTAAAAATAATGAAATAATGTACATGTACAATGCTCTTATAGTGTAGGAATGCACTTAAAAAGAAAATTTCAAACTTCCTTTGTCCTTTTTTTGAATAGAAAATGAAGCTATAAACTTTCTGATTTGAAACAAAAATAATTGTGATTAAAATAAACTGTGTATAAAAACTATGACTGGAAATATCTGGGGGATGCCTTTGCCCAGCTGTGGGACACAACAGGCTAGTCGTAGTCGTATAAAAACTCAACGCAACCACCATACCTATTTCTGCCGCCAAGCAGTAATGCTCGCATTGCTGTGTTCCGGTTCGAAGGGTATGGTTTCCGGTGAAATTACAGGCGCATGAGACTTTCCATCTAACGTTTTAGGGTGGTAACACGCAAGTGATATCTATGATGTTGCATGCGTACATAGGCTACGGTAACCGCTGACCATCAAGTGGGCCGTACGCTTGGTTACCACTTTAGTAGTATAAAAAAAAAAAACGCAAAGTCGCAAGGCGTTCCATTAGTTTTATGATATGAATATACTCATATCCCTCAAGATTTTTGGTCAAGTCGGTATTAATTAGGTAGTCTAGCGGTCATCGGTTGTTGGCTCAGGCAAAGACAGGGGTTCGAATCCTGCTCGTTCAAAAACACCCAAACAACCCACTGCACCAGTTCATCACGCTGATATTCAGTATGTTCGGCTTATAGTGTCAACAACATCATCAATTATCAGCCAATAGATCTCCACTGCTCACTCTCGCTTGAGAGTAGGCTAGTGTCACAGCAGTGGGAACATTAAAAGGCTGTCGTGATGAGATCTCCACTGCAAGACATAGGCCTCTCCCCAAAGAGTACATCCACCGACTTCCTGCTACCGCTTTATTGTCATCGGTCCATCAAGTGAGTGAGTAAAAACAAGCGCTCGTTTCGTAGCTGGGTAACTTGTTTTAAACAGATAATCGAAGTTAAGCACTGTTCCGTAGTCATCATTTGGATGGGAGACCGCCAGTGGCAATTTGAACTGAGCGCTCCGGTGCGGGCACGTTAAACAGTCGGGCCCAGCTTTTTAAAAGTTGTTAGGCCATGACAGAGGCCTTCGGGCGGCCTAAAAACTCTGTCACCAGAGTTGGCCACTGACTCATACGAACTTACTTACTTTTAAAGGGTGCTACAGTAACACAAAGTACACGTTTTAACCATCATATAAAATTTTCAACGCGTAATATTTTAAAATTCAGGAAAAATCCCGGGGATTTCACCAAAAATATAATGAGGATCATCAAAAGCTGGTGTATCGCGGTTCACATTACGCATACGTAATTCCCCTGTTCTCGTATTCTGGAGACGCAGCGACGGAGAGATTACGCGATCATTCTGCGCTTATGAAACCAAGGCTTAGTTCACGTACTATGTAGCAGTAACCACCATAATAACTTTCACTTGGGATATCATGTAATGTATAGTACCTACTGTCAACGGGTCTCGACCACAGAACTATATATAAGTAGAATAAAAGAGTTCGTCGATTTGTATGAAAACCGAACGTGTAACATTTTGCGTATAGTTCGCACAACGGATCTAGGCTTCCGTGAAGTCAGCCGTTTGTGATGTGCAAAGACAATTTAGTTTGAAAAAGCTCCATTGAGCATCGAAACGGCTAACTTCACGACGGCCGTGATCCGCTGTGAGAACTATACTTATTTGTATTTTACACACAAATGTTTTTTATTGATGGGAAATATAAGCTGAAATAAATAATTTAAAAGCATCGATAAGCACGCGGAAAACAGATTCTAGGCACTGGCACACCACCACACCGCCCCCGGTTGGGAGCAGACTGAGTTTCACAGCGAGTAAAGAGGTTACTCAGCCCTTACTTAGCTCGTCTTTTCGGCACGCGAGGTACATACACTCACTCATCCTACTTAAATATAGCTCTTGTGATCTTGACCAACATGAAGTTAGCCGTTTGTGATGCGCAAAGACATTTAGTTTGAAAAAGCTCCATCCAAAAAGGCCGAGATCCGATTGCAGAATGTACTTTATTAAGTTCTTATACGAACTCTTTTTAGATGAGTCAGTGGCCAACTCAGGTGACGGCTGAAAGCCTCTGTCATTGTCTTTGTAGTTTGGACCGAATGCGTAATGTGTCCTCCGAAGCACAGAAACGCTCAGTTGAGTTGTCAATGATTTTTTTAATAAAAAAAGTACCTATGTGCTTAAGGTGCGTCCAATAGGTAAAAAAATCGGTGTAGGTATATAAGAGCTATTATTTTTAAATAAATACGCTATCTACCATTTGCATTATCTATACTTCTATACTAATATTATAAAGAAAGAATATTTGTATTTTTATATTTTTGTTTGTTACGAATAAACTCAAAAACTACTGGTCCGATTTCAAAAATTCTTTCACAATTAGAATGCTACTTTATCCCTGAGTAACATAGGCTATGTTTATTACTAGCGACCCGCCCCGACTTGGCACGGGTGAGGTTCCTATGCACCCGCGCGAAGCTGGGACGGACTGCTAGTAAATAATAAAACTCAAAGTGATCCATGTGATTTTACTGAATAAAACTATTTTAAATTTGAAACGTGACAGAATAACCTCATACACCACATACCACATACTTTCTGAGCTAAACTAATCAGTCGCTCACATCACTTATTTGTAAAAGCATTTTAAAATTGCTTATAAATGAAACTAAGCATAATAAATTCCAACTTTTGTGAGCCAAGTTAGACCTTAATTCATCGCAATAACGTTCATTTTACAATAACCTCTAATTTATAGTAAAACATGCGTGCTAGGGGCTCAAACGCAAATACGCACAAGGAATGTGAAATTATAACCTTGTAAGGGCAGGTTTTAACCGGAGAAATGGTTTACATGTTCAGTGTAAGCTGTGCCTACAGCATGTTGTGGTTAACTGGGAATTTGATAGACCACTATGGTATCAAAGGTCGGGAGTACACGAGCGCAACCAAATAACTCTACTTAGTAAAAAGTAAGTAAGTTCGTTTGAGTCAGTGGCCAACTCTGGTGACAGAGTTTTTAGGCCGCCCAAAGGCCTCTGTCATGGCCTAACAACTTTGAAAAAGCCGGGACCGACTGCATAACGTACTCTCCGAAGCACGGGAGCGCTCAGTCGAAATTGCCATAACTCAACTATATACATGAATAAATCTACTATAATAATATAATAGAATAGAAATCATTTATTTTTCGCCACACATAAAACATAAAAAATAACAAAACAAACAAATACTAAATTAAAGTAACGAAAAAGGCAGCATTTGCTACAGATGTATGACATACTCGTAACATTAATTAAATACATTCAATCAAAGCTCATAAATGCAGGCAACTGACAAGAATTTGATCATTTTATCAAAATACGACAATTAGATCACAAACAATAAAAATCTTGGTGACCATTTTCACACAACGCCATCTAGCCCCAAACTATGCGATTTAATTAAAAAAAAGGTGATGGAGTTATTAAGCTGTCATGGCCACCCAATTCATAAGCAATACTTAATCAATTTTGCACAGATTATAAAGCACATTAAAGCCACTAACAGTATCAACGTTATCGTGGAACCACTCAGAGATGTCATCACTATCCTACACCATTACTTATTTAACCATTGTAACGATACTAAATACTTAATCTTAGAGTAGTACTGGCTAAGTTGGCTTATTATGTATGAACCATTAAAAAAACAATGAAAAAATGAACACGCTAATAAAATAACTGTGTAAAAACCGTTCCGCGCTACGCCGTAGCATCGTAGCATGTACAAATTGTAAGATGAATTTGAACGAAAATCACAGTTTTCGTTAACAATATAAATTGAAAAATTTTACTATTATCTAAAATTTATCGGTGCAGTGGGTTTATAGAATTGAATTGGTTTTATCTGCACAGTACTTTACGACCACTGTTCATACCACGAAAATATTCTTCAGGATTTTAGAAAAAGGCAGTAACTGAACTGCGTTACACCTATAAACTTGTTGTTCTCACAGTTAGGCTCACTAAGGTCAGTAAATCTTTTAAAGGGCAATGTGTACGCTTCTTTAACAAAGTCCCAAGCAACATACAAAATTTATCAATTGGCAAATTTAAAAACTTAATTAAACAAAAACTGTCCCAAAAACCTTACTATAAAACAACTAGATGATAAAAAAGCTTGGGACGAATGTGCTCCAACTCTACTTGGCATCCATAATAATAGCAAGGGTCATGCCAAAAAAGCGATAGGAACCCAGCCGGTGTTGTTGCCAGTTCTTTTACGGCATGGGCGCGTTGGAACTGGTGTAAATTTTCCTAGCTTGTAAGACGTTTCAAAGTGATCCTTGTGATTCTACTGAAATAAATAATTTTTGATTTTATAATTTTTCAACAAATTGGCACTCTCACTTATCATTACTCTGATGGCGTCTAACTTAACCCTGCACACACTTATTACTCTATTAATGATTCAGACCGCGGTTCAGTTACAATAATTATAATCGGCAAACTAAATTAATCTGTCTGTATATTACACTTTCGTAAAGGGTTTGATAAAGAACAAAACATACAGCTATTGACTCCATGTAGATATTCCTTTATCAGTTGTAGAGTCATGTTACTTGACACTTCTGATAGGTAAGCCCGCTTTACAACAATTACTATCAAAAATTGTCCATAAACCAAATAACTATTTTGTTATTTTTGTTGTAAACAGGTACAAGTGTATATACATACATAAAATATATTGAAACATAATATGTTTATTATATTATATTCACAAATTATGCAAACATTTATTCCACAGCTGGAATCGAACCCGCAACCTTTGGCTTCTCGACCGGGCACACGCCCACCACGCCGATAAAGTCATTGAGTAATGCAATATTCAGCATGCCATGTTATTAAAACTCTTATCAAAAGTAGTTTAGCATAAATGTCGCAGTAATAGTGACGGGTGATTAATCGGCGTCAAACGTTTCAGAGCGAAGTTAATTAAGATATCTAGGACCTTTCTCATCAAAAACAAAGTGATGTAGAACTTAGTTTGGTTCGTCTCAGCAAGTAAGTAAGTTCGTATGAGTCAGTGGCCTACTCGGGTGACAGAGTTTTCAGGCCGCCCGAAGGCCTCTGTCATGGCCTCAGTCAGCAATCACTTTCATGCATGTCAGCAAATGACAAGACGCGTCAAAGTTAAGTGACTTTTACAGATGCAGTGTCACATAGACTATAGCGTGGCACTGCACTGCGCTCGTTATTTCGATTTATATATCTTGCAGTTTCACTTGCTAAGTGCCTTTGAAGTCTAATTTCATTCTCGGAGGCAAAATATGTATTACTGCGATATAACTACAAGGACGAACTCTTGCTGAAGAGTCCTAGATAAAAAAAAACTTGAATAAAAAACTTTTCGGTATAAATGTAAAAAAAAAAAAAATTTAGAATGTCAGTTTTGCTTATCTTTTTAAGTAAAAATGGTTTTCCACATTATTTTGTACAATTTTTGTTATAAAAATATGTTTCTCACTCCGCGTTTGGTGAAAAAGGTTTAACTTCGTTAGCATAACAAGTTTATCAGTTAGATTATTAATTTAATGATAGCAGACTGCAGTTTATGATAAGATTGCAAAATAAATCTTAATAATATTACGCGCCTATGATCTAAAGTAAAGGAAGTGTCAGACCACATAAAAAGATTAAAATGTCGTGAACTGGCCACATAATGAGAGACAAAAAAGGAAAGTGGACAAAAGATGTGACAGAATGGTAGATGGTAAACGACTGAAAGGTAGACAAAGAAGGCGTTGGGAGGATGACCTGAAGCAGGTGGCGGGGCCAACCTGGCGACGGCTCACACAGGACCGGACGGGGTGGAAATCTTTGGATGTCTGCGGACAAGCTGATGTGAAATGAAAAATTTATTCAGCAATAAATATCATATATCTATCTAGCCTATGATCAGATGCAATTAAACTGTACTGTAAACAAAATAACACAAAAAAATATTTGAAATCCCTTTGTGGTTAACCCATCCATGTGACGTGACTTAAAAAGATTTTTTTTTTTTTTATGTTGAGGTCTATAAGAATACGCTATAGTCTTTTATTGTTACACTCAGTATTAACATGACAGGCCATTTTTTGCGAAAAACATAAATACTCTTTGTTTCAAAAAGTTTCCAATAAATCTACTCATACGAAGGAAGCAATTTCCCTAAAAAGGTTTTATACAATTTTACTAACAAAAGCTAATATTCAAAAAGCTTGCAAACTCCTCACAAGCAGTTCCAGTGGTCGTTCAAGTAGGTAATTCCCCCGAGGAATCGTAAGCTTTTCAATTTCACGTATTACCGTTAAGTGAGGCCTCACTATCCGTGAAATATATGGAACTCTCGAAGGACACTAAGGGTGTATCCAGACAACGGAAAGTGCTTTCGAAATTAGATTATTAGTTAGGCGTCGAAATAGTATAAAAACTGTTATTTTTTCGTTACCTGGTGGTAAACTTTTTAGTTTCCTAAACACTGACATTGCACACATACATTTATATAGTGGAAATGCCCCATTGGCACTACCGGGTTTAAACCGACCCTTAAACCGAAAGGCAAGTTTACTACCACTAGACAAGCAGAATGCTCTCTGTAAACGTAGCGTAAATACTAAATTTTAATTAAGTTAAAGTTAGATCAGACAGAGTTTAAAGTAGTTTTGTTGATAGAGCTCATCCAGGAAAGTACAACCACCATGCCTATTTCTGCCGTCAACCTGTAATTCTCGATGTAGACGACCGATGTGGCGCAGCGGGCGCAGGTCCGCCTGCGACGCGGAGATTGCGGGTTCGATTCCCGCCTCGGGTCAAATGTTTGTACGATCTACAAATATTTGTTCCGGGTGTTCTGGGTATTTTCTATATATAATAAAAAAATATCTATCTATGTATTGTATTGTATTAAGTATATATCAGTCATCTAGTACCCATAATATAGCTCTATTTAACAGCAGCTTACCTTGGGGCTAGATGATGCTGTGTGGATTGTAAAAAAAAAACAAAAAAAAAAACTGCAATTTTGTGTTCCTGTTCAAGGTACACTTACCGGTGGAATTACTGGTACCTATATTGATTTACATATCAAACTAAGAACGCGATAGTGATATAATATTGTTAGCATATGTACACTAGTACACAACAGCTTACCTACATAAATTCTTGGCATTCTTTAAGAGTAGTAGAGTTCTTTGTGATAGAGCTCGTCCGGGGAAGGACTACCACCATACCTATTTCTGCCGCCAAGCAGTAATGCTCGCATTGCTGTGTTCCGGTTCGAAGGGTATGGTTTCCGGTGAAATAACAGGCACATGAGACTAACCATCTAACGTCTCAGGGTGGTAACACGCAAGTGATATCTATGATGTTGCATGCGTACATAGGCTACGGTAACTACTGACCATCAAGTGGGCCGTACGCTTGGTTACCACTTTAGTAGTATAAAAAAAAAAAAAAAAAAAATTAGCTTCACCTAGTTCGATTGTAAAAAAAAGCTAGGAACCCAGCCGAGTTTGTTGCCAGATTCTTCTGGGGCGGGTGGAACTGGCGTAAATTCACCTAGCTTTAAGACGTTGAATGATCATTGTGATATGATTGAATAAATACATTTTTTACTTTACTTTAATTTACTTTACTTTACTTTACCAACAGTGTTTGCTATCATAAGTGGTATAATAAAAGCTACAGTGAACACACAGTCAAGGTGGTCATTACAGGCAATCGAATAAAGAATCCGTCCCTACCTACTATTAGTGTCCAGGGACGTGTGGACACTTACCATTGAATACGTGTGAATTGGCTCAGGTAAACTACTTGTCTTTATTAATAATATATATTTATAAAAGAAATAAAAAAGCTTTTGCTTGACAAGACGCTATACAGTATTAAAGAATTTATCAATAATGATTATAATAAATTTAAGTTAGAACCAGCTATACCTAGTAACTGATTAAATTTCCACCGGTTTTGTGTTGCCATGTTTTGACGATCTGTTGGTTTTAATACATTATATTGTTATTTTATATTGTTTCGCCTCTTTACAGCGAACGAATAAGTAGGTTTATGAACATTGTTGAAATGTCGTTTAATCAAAAAAATGACGAGTCATAGCCTGTTCACTTAATCTATGAAATACATATTGTACTTTAGCTGTGTTTCACCTATCACAATAAAGATATTTCTCTTTCTATTTCTATTTCTAACCTCGTCTTATCTAAGCAGTGGAGTTAAGCTGCTTCTGTTTACAGCTTAGTACGAGCAATAAACTAAATAAAAAATTAAGTGGTTTCGTTATAAACACAACACGTAAAGGGTCGCTTTGTTATTCGTCTGGTCTGTTAGGCTAAAGGTATCAACATAATTTTTTTAAGAAAAATACATAATTTTTGAGATAATTCATTAAAAAGTGACGCAAGGAACTCTAAAAACTATGAATATAATTTTCAAATATGCTGTCGCATCGCAAAAATATTTTCTAATTACATAAATTCCTGTTGAACCGTATTGAGTTCACTCAAGTTTATGAAAACGAACCGTACACCCCACATGTCCCTGAAGGCTTCTCGACTAACTTAATGTACAAATTCTGCTTCCACACGAGGCTTGTAGTCAGACATCCGGCCCCTCAGGGCTCGACAAACCACGGGAAATTGAAATCTTGATAATCCAACATAATGGACCGTAAACTGTATTTTAATGAAGGGTTATGTTCCTAAAACTATATCAAAGTTTTTGGAAACATGCAAACATGTCAGGATATTAAGTTTGTATAAATCGTTTTGTTAAACCACTAAAGCGTAAGAGTAGTGGAGTTCTTTGTGAACACGTCCGGGGAAGTACTACCACCATACCTATTTCTGCCGCTAAGCAGTAATGCTCGCATTGCTGGTGTTCCGGTGTGAAGGTTATAGTTTCTGGTAAAATTACTGGTACATGAGGCTTGCGATCTATGCCTCAAGGTGATAACCTCTGGTATTGCAAGCGTCCATAGGCTGTGGTAACCACTTACCATCTTGTGGGCCGTACGCTTGGTTGCCGATTAACCAAGCACCAAGGCATACATGAGGCACGTGCTTTTAAAACTTTAACACTTGCACAGACTGCTTGGAGGCAGAATATAACTCTGCATTGGTACCCACTACCCACAGACTTATGCTAAAAAGTCCTAACACAAATTAAAATATAACCATAAAAACAAATAACAGCCTTGTAATGTTCCCACTGTTGGGACTAGTGTCCCTACTCTCAGGCGAGAGTGATTGGGTCTTAATCCACCACGCGGACCCAATGCGGATTGGTGTGGATGGCACATGTCTTTCGAATGTTTAGTTCTTGGACATGCCGGTTTCCATACGATGTTTTCCTTCACCGTACGAGAGCACTGGCATTGCACACATAATTTTTTCGAATAGAAAAATCCATTGGTGCTCGACCGGGTTTGAACCCACGACCTTAGAATCGGAAGGCGGGGTCACTACCACTAGACCACCAGTGCATTTATAAAGGCTCTAAAGCCTGTAAAAAAATTACAAGAGAGTTTTGTCCCTGTGTAAATAAAACACCTTGAACGGGAAGTCTCACGTTGTTGACTATCCAAGCAATAAACATTCCCAAAGGCACCATTGTTCCACAACCTACTGCACACATTGCTATCTCGTAAACAACGGGTGACTGGTGAACACACACCGACAATAGTATCCTGAGGGTCTACTCTTGCGGACAAAAGCGATATATCGTGACATTTTACGTAGTTCAGTTTAGGCTTTACCTGGTGGTAGGACTCTTCAGCAAGAGTCCGTCTTGGTGGGTGCCACCGCAGTGTCAGATATTCTATACCTCCAAGCAGTAGTGTGCGAGCATTACTGTGAAGGGCACTGTAGCGTGAAATTACTGGGCGAAAGAGACAACAACAATGTCTCGGGGTGATAAGCGCAGTGCAGTGCCACGCAAACACTTAAAAACTTTAAGCTTTGGGTGGCACTGCATCTGTTATAGTCAGGCGTGGTGCTTAACATCAGGCGGGCGTCTTGATTGTATTGTCACTTACTGCCCCCATACCATGAACTCTTAGAGCGATTCAAATTAGGGCCTAAACTGAATTGTCAAAAAAAATTGTACCATGAAATTAATAATTATTGAAGTCATGGTACACATTTTTTGACAATTTAGTTTAGGTCCTAATTTGAATCGCTTTACGAGTTCATGGTAGGGGGTCAGATATAAAAAAAAAAAAGTGACTAAAATAATTAAAATAAATATCATTTATTTCAGACACAAGTCCATAGGAATGCTCTAAACACATGAATGCTCTGAACTTAGTTGTCACCGACACAGGTTGAACTACGATATTTGTCACGGTTATCGTTTGTCGTTTTCTTTGTAGAACCTCCGAACTCCCCGGCGAGTGTCGTATACAACGTCAGAATTATCATATCACAAACGTATGAGAAGTCGCTGAAAGTTGATCGAATTGTCTAATCATGTTGCCTGTCCTAATCATGTTGCTATCTAGTGTATTGATTAAACAAACACGCCGTCAATGTGGCACTTGAAGCCAGGCGGCCACGTGGAACGAACGTGTTGGATTGTCATACAAGTACAAGTGTTTTATTTGGTACCCAAGCAACCTGTACAAGTGTAATCAGTACTTTGATCTAGTGTGGTTGCAAAATCTTACACTGAATTAATTTTAATCCTTCTATTAATACTATGTGTATTGTAGAGCTCCGGTGGTCTAGTGGTAGTGACCCCGCCTTCCGATCCAAAGGTCGTGGGTTCAAATCCGGTCGTGCACCAATGGATTTTTCGCTACGAAAAAATTATGTGCGCAATGCCAGTGCTCTCATACGGTGAAGGAAAACATCGTGAGGAAACCGGCATGTCCAAGAACTAAAATTTCGAAAGACATGCGCCTTCCACCAATCCGCATTGGGTCCGCGTGGTGGATTAAGACCCAATCACTCTCGCTGGAGAGTAGGCCATTGTCCTAGTAGTGGGAACATTAGAAGGCTGTCATGATGAATACTCTGAAAGTTTTTATTTGTATTTTTGTGTGTCAACCATGCTGGAATCGCTGGAAAACTCTATATCTAGCATAATAATATATTATTAGGTGTCGTATATCTAGATTTAGTTAACACATACATACTATGAATACCAGGGTAATTAATATCATTATTCCTACTTCCATCATGTGCGTAATTAGTGTACTCAATAAAAGTCAGTCTCGATGATGATGGTGGTATCATTAACAAGCAGTGTGTCCTTATTTAAAACAATAGGGTACCTTCTATATAAAGACATCGCTAGTAAAGCCGTCGGCGGAAGTCTAAAGTCAATGGTAGTCTATGTAGATAGATATAATTATCATACTGCTTCAAAAACTTTAATTTTCACGTTCGAAATGCTAAAACTAAAACAATTCAAATCATCACCACAATAGGCGGAACAAATACGGATTTGTAAACTAACACGAAACTTCGCGTACGCTTCAAATAAATCGTCAAAGTACGTATGCAAATAAGCGATATAAAATCAGACGGCACCAGCCATCCATTGTCACAGAGCAACGTTCGGGATCCGTTGGAATTACATTTTTAACGCAGCCCGCCAGACTGTTTAGTGTTTGGGGTGCTGTTGCCTTCGCGGGGAAAGGTGTATTTGCATTTTGATAGAAAATATGTGGTAAACTACGAGTACACTGCACAGTGTTCGCTCGTTTTTCTCGTGACAGGTCGGATTCGGATATACGAGTTCGTTCTGTAATTATTATTTTTTTTTACAAATAAACGCATTAACAAATATTATTATCTCAGTTCATAAAATACACCTTGTCCGTACTATTCTTCATTTGAGTGTATTTGAGGCTCAAAAATTGGTAAAATAATGATTTAAAGAAAGAAAGAAGTCGAAAAAGTATTTATTCGACAGCACAAACAAAAAACACAGAGCAGAAACAGACTTTTAATTATACGTTACTATCCAAAATAAAAAAAAAATACTTACCGCTACTGTACCGCTATAATATGGGAGAGAAAACTATTTTTTTTTTGAGTGGGTAACCCCTTACTCAGACAACAAAGCTAATACACACACTCATACATCAGGTGGCAACCAGTCCCACCCCGTGCCAAAATGTGTGCGTCGAACAGGTCCTGACTCAGCTTATTGCTACCCATCATGGTAACCATGATAAGTAGCACTGGTTTTCAGGCCTAAAATATTTAGTTAACTCATTCCGTAGAATGAGTTGATTAAGAGCCGCTTTTATGACAATTTATTATGAATAACCGTCAACAAATGTATGCTTGAGTGTCGATTCGATTTCGTGTATTGTTTGTGAAAACGTGCTTTTAACGCAAAATAGTCGCAGATTTATTTACAATTCTAAGGTTCCGATTTCCAAAAATGCAACAGTTCTATTTATATCGCACCATCAATTTGCGAGCTCTTTTAGCGATAGTGCAGCAAGTTTGCTCAAAAACAGCCATTTATAAGACCTATATTACTAATATATACTAAAACACTCAACACTTTTTTCCAAAAAAACGCGGAACGATGCTGCATGGCTACGCGGTATTTTGCTCTGACCTGAAGCTTTAGCTACAAATAAAGGTATTGTAATAAGTTAAAAATAAAATAGTAGCGTTAAAAAGGTTGCCACATTCCACATTCTGCGCGGTCCGGGCTCCCACGCGTTGTTTTATAAATCAGCTGGGAGCGTTCAAATCCGAGCGCACGTGTCGCGTTATTTATTGCGACAAATATTGTACCGTTTAATGCGCATTAATGCAATGAGAGAGCCACACAGTCAGTCACTGGTCAAACAGTAACAGACAAACATTTCAAGAGTAATAGAGTTCTTTGTGATAGAGCTCGTCCGGGAAAGGACTACCACCATACTTATTTCTGCCACCAAGTAGCAATGCTCGCATTGCTATGTTCCGGTTCGAAGGGTATGGTTTCCGGTGAAATTACAGGCACGTGAGACTTTCCATCTAACGTCTCAGGGTGGTAACACGCAAGTGATATCTAAAATGTTGCATGCGTACATAGGCTACGGTAACCGCTTGCCATCCAGTGGGCCGCACGCTTCGTTGCCACTGTAGTAATATAAAAAAAACAACAATTTTTTCGGACCCGAACACCACAAAACTGTTGATGCTTTTTTTTATAAATACGATGATTTACTCGTACGCCTTGTATCTAACTTTTGTCAACCAACAGCCACATACAGTCAAGTCCTTATCTTTATGACCATCACACTATATCTATTATTGTCAAAAAACTGGTCTACTCTCAAGCAAGAGCTAGCAGGCACAAATTTTCAACCTTATCAAAAACCTAAACAAAAATAAGAAATAAAATCTCGTACTACCAACATCACAAAACATACAACTACCAACTCCACATAAACGAGTTGTGATTTCAGCTTGACCCCAACTGGAGTGATTCACGAACGGTTTGACAGTGCAAATGAGGCCTTAAATCGCCGCGCACCAGAATGTATATGGGATTTCCACGTAACTTGGAAAATTCGGAAATCTATTGATGTTTCCCCAGGGGTGCGGGCTGTAGGGGGATGTTATGAAATCGAATGGAATTTATTTGGTTGTTCAAGGCTTAACGCACCTGGTGGTCAACGGGAAGTGATTCATTGCAACCATTATTTGCAAATACCGAAAAATTGTGTCATAAATAAATTATTTACAGTACTTATCCTTTGGTAAAGTTGTGTACACACACATGATAAAGTTATGTATACACATATGGTAAATAATACGTGAATGTCCCACGACTTTAGCTTTTTTCCATAGAAACTTCACTTGAATTTCATACAACGATAAACATTAAGTTCAAGTTCAAGTTCAAGTTATTTATTGGTAACAATAGGTAGGTTACATGTCATTTTTATGTCTCAGTAGTTAGGTAAATTGTACTTTAAATAGTTCCACTACAAAATTATTTTTTTGGTCCGCCTGCGACGCAGAGGTTGCGGGTTCGATTCCCGCCTCGGGACAAATGTTTGTACGATCTACGTATATTTTTTCCGTGTGTTCTGGGTATTTTCTATATATAATAAAAAATATCTATCTATGTATTGTATTAAATATATATATCAGTCATCTAGTACCCATAATACAGCTCTGTTTAACAGCAGCTTACCTTGGGCTAGAAGGCAGAATAATAATAATGATGATAATAATAATAAAAATATGTTATTATTTATTTTGAAAAAGGTACACAAATTATGTAAAACAATGAAAAAAGGTGCAGGTTTACCTCGTGGTATGACTATGTAGCAAGAGTCCGTCTTGGTGGGTACCACCGCAGTGTCAGATATTCTACCTCCAAGCAGTAGTGTGCAAGCTGCACTGTGTTTAGGTTTGAAGGGCACTGTAGCAAGTGAAATTACTGGGCGAAAGAGACTTAACAACAATGTCTCGGGGTGATAAACGCAGTGCAGTGCCACGCAAACAATTAAAATTTAAGCTTTGGGTGGGACTATATCTGTAAAAGTCAGGCGTGATGCTTAACATCAGGTGGGCGCCTTGATTGTCTTGTCACTTGCTGACATAAAAAAAAGGTAGCTATTGCATCACTTTGTTCATAACTTTGCAGTTTTGCTTATTCCTAAAGTAAGTTCGTCTGCGAGTCAGTGGCCAACTCTGGACGGAGTTAACAGGCCGCTAAAAGGCCTCCGTCATTATTTGATTTATAATAATAAACCTCGTAGATAAAAGCGCTGTTGAAAAGGCCGGATATTCACGGCACATCAGCCGGATACAGCCGGGCTAGCCGGTAAAGCCGGATAAAGCCCGTGTCCATGAACAAGCTCTAATAAAATCTAAACAACGCCCAACAGAAGTTGTGCCACTCATTATTACCGCCTATAAACCCGTAAAGATAAACCATTGAAAAGTGCTACAAACATAGCCCACGCTAACTATATTAAAACGATATAACTTAGGCGGTGGTTTTTAGGGTGAAATACCAGTTACTAAATTAATCTTCATAAATATAAAAATTGCTGTGCGTTAGGCTCGCTAACAAAATGCTAAACTCGAGAACAGCTGGACCGATTTGGGTAATTTTGGTCTTGAAATGTTTGTAGGAGTCCAGGTAAGGTTTAAACGTCAGTCAGTGGCCAACTCTGGTGGCAGAGTTCCTAGTCCGCCCTAAAATAAAAAAAAATGGCTTCTTATTGCATAAACTACTCACAAAACTAGAATAGACTAGAATGCCTATCTATGGCATTCTTATTTTGTGTCCCCTGAAAAAGAGTTGCATAATTATAGCTGTTTATCTATCAAAAATGCACAAATTGACGTGACTTAGAGGGAGGTCTATGTGCAGCAGTGGACGTCTATCGTATGATAATGATGATGAGTGGTTGGTCTAAAGGTTTATTTTACTATGATTAATTACATGTATTCCTAGCGTGTGTAAGAGCCCTAAGCTTCCCTTTATCAACAAAACACATAACAGTAATTGAATGACGCTCTAAGTCTCAGATTATACAATAAAGTAGATTAGAAGCAACGATTGTCTCGATAGACCCCTCAAAGGGTAATTAAGACAGTTTTATATACTAACTGGTGCATTATCTGTGGCTTAATGTTGAGATCATAAAGTCAAACTGATTAGGAGAACGATTAAAAGTTTGAAGTGGTTTTGTATCAGGTAGGTAACTGCCAAGTCTGTGTCGAATACTCATTTAAATGTTCCGTTTAGGTAATACATACTCGTAGGTACAAACAATTAGTTATATGTACAACAAGACTCAAATTCATATGCATACGTTCTGTGAAAACTTTTAAATGGTCTACAGCTGTATTTTTAGATTACTAATATTTGGTTTTTAACGACTGTTTGTTTTTTAATCATTGTTCTTAGTTTATAATACGTACTCTTCAGTGTTGATAGCTTTTAGTATTACTTTTATCATTCATGCTTATAATTAATGTTTTAATAATTTTAAAATACAAAATTATGAGAAAAACTGTGTACTGATGGTGTACAGCAATGGGTGATGAACAATATTGTAAATACGAGTAGCGATTATGTAACCTGATAAATAATAAAAGTATATTATTGCTGGCACCAAAATACTTAAAGCCATATAAAAGTATTCTGCTACTGATTTTATAAACAAATAATATGTGAAAAACCACCACCTAGATACCCTCTTAATCTCAAAACCAATGGGCGATACAAAAATACTTTGCCAGACCGTTGATCCAAAACCAATAAGCGTCCCTACTTTTCCGCCCTACAAAACTAGCGCCATAACGGTCCTGCTAAAGCAATGGTCCAGTTTCGCCGTAATCTCAGTCATTCACTCGCGAACCCAGAAAAGGCGGACCCGAAACAAATTTCCGCGGACCCTTATGGAACCCTTACTGCGGAACCCTAAGGCTCGTTTAATCAAAGCCAAGTGTTGATGGTTCTGACTCTTCGAAACGTTTTGTTTTTGCTGCCGAATGGTCTGCTGTAAGTGAAGTCTGTTTGTCTTTAGATTTGACAGGATTTGCAAAAGCTACGAAATGCGTTGGTACTAAAAGTTACTTACAAGAAGTTGGTGAATGGTAAAGGTTCAAGATCGGTTGTCAGGGCACTTTAAGGAAGAGACCTATTATGTTCAGCAATAAACGTATATTGATAATGATGATGATGATGATGAACTTGTTTGAGCCGAGTTTGTTGCCAGATTCTTCTAGCCTGGGGCGCGTGGAACTGGCTTATATAATTCACCTAGCTTTAAGGCGTTTCAAAATGATCCTTGTGATATGATTGAATAAATATATTTTTTACTTTACTTTACTTTAATAAATTTTAGTATCATTTCGGCATCTGCCAAAAAAGCGTTTGTGGTAAAAAGTTCAAGATAGAGAATTGAAATAACATTGAATTTTTTTTTAACAAAATCTAATATTTGAAATGTAACTGTAATCATCCAATTTATCAACGCTATTAGTCATAAAAACTTTGCAATGACCACTGGTGTAATTTACTGAAACCGTAGACGTACCTAGGTACGTTAATCGTACGTACCATACTTAGTACTTATTATTAAGCGTATCTTAGTATCTATTTTAATAACTCACAAATCCTCGAATCCAGACAATATTCGTATGAAACCATGAATCTCGTTCATTTGATACGAATCATAAACCAAGATGGATTTGAATATCGTCCGCAACCCACCATTACCATGTCTTATCGGCAGACGGAGAGGCCTCAATCTAAAGACCGGAAATAACCAGTTCCGAGCGGGCCCGAGCCGGACATATCCAGATTTTTCCGGATTCCGACGGTTTAGTGGCAGAAGCTATTTGGGTTATGTGAGTTTGGATGATTGCAGAGGTTTGATTTTGAGAAATACGTTTTCTTTAAGATATGAAATATATCAGTATATTTTACTATAAAGGTCAGTTTTTTCATCAAATCGATTTTTTTAATTTCAAAAATCTCTGTAATCATAAACTACATTAAGATTTTCGATTGTATGAAAAGTCATGCATGTAATAAAATGCCGAAATCACTTAACTTACTCAACAATAAGTAGATACGTATCTCAAATGGAAAACTAAATAGTGTTCTAAAAAAAGCCAAGACAAAACAGCATCTGGTTACTGTTTTACTATACCCTCTCTGGGGTCACACACACCCAGATTGCTTACAGTATGATCCAGAGCAATTAAATATTTAAATGAGCGCAGCGCAATGAGTTTTAATTAGACAGCGCTGCGGCTAAGAAATAAGTTTTGGTGCAGTGGGAGCGTAAACCACAGTGACGCTCGTGACGTAGCTAAGTCGTTCTTAGGAATAATAGCCTACTCTCCACGCAGCCACTATCTGAATATTATATAAAATCGTTGCATTACTTACTTTTCTTCTTCTTGTGTATTATGGCGTGAATTCTTTAATTATACGAGTATTAGGTTCGAAAAAGTGCACTTGATTTTTCAATTATTTTTTTATACAACTGAAGTGGCAACCAAGCGTATGGCCCACAAGATGGTAAGCGGTTACCGCAGCCTATGGACGCTTGCAATACCAGAGGTATCACTTGCGGGTTGCCACCTTGAGGTTAAGATCGAAATTCTCAAATTCTCTATTCACAAAAATATTTGTGCACAATAAATGCTTTCTGTCGCTAAAGAAAAACATTGAGAGAAAACCGACATTTATGAGAACAAAATCTTATAGCCACGCGTAGTAATTGTCCCTGAAATTACGCATTAAAATAGTTTAAAATAGCAAAAAATAGTTTGTTTTGGCTTTTGTGACTGTTTGTCAAGTTTTTTTATGACTGTCACAAACTTATGAGTCTGTTCACTATGATAACCATCATCAGCTGAGATTTATGTCATTGGCTTATGAATCAAAATGAATTGATTCAAGATAATTTTTTCAAAGAGACTCTGTAGGAAAGTATCAGCAATAGAAACATTAGAAGGCTGTCACATCTGCCTAAGGGTGAATCATAAAAAAAACTGGTTTGACAATCGTAGACGCTATCGTTCGTTCAGCTGTGAATTTTCATGAGATTTCGGTAGTTCATTTTACGAACAAAAGAGGTGCTGTAAAAAGTCCTATAGAAATTGTCAGCTGGACGATACGATTTAAAATTGTCAATTGTTGTTTTGTTTTACTGGTAAGTCTATTGAGAACTTTCCCAGTAGTCTTATTGGTAAGCTGGGAAGAAAATTCTTTGTCCGACTGGACAGACAACTCGGTAAGACTATTAAGAATAGCCCGTTTTATGTGAATATCTTTCTGGTCTCGCGCGCGGTGTGTCTCCGCCCGCGAGCTCGTTAGGCTGAGTGCAGCGGTCACTCGATTAATTACGAGAACTTCACGCTGTTTTTGTGGCACTTGGATTTATTCGGCAACGCTGCTATCTTTTGTAGCTACAAAGAATACAAAGTTTTCTTTTATTTACCGAGGAGTTTAGAAAAGTCCGTGGTCGTTGAACTAAACCACATCAAACAAAGTTTGTGTGTTTTTGTCACTCAGCTCCGTAACTGCTGGACCGATTTGAACGAATCTTTGAAAATACATAGTGACCTGGATTGGCACCAGATTACTTTTTTGTTGACAGCATGAGAGCAAAACAGATGGCAGCTTATCTATATACTATCGTCCTGGTTGTCTGACAATCAAGAGCAGTAGAGTATAAAAGGAAACAACAAAAAGCCCGCAATAATACCAGCAATTCAAGAAAACGACTAAGTAATTACTTTGCTCCATCAATAAAATACTTTTTTCCCAGACACAAGAATACTGCGCAGAGAACGCGGAACGCAATGCACCAACGGAACGAAACACAAAGAAATTATTGTATCTTAACGAAATAAATGGTCCAAGAGAAATAGGGGCTTGACTTGGAGGGATAATATTAAAGTCGCCATCTTGCCGAGTCTGCAGGTATGAACATTTTTGCATTTGATATAAATATTATCTTCAAATTCAAAATATATTTATTCAATTATATCACAAAAATCATTCTGAAACGTTTTAAACCTGCGTCAATTTACGCGTGCATCATGATACTTCTTCCACCGCAGAATAAAACAAAACACTAGCGTAAGCAAAGCTAGTGTTTTGTTGAGAGTCATCTCAAGCTAGCGATTTTACATACTCCAAAAAAGGACATGAAGAAGGCTACTAGATTACTTAATCATTTAAGGTTACATAGGTTTTTTTTATTAACAAGTAGTTTTTTTTAATTGTCTTATAAAATTTGGTAAGAATTGATTGAAGATATTGGGCGTAATGAGGAAAATAGTTTAAAGCTTAATGCTTAATGTTCGCGAGGTCTATGTTTTTTTTTTATACAACTGAAGTGGCAATTAAGCGTACGGCCCACAAGATGATAAGCGGTTACCGCAGCCTATGGACGCTTGCAATACCAGAGGTATCACTCGCGGGTTGCCACCTTGAGGCTAAGATCGAAAGCCTCATGTGCCAGTAATTTCACCGGAAACCATACCCTTCGCACCGGAACACAGCAATGCGAGCATTACTGCTTGAGGGCAGAAATATCATGATGTTCTCAGAAGTGATAAGTCTTGGAGTCAAGGACTCTTGTATTTTTTTTCTCCGGGGCCAATATATCCTGCTTCTTGTTTTGAAGAAACTTGCTCATATGGAATACAGTTTTAGGCGAAGAGCCAAATGGTTTGGAATATTCCAATGGAGATTTAGTTGAAGTTTATTTTTATTTTTACTTTGAAAAGCTGCTTCTTCCACACCGTTTAAAATTTCTAGTATGAGTTAATTAATAACCGAACCAAATAACTTTGACTTTTTGTAAAACGTGACATTGAATACGCGAATCGATGTGCTTTTTGGTTGTGCAAGCTAAATTATTCTTTTTCTAATTCTTGGTTTTAAATTATCGTCATGTATAGTTCTCACAACGGATCTCAGCCGTCGTGAAATTAGCCGTTAGCGCGCAATGGAACTTTTTCAAACTAAATTGTCTTTGCGCATCACAAACGGCTAACTTCACGATAGCCTAGATCCGCTGTGCGAACTATAATTTTAAGTAATAATGTAATGTAAATGTACAATGTATATTTGAATATCTTATTTTTTTAAGGTTAATTTAAATTAAGATATGATAATTTCCTATCAAGATTATGATATAATGAAAAAACTTTGAACTGCCTAATATAAAATCACAAGGATATACCAATGCCAACTATGTATTATCAAAAACAGAACATCTTTTAATAATGATTTTAAAAATGAAATGTTTCTGATGAATACAAAAATATTGCTAACTACATTTATGCTGGTAGATGCCATCTGGCGATCAGCATTTTCTACCATCGTGTTATTTCACACACCCAACTGCAACCCCATATTACTTCCAGGGATGCACATATTTCAACTAGAATGATCGCAGCCTTTCAAAGGGGATGAGCGTCTATTTTTGAATAATTTAGCATTTTTCTGTAAAAACTTCACGCAAAACCACGCTTTGATCACAATAGGTGATAGGTAACTTGCTTTGTTGCGATATTGTAACATAACGATATTTTTTTATTATTTTATAAGGCTGTAAAGACAATTGGGGCCGCGTGGTGGATTAGGACCTAATCATTCTAAAAAAGCAGTCGGTCCCGGCTTTTTCAAAGTTGTTATAACATATGAAAAACATGTAGATTACATAGCTAAGAAAGCTAATAAAGTTCTAGGTTTCGTTAAACGGTCTTGCTCTCAATTCTCAAATGTAAAAATTGTTAAAATTCTATACTGTTCTTATGTTCGCAGCATCCTTGAGTATTGTTCGCAAGTTTGGAACTCATATATAATAGGCTGGAATCCATTCAGCGTAAATTTATGCAGTTCCTTCAGTACAAGTGCAAAGTACATGATCTCAATTATGATGCAAGATGTAGAAAGCACCATATGATACCCCTTAAAGAGAGAAGGGCAATATCTGAAATATGTGTTACAGTTGAAATCATGCAAAATCTGATTGATTCTCCACATCTGCTCTCTTTGTTAAAGTTGCGTGTTTCGACCAGAAGCGTTAGAATACCAGCTCTCTCTCTTTATGTTCCTCATTCTGCATCAAATTATAGAAAAAACTCATTCTTCGATCGCGCGGCAAACTCCTACAATGAACTGGCTTGTTTCCCTGAGTTGGATTTGTTCAATTCAAAGCCATCTACATTTAAACATGTTCTATTTAACAGTTGGTTTGAGATGGTACAATAACTCTTTAGGCTATTTTAATTAATAATGTTATCTACAGTAGGTATTTTTGTTGTTTTTCTGTCATACAAGTGTGTCACACTAGACTTTTATATGCGAAAACATATTATTGGTGTTTAGTTATTTCAAAACCTCAGTTACATAGATACTGAAAAACTCTTATTAACAAGCGAATAATACAACAGATACAGAAACACTAAATAATGCTCTTTCCTCCTGCATTTTATGTCAATAAACAAGGAAGACGACCGACGAAAGATTATAGATATTTAAATCCATGATAACTATCAAACGTTTATTGTTTGACTATGAATACGGACTAAATATAAATACTCCCTTTGTACATTACAAACAATTCACATAAAAAAAAAAAAAAAAAAACACTTAAACACAAATACACACACACACACACACACACACACACACACAGACATTACATTGTATTACTGGCATTTACTACTTATTTTAATTTAATTTTTTTGTTTTTGTTTGCTGTTTCTCTTTTGTTTTTACTTTTGTTTTGAATTATGATATCATCAAGGCATATTTTATTTTATATTTCTATTTTATACAGCTGTATCAAACTGATAATTTGTAAGAAAGTGTCCATTCGGCGAATCCCTGTGACTCCTCACAACAGGTTTTTTTTAGACCTAGTGAGGAGAACAGAGCCTAACCTGTGGTACAATTTTTTTTTACACCTGACTCATGTTTGTCACCTTCCTGTTATGTAATGTTATGTACCGATGCACACCATAATGACAAAAAAATAAAATTATTTAAGTTGTTTAATATTTAGTTTTTTATACTGTTTGTTTTCCGAACAAAATAAAATAAAAATAAAATAAATAAATAAATGACAGAAGCCCCGAGCGGCCTAGAAACTCTGTCACCAAAGTTGGCCACTGACTCATGCGAACTTACTTACTTACCAGCTCAATTCAGTGGACGTGAATAGTTTATCCGATCTGAATAATGAAAAACTGATGAAACTCGCAGTTCGACGGCGACCAATAAACGGTAAACACAAATCAAGTCGTTTTTCGTAACTTCCCCCGCTAACCTTCCGTCGTTAACTTAACCCCCCGCTGCGGGGCCTGATGGACCGACGGGAATTGTGTAAAAACTGTACAGTGTACAGTTTCTTGACCCCTGTGGGGTGATTGATTGTAAAACCAAATCTTTAGTGAACATTATTTCATCTTTGACAGAGTTGTATAACACATTAAACTTCTTTCCATAAATGGCCATTAATGACAAATCTAATCAAAAATACTTTATTATATAAAATGACAAGATCACTTTGAAACGTCTTACAAGCTAGGAAAATATACGCCAGTTCCAACGCGCCCATGCCGTAAAAGAACTGGCAACAACACCGGCTGGGTTATCATCACTTTTTTGGTATGACCCTTGCTATTGTTAGATGCCGAGTAGAGTTAGAGACACTATGTAACTTACATAATAATGTGTTCGTTGTAAAAAAAGCTCCTCAAAACGTATTGGTAAGCTTTGGAAAGAAAGTTGTTATGTATAACTACGAGAGTTTCTTAAAAACGGACAAAAGATTCAATGTGGAAACGGAAATTATGCAATCGTATTATGAATTTATTGATAACTATGTTGCAGATTGTTATTTTTTATCTAATTTGTTGTAAAAATACAGTAACTAGCCAATGATAACTTAGGCACCTGTGCAAAGCCGCTTCAAGTCGCTAGTATTAAATTTAGCCAATATTATTCAAGGATAATAAAGCATTATTATCCTTGAATAATATAGCTAATGGTCAAATAGTTTTTAAATCGGACAATAGTTTTTGAATTTATTCGTAACAAAAATAACAAATCTTCTCTCGATAAAATATTAGTACTTATAGGTATAATTACATTAGCTTTCCTAGCCCTTCAGATCTGTTAAGATTGCCCAAGCATGTTGTCATAAACATTTCAATGGTTGCGGTACTGTTTTTTGTACTATGGTACTGACGAACAAGGTTTGGGCGTTTCAGTATGTTGATACTGTTACTGTAACTGTAACAGTTGATATGTTGGTTACCGATCAAAAGCTTTTTTTATATTATAAAACTTTAGTATAACATTTTGAAATAAGTTAACCAAATAAATATATTTATAGGATTTAATTGTTGTTTACTGTCAAATTTTACAGTTGGTATTAGCGATTAAGTTTTTACAAAAAAAGTAATAAACTATAACAATTTTTTATTAACCGTCGAAAAACGGAGAAAGGTCCTAAGTCGACGTGTATATCTGTTTTTTTTTTTATTTGTATGGTTTAAATCTCAAATTCCTTTTTCGTTCCAAACTATAAGAGGCGCCGTCTTCCAACAAAACCTCTATCAACGTAAACCTCAAGAGATCAAAACTAAACAAAGAGCATTGCCTTCAATTCGCATAAAAGTTACAGTCAGCGTGCAATCCAATCTTTTTGCCAACAAAAAGGTTGAATCTGCAACATTTGCACAGAGAATGTTACACGCAAAAAGCTTGGAACAAACTGGACTTATTTGCCATGTTTTTTAAAAGTAACTAACCGATGTAAAGTAAAACAAAATAAAAAATCTACATTCAACCACATCACAAGGATCATTTTGAAACGTCTTAAAGCTAGGTGAATTTACGCCAGTTCCACGCGCCCCAGCCTAGAAGAATTGGCGACAAACGATGAACCGATGACATTGTTGTGTAAGTTTAAAGTTGATGGATGATGGAAGCTAGAAGAATATGTTGTCAAGCATTCTTCCATCACCATCATGATTAGCCTTCTAATATTCCGATGTTATTGATCTTTAGTTATGTTACATGTACTTAGATTTGTCTTATAAAGATACTTAGTAGGTAAGTATTAAAAATGTATAGGTTAACTATATTGCTAGGTACCTACACTAACATAAAATAAAATGTTGTGTGACAACAAATTGATGAATAAAAATAGTAATATATTAATTTTCTAATCATTGGCTTGCTCTCGATAGAAAGTGATTTATTTCACGACACGGACCCAATGCGGATTGGTGGATAGCACAGTTATGTCTTCTGATTTTTCAACCTCGATTTTTATTATCTATATAAATATAAAAAAGGTAGCTATTATATTTCTACTTTTTACTGTGTCATTTAATTTTGTTGTAGGAATTCCTTCTAACTAAACAGATGCGACCATGGCGCTGGTCCAAATAAATCGGCCATCTTTGGAATGGTATTTACCCAAGCAAAAGAAGATATCAAACAAATTACTGGGAAAGGATTTATTAGTGCTTAAATTGCTTTGCTTAGAAAGTCAATTTTTACTGTCAAACCGACTGACATATTCAAACTGCATAACACGCAACAACACGCACGTTTGTCATAGTTTTCCCCGAGCAACCAAATTTGTCGTCAAACCACATTGCAGTAAGGACTTAGCGGTGTACGATACATCGGAGCAGTAAGTGCAACTACGATAGTGCCTGTGGCGAATGGTCGCAACACGTGTCGCATTTCCGCCGATTTTCGTACTTCTGTTTTGCATAAGGCAACATACACTTTACATTAGCAACATTCGGCCTAATGATAACATAATGCTTATTTAAAGTTGTGCTAAAAACTTTGAAAATTTCAGAGCTATGGGACATTTGAAAATACCTTATTCTTATCCTACTTATCTGTTTCTGTTTATTGTGTATTTGTTATCTGTTTGAGTATGTGTGTAAATTTATTTCAATTCCAAAGTTTCAACCGAAGATCAACTGTTACTAGAAAAAAAGGATGATGATTTTAAACGGCTGAGCAGATTGTTTTGAAACATAGCCAAGAACACTCTCTATTAAGACACCTTCCAAACGAAAAACTTAATCAAAATCGTTTCATCCGTTCACGAGCTGATGTCACTGTGTATTACCTATGTCCCATGTCCCCTATGTGTATATGATTTTAATAAAGTTATTAAAACCCTTACACTGTAGAGATTCCACCAATTCGTACGAAACGGTTTGACTCTACCTTCATCATTCGCACTGCCAAAGAGTGCAACTCGTTGCCGGCGTCAGTCTTTCCTGAAGAATACAATTTAGGAATATTCAAAACAAGAGTGAACAGGTATATTCTAGCCAAGCGTGCTCCATCTTAGGCTGCATCGACACTTAACATATCTTTCACTATCTATCACTTAACAAAAAAAAAATTTAATAACAAAAAAAAAAAAAACATTTCCGTTGTCCCCATTGTCAACAAACAACACAGAGAAACACGACATACATATAACACCTCTTTTTCGTCGGAGGTTAAAAACAACCGTAGCACAACAAAGTATTGCACACGCAGCGCTCCGCATAAAGCAAACGCAAGGTTTCGGGAAAAACTTGGGTCATATAAAACTTGGTGCCAACCGCCGCAGGTGCACTTTATCGCCGCGTAGAGACCCTGCTTTTTTCCTCTTCCCACCCCTCATGAATATTGCCGTAGCGTCCTCCAAGTCCTAGAAAGTGTTAGAAGTTTGTGTGCACTCGTGAAAGATCTAGAAAGTTCTCTGCGCGTAGAGACGAATCTAGTTTGAAACACTCGTAGATTTTAAGTTTTTTAGTGATTTTAGGACGGTTATTAGAGCAAATATAAGCCAAAACAAATCTAAAAATTAATTCATACAGGTTTTTTTTTAGTATAATCATAATCATATTTAATGGTATAGTAATTTAAACGTCGAGAATTTCATATATAATAGTAATAACTAAGGGTGAGTTGCACCATCTAACGTTAACGTCAAATTGTTCGACGACGATTGAACAATTCGATTCATAATAATCATAACATTTAGTACCGTCTTAAAAGTTTATTTTATTTCACTCGATCAAAGTAAGATAAGCAAAGCCTCAACTTATTAAGAACCGTGGTGAAAGATGGCAACTAAGTTTACTAAATTTTTAAATAAAATAAATACTAAAAACCTTAGGACAAGCTAAATACCCCCTAAAAAAGCTAAATACTATCCACTGACCTTCTTAGAGATTTCTTACTTTACGGTCTATAGAAATAAGGCTCTTAGATTTTCTTATACTTGGGACCGCGCGGCCGTCAAAGTGCCAAGGCGAAACGCATTCTAACGGATGACGCGGTAGCTATGCCATAAACACACCGAAACTCGCAGGCGACGTCAGAGTTATTTGGTTCACCTAAAGCTACGAGTATCACAGAGTGTCACAGATTTTTCATTGCTCTGTCTGTAGTCAGTGCTTCATAATAAAAGTTTCCGCTGAAAATTGGTAACAAGAAAAATGTCGGTGTTTTATTATTTACCACGTGACCCGCCATGTCATCCGGGAGCATAATAAAGTTTTATTTCTACAGTTTTCTGGTGCAAGATGAAATTTTCTTACACATATTTTAGTGCGTTATTTTAGATTTACGATATAAGTTAGAAAAATAATATAATACATACTAAATTATAAGAACTACTGTCGTAGCATTTTTTGACTACTATATACGTTAACGTTTAGCATAATAAGCTCCCGTGCTTCGGAGGGCACGTTAATGCAGTTGGGCCCAGCTTTTTCATTGTTAGACCATGACACAGGCCTTCTGGCGGCCTAAAACTCTATCACCAGAGTTAGCCACTGACTCATACGAACTTACTTACAATAAGACCTCTAGTGAGCTTGCTTGTATAAGGCTATTTTAGCGACTGCCGACTGTTAGTACTAAAATACCCTCCAAAGCATAAACTTATAAATATAATATATAAGTAATAGCATAATATCTAGTGGCTGTAGTTTACTAACAAACTGCCCATAAAGTCGTCCAGTCAATTATCTACCGCAAACAGTCAATCTGTTTGTCATGGTCTCAATTATTGCGGATAGGGTGTGACGTCATGAAAAAGGGATGATACGATAAACAAATTCAAACATTGCGACATGGCGCCTGTCTAACCTTATATTTATCAAACAGTTCAAATAATTTTAATTCAATTAATTTATTTGGAACACTCAACACATGTATACAAAACATATATGTATATAAACATGAAAACGTTGACGACTGAAAAAGTTTAAACTGTGAAGCAGCGTCAGCGACCTTCTCCTTGGCAAGAAAGAATAAAGTTCCAAGTTAAGAAATAGGTAAAGCAATTTTTGAAATAATATTTAATAAATACTGTATACTGTAATGCAAGAAAACTGTCTGTGATGTTGGTGAATGTGGGTGAGTGTGGGTGTGTGTGTAAAGGGAATGGAGGTAAGAGTGTGTGTGAGGGTATGTGCATGTGGACTCCATGCTCCTTCCAGTCTCTTAGGAGTCTAACAATGAATATTGAGTGAACTAAATACTGACAATACCAATGCAGTGTCACTTTGTGGTAGCACTGCAATGCAATCGTTGCAATCGTTGTCCGGATTTAATTGCTTTGTTTACATTGTTTTATTCCTTATTTTATGTATAACTAACTATTTTATACCAAAAGAAAGCTTTAATTTAAAATGATGCCGTTTATAGAATTTAAACTCTAAGCTAAATAAAAAAAAAAAGTCGTGAAAAAAATAAACAAACGGATGTTGTACTTTCGTATATAAAAATTCTAAATTTTTTAAATAATTATTATTTTTTCGTGCTAATCACTCAGGTGACAAGTCGTTCAAGTCGCTCGCCTGATATTTATAATTCATCAAGTTACAAAAACACTGGTTTCCAAAAATTCTAGTGACATTCGACATAGACCCTTTTGTAAGCTGTTCCCTTTGTTAGTACAAATGGATACTTACAATAGATACTTAAACACGACACCGTCGTACACTCAAAGACAACAATAGCGGTAACGCGATATAACGTTATTGTAAACAATTTGAGCATACGACTTGTGGTGTTCTGTTACAACAATGTTTTGTAATGTGTGTAGTAAAGTACTGGCATTGCATAATGCAGAACCTTTTCATATTAAGAGCCTTGTTCATAAACTTACTTAAACGTCTGTTAGATAATGTGTCATTTAAATCAATTCAATTCGGTTAGGTGGCCTTTGTGGGGATGACCACAATTTCGCCAATGTCACGTTGCAAGTTTCTCTTTTGCACGACGATAAGAAGTTGGGTGAGAGAGTGATTGGTGTGAAAGATGTCGATCGGTAAAATTTTGAGCCAAGCAAATCCATTTTTCCCCTGTTTCCTGACATTGGCAGTCATTTAAATCTTTCATAATTTTTTTGACATAATAGGACAAGGACAAGGAAAAATAAGCTTAGCGACGTAGCAAGCCGCTGAAATAGCAGTATTTTTTTATGTATAAGAACATAAATCATTACGATACTGAAAGTCCGGTTAAAAATTGAGAGATTGCTGGTTAGATTCCCGCCTCTGGACTAAATTAGTAACCTCCGCGTCGCAGGCGTAACTTCACCCGCCGCGCCACATCGCCAATTCAAACAAATTAATGTTCACTACTAAATAATTTTCCTTTTGAAAGTTAAAAAAATTTAATTACAAGCATAGTGGCACTTTTATTTAGTTATTTCAGAATCCGTGCATAGCGGGAATCGAGCATAGCGGAACTAATCCCTAAACACAATTATTTATATACACATATATATTCGACGACCAATGTGGCGCGGTGGGCGAAGGTCCGCCTGCGACGCAGAGGTTGCGGGTTCGATTCCCGCCTTGGGACAAATGTATGTAGGATCTGCAAATATTTATTCCGGGTGTTCTGGGTGTTTTCTATGTGTAATAAAAAAATATATATATCTATCTATGTATTGTATTGTATTAAATATATATCAGTCATCTAGTACCCATAATACAGCTCTGTTTAACAGCAGCTTACCTTGGACTAGATGATGCTGTGTGGATTGTCTAGCATTATTTATTTATTTATTAATTTATATAACAAGTTAGGTTAGGTTAGGTGTGAAGGGTATGGTTTCCGGTGAAATTACTGGCACATGAGGCTTTCGATCTTAGCCTCAACGTGGCAACCCGCAAGTGATACTTCTGGTATTGCAAGCGTCCATAGACTGCGGTAACCGCTTACCATTTTGTGGGCCGTACGCTTGGTTGCTACTTCAGTTGTATAAAAAAAAAGTTCATAAGCAAAACGATTTCATTTTACTTTACTATATTTATGAAGGTGTTGTCGCAGTATTTTGTTCCCCGACCTCACTCGTGGGCGGTAATGTGGTAATGTGCTTGTAATGAAATGTGACACCTTCACAAGCACAACAGACGTTTAGACACAAATGTGCTTTATCGTTTAATAATATCAAATTGTAGGCACAACGATTTATTTACACTGAATTTGTTTTCATTATCATGACAGCCTTCTAATGTTCCCACTGCTGGGACACTGGTCTACTCTCAAGTGAGGATTGCGCCAAATTTGTTCTTCGGTTCCTTTCGCGCGGGTTACCAAGTGCCAACGTTGAACAAAACCTTCAAAGTACGACATGCCTCCTGTTTTTCTAATTTCAAACATTATTATTATGAATTAAATTTAAAATTGGAATGCGTTTCGCTACAGCATATAAAATTCTGCGCAATTTTCCGAAGATTGTATTGTAAGACATAATACTTGCTTTTCTAATTTCAAACATAATATTAATTAGGTTAAAGTTGAAACTGGAAAGCATTGCTATAAAAAATATTGTTACAGTTTGAAAAAATATTGCTGTTCGTTAGTCTCGCTAAAACTCGAGAACGGAATTACCGATTTGGATAATTTTAGTTCTAAAAATTTAATGAGAAAATATGGAAGAATAACGCAAGTGAAACTGCGCGCGTCAGCTAGTTATGTATAATTATTCAGTAACCATGTTAATGCATTATTTTACAAACTGATGGACCAAACGTTATGTTTGAACATGTTGAAACAGACTCTAAATAACGCAACCCCCTGAAAAAATCAGGAATTACCCCAACCCCCTGCCCTGGCAATACCCGCGTGGACTTTTATCGGTGGGTTTATTGCACAATATATCCTGGGACCCTTGTTACAGCCCCGACGAACTTATCCCAGGACCGTTTACCTTCTGGACTGCAAACAAATACCCTCACTATATTATACTGGGCTTGACTTGGCATTTTATCTTAAATATTTGCGCATTTTTGACGACCGACGTGGCGCAGCAGGCGCAGGTCCGCCTGCGATGCGGAGGTTGCGGGTTCGATTCCCGCCTCGGGTCAAATGTTTGTACGATCTACAAATATTTGTTCCGGGTGTTCTGGGTATTTTCTATATATAATAAAAAATATCTATCTATGTATTGTATTGTATTAAGTATATATCAGTCATCTAGTACCATAACACAGCTCTGTTTAAACAGTAGCTTATCTTGGGGCTAGATGATGCTGTGTGGATTATCCAGCATTATTTATTATTTATTTATTTATTTTATTTATTTATTTAACAGACAGAAGACCTCAAACGGAGGTTACTAACTATATTTACTCTCATAAAGATTTCAAAGTTATGTATCAAGTGTTATGTATACCTATGTCTAAGTTTTTGCATTTGTTATCCTATTGTACCTTGTTAAGATTGAATAAACTATTTATTTATTTATTAAAAGCTTAACAAATAGATTTTTAAACACTTAAAATGTTTAAGACTAGCAGTTCGTCCTAGCTTCGCGCGGGTGCAATAAAATCGCACACCGCAAAGCCGGGGCGGGTCGCTATTAATAAATATAGCCTATGTTACTCATGGATAATATAGCATTCTAATGGTAAAAAAAAAAATCGGACCAGTAGTTTTTGAGTTTATTCGTAAGCAACAAATACAAACATAGAAAAAAACAAATCTCTCTTTCTTGAAAACCATAAACAAAGTTAGAGTTTTTGACAAAATCGTAATGCTGCCTTGCTAACATTGCTACGAGGCTACGAGGCTTTGAGCTACGACAATGCTACGAGTTCAGTTTCATTAAACACAACATTGCGCAGATACTTATTTCACGTTGCTCTACTTTTAAGTTTTGATGACAGCTGTCAATTCGAGATCTGCCATTCAAAGTTAAGAAATAGTAGGACTTAGCGAAATTGTCCTCTCCAGGCCACATTATTATGTTAATATGTAGCGTAAAAAGAGGTCAGAGTCCAGTAGTGAAATCGTTTTAGGAGCGTAGCTACAGCTGGGACGATTTTTACCTCGTATATAAAACATGTGTGATATTGGAGGGAACGGCCCAGTTATGATGGGAAATCGCTTGAAGAGCTGATTTATTTTTGTGGTGTAAATCTACAAAAGATTGGGATTTTGGTGGGGTCAATTTATTTTCGGCTTATGGAGAAAATTGGTTTGGTCGGAAATGAGAGACAAAATTACGGGGATTTTTCATCAGAACAAGTTTTAAGTTTTCAAATAAAAGTAGTGATAATATCAGGGAGCTTATTTTGCTAGACGTTAACGTACCGGGATCGTTTTGGTATAAGTTGAAGCAGAATTTGTATACTGCGCAGTTCGCAGAGCTTTTATAAACACTACCGTGAAATGCATATTATTGTAACTGTAATTTGTTAAAAATTAGAAAAGCAAATGTCACAACAATAGCAAAGCTAAAACTAAAAAGTTATATTTAAGACTAGCGCTGTGAGACCGCCCTATTGACGTCACTGACGATATAATAAAAAACACAGCATCATCTACCCCCAAGCTAAGCAGAGCTGTGATGACTAGTATATACTTAACACTATACAATACATAGATAGAGATTTTTTTATTATACATAGAAAATACCCAGAACACCCGGAACATATTGATTGATTATGATTATGATTATCATATATATTTGCAGATCGTACAAACATTTGTCCAGAAGCGGGAATCGATCCCGCAACCTCCGTTGCAGTAATGTGTAATGTCTAAAACTGCTGAAATCCCATCTAATATCTAAATCGCCCAACGCGCACGTCTTACCGATAATTTCCTATCTTCTGGCGTGTAACTCAAAATAACTGCCTAAGGACGTGTACTTCCAATATTAAACTTTATATTGTCGAATAAGTGGTTACTGTCTTGCAAACAAAAAGGCTCTTTTACAATAAAGTAAGTTCGTGTGAGTCAGTGGCCAACTCTGGTGACAAAGTTTCTAGGCCGCCCGAAGGCCTTTGTCATGATTAACAACTTTAAAAAAGTCAGGACCGACTACTAAACGTGCCCTCCGAAGCACGGGAGCGCTCAGTTGAAATTGCTACCGGCGGTCACCCACCCAAATGATGACTACGAGGAACAGTGCTTAAATTCGTTGATCTGTTAAAAACAGCTTGGTCAGCTAAGTCACGAGCGCTCCTTAATATTTTACAATGAAATTCTCTTTTGTAATCACATCATACTAATCTGAGTATTTTTATAAATGACTAGCCGATCTGCCCCAGCTTCGCGCGGGTGCAATGAAACCGCACCCGTGTAAAGCTGGGGCGAGTCGCTAGTAATAAATATACCCTATGTTACTTAGGAATAATTAGCATTCTAATGGTGAAAGAATTTTTGAAATCGGATTAGTAGTTTTTGAGTTTATTCGTAACAAACAAAGTACAAAAATACAAATCTCCTCTCTATAATATTATATTAGTTTTTTTTTTTTTTTTTATACAACTGAAGTGGCAACCAAGCGTACGGCCCACAAGATGGTAAGCGGTTACCGCAGCCTATGGACGCTTGCAATACCAGATGTATCACTCGCGGGTTGCCACCTTGAGGCTAAGATCGAAAGCCTCATGTGCCAGTAATTTCACCGGAAACCATACCCTTCACACCGGAACACAGCAATGCGAGCATTACTGCTTGGCGGCAGAAATAGGTATGGTGGTAGTCCTTCCCCGGACGAGCTCTATCACAGAGAACTCTACTACTCTTATAGAAGTATAGATAAAAAATTGGGTGGTTTTTAGTTGCTTAATCAGAACAGAATAGCTGAATCATAGTGAAATTAAACAGAGATAAATTATTGTCTGGAATAACACAGGCTAATTTGAGAGCTGGAAAAATGTACGGTTTTCAAGTATATACATCAGAGTTTCCTTGAGAGATAAATCGCGGGAAACAGCTAGTAAAATCATAAATGAGATAGTTTGTGTGTAATTTCTTCCCACTCAACTCCGTAACTGAATCTACGAACAAAGAAAATTGTTCGCAGAATTGAACAAACTTAAACAAAATTGAAAAACACACACTTCGTCTCTTAGAATAACAATTGGGTATCCACTTTTTAGAAAAAAATGCGAGTTTTTGTAGCATAAATAATGTTTAAAAATTTAAAAAGTATATATAAAATTCTTTGTTTTTTTAAGTGTAAGCTCTATTAATCTAAGCCATACCTATTTCTGCCGCCAAGCAGTAATGCTCGCATTGCTGTGTTCCGGTGTGAAGGGTATGGTTTCCGGTGAAATGACTGGCACATGAGGCTTTCGATCTTAGCCTCAAGGTGGCAACCCGCGAGTGATACCTCTGGTATTGCAAGCGTCCATAGGCTGCGGTAACCGCTTACCATCTTGTAGGCCGTACGCTTGGTTGCCACTTCAGTTGTATAAAAAAAAAAAAATTACAAACCAAACACTCATTTTAACATAACTTATACGAATAAGCGTATAAAAATTCCAGAAAGGTCCGTCTGAAACACAAAACGGTATCGACCGTAACGACACATGCACGCGCCGTGACAGAAATTTTAACTTACCGCAGAGATGGACACAGTAAATAAGTAAGTAAGTAAAACATATATTTATTCAATCATTATCACAAGGATCATTTAGAACGTCTTAAAGCTAGGTAATTTACGCCGGTTCCACGCGCCCAGGTTAGATATAGTATATTAATCGGTGTAATATTAACAGTAAAGGAGGTTGCTCACCGGGAACATTCGTCTGTAAGCCGAGACTATGTCACCCGGGGATAGCGTAGCTTCCCAACGATGAAATATTTTTCTTCAAGAACTTCCATTCGTCTCTATCCTGAACGTTCTCGCACCATCTCTTATCGAAAGATCGAGATCGTCCCGCCAAACGCTTTCTCGCCCGAGCCCGAGATCACTGTCCGTCGGGTACCCATGGCGTGGTGAGTTTCCAAGCCAAACAAACCATAAAATCTGCTACAATCTTCACTAGCTGACGAGCATTTGATTGGTTTGTACCTATCCAAGGTTTTACGATAATTCCTCACTAACTGACGTGATGTCATGTAACAATCTAAGGTCATCTCGGGCTTTTTGGTGTTACGCATCGCCCTTGTGATTTTTTTTTTAATTAAAACTCATTTGAATTTTCATAGTATAAAATTCACTTCCAAATATTTTTTTGGTATTTTATTACGCTTTATTGTTTCATTTGTTTATCATGTTTTTTTAAAAACTTTTTTATATAAGAATTAGTGTCAGCTCATAAGATCCCTGTTTATTACATAAAACAGTTGTAAATATTTTAATTGTTATTTGATTTAATCTTCTGCATTCGCTACACTGTCGCAGATAGTCGTAATCGTTAGTGTTGCCGCGTCGTAGCCGGGGCGCCGCGCGCGTAATGTCGCGATCGGACGCGGAAGGAGGCTTTAATTACTTTATCCGGTGCCAGGGTGAAGTGGCCATTATCCGGCTCTAACTGTTATCCGGCTGAACTGTAATGTGCCCAGTGAAAGTTGTTTTAAACTACGCCCGTATTTTTATTAGTGTAAATATATAAAGTTTGATCTTGTTTGAGCTTATCAAAGTACTATTACCATATTTTATCCACCAAGCATTGTTGTGTTCTAAACTCTTATTTTTTTGGTTTTTTTTTTCATGATCTCATTTATAAAACAAAACACAGCTAAGTCAAGGTACTTTATTAGAAATCGGGTACCTCCGGGAATAGTGTCAACGTGCGAATTATTCTGTCAAATTAGTTTATTGTAGAGCAGTTGTAGTTGAGAATACTTACAGCATTAAGGCCTATTTACACGGTTTAATAATTGCATGCAAGAATAGCTTTGTCAAAGCAAACTGTCAAACATTTTGTTCTGAAATTTATTTAACAAGGCAATTATTCTTGTGTCCCATTGACACCATACACTAACAGACATGGTCACGGTCAGGCCTGACCATGTGGGCAGGCGTAGCACTTTACACGTCAAACGACTTGATCATCTCCTTATTTAATTTCACAGATATTAAAGATTTTAAACAATGCTTTTTATTATTAAAAAAAAAACAACTATAAACTTGCGTTTTTATATATGCACGAAGTTTTATAAATAAACTTTATTCTCGAAGACTTTATTCTAATGACGTCATATTACAACGCGTAGCGCAAATAAAGCCAGTAGTTTTACTTTAGCGAGTAAAACTCGTTGTTAACGTACACTGCTGCATCTATATGGCTGCAGATGGACAAAACATAGTACACTATGCAGTAACTCATCTTACGACCTGAGGTGTATTGAACCACAGTGAAAATATAATTTTTATCTGACGAAAAACGGGGGCGGTTCTTATGTCAATACGTATATATTTTTGTATAACCATAAACAACTTTTTATTATTTTGTTGATTCTTTTTCAATTAGAATTTTATTGGAAACTAAGCTGTCAGCGGTCAATTTGTAAAAATAATTTCATTTGAATCACACTAGAGGGTGTGCTTATAACAACTGATATATACTTGTTATATTATTTATAACACTACATCTTAAAAACATCATATTTTTTACTAATAGCTGTACATCATCAGATATATTTTTTGCCTCGGAAATTAGTTTTTTTTTATGGAACAAAATACATTTTTTAATGCTCAGAATGATAATATGTTGCTTGAGTAACTTAGAAATATCACCGATGATCTTGTAAATGTACACAATGATTCAACTTTGACTTCTTATACCTAATCATTCCATCTTTTCAACTTAAACAGAACCCAACTACTTTCCAAATAGAGTGTATTTTTGTTAAAGTTCGGGGAGTTTAATTTAAAACTGAGGCGTGCACTTATACTCTGGGGTTTAGCGTCAAATTGGATTGCTTTTCTACAAGTTGCGCATTTGCATGAGGACAAGAGATGCTACCAGACCCTTTGTTCGTAGACCAGACCATGAGTTCAATACGCCAGGAGTATGGAACAATCATCATCATCATGACAGCCTTCTAATGTTCCCACTGCTGGGACACTGGCCTACTCTCAAGAGAAAGTGATTGGGTCTTAATCCACCACGCGGACCCAATGCGGATTGGTGGATGGCACATGTCTTTCGAATTTTTAGTTCTTGGACATGCCGGTTTCCTCACGATGTTTTCCTTCCGTATAGCACTGGCATTGCGCACATCAATTTTTCGTAGTGAAAAATCCATTGGTGCACGACCGGATTCGAACCCACGACCTTAGGATCGGAAGGCGGGGTCACTACCACTAGACCACCTAGTGCTCAATATGCTCAGTATGGAACAATATAAAAAAAAAAAAACTGCTATATTTGAAGGTTTAATTTTTTTTGTGGCTCTTCGTTATCTGTTATCTAAAGCAGCTTTATTCCTAACATTATTTAATAAAAGTTGAATTAAAATGTTTTACAAAAGCTACGTGAATTTTATCAAAGTTCTAAAACGTCAGTCTAGAATATTCTGGCTGCTAGGAACACGGCTGCTCCTCAACGTGTTTTGGCATGATCCTTGCTTTTTTTTGCTGAATAAAGTTAAACCGTCAGAAAAGGTTGGTGATTTTGGAAATGTTTCTTGTTTGTTTTAAGTTAGGACCTCAATCACGTTCTTAAAATCTTTCCTCGTGTGGAATGCATCTAACATTGACATTATAAATTGAACTCTAGATTCAGAATCATAAGTCTCAAAATAGGAGCTTCCGTAATAACTTTACAAGAAGAGCGATGCATGTTGCATTGAATGAAATATTGAAATTTCGCGGCATGCGTGAATTCTAACACCAATTTATCCTGCTACAAGCTGCATATCTATTTCTACTGCTATAAGATCTATTTTATCTATTATTCGGGGATGATGAAGGTGGTCTTGAACTTGTTACCGCGGCTGCCTTTGACACTTGTCAGGATGTTATTCCCTCGTGTTAAGAGTAGGAAATATAAGGTGTTTGTATGATTGAACACTATGGTACTGAATACTGCTATAGAAAATTGAACCTTATATCGCAGTCGCAAGACACTTTCACAAACTTATTTTTGGAAATGTATCTTAAATCGCTTATAGATTTTAAGATAACCTCGTGAAATGATTTACTGGTATTGAAAACATGAAATACGCTCTGTTGGCGCACATTGGACGTTGTGTTTACATTTAAAGTAGTTTAAGAGTAGTAGAGTTCTCTGTGATAGCTCGTCCGGGGAAGGACTACCACCATACCTATTTCTGCCGCCAAGCAGATGCTCGCATTGCTGTGTTCCGGTGTGAAGGGTATGGTTTCCGGTGAAATTACTGGCACATGAGGCTTTCGATCTTAGCCTCAAGGTGGCAACCCGCAAGTGATACCTCTGGCATTGCAAGCGTCCATAGGCTGCGGTAACCGCTTACGATCTTGTGGGCCGTACGCTTGGTTGCGACTTCAGTTGTATAAAAAAATAATAATTTGGATAACATAACACGAGCCAGCACTTAGTTATTGCTTGGTTGCAAAATATTTGGCATAGCGGTGGTACACTCCAAGACGGACTTAATACTGAAGAGTCTTACGGCTTACTACAAGGTAAAACGCGTTTAAGTGTATTAGCTCTTATTATTATCTTGGATTTCTTATTTTATTCGTGAGTAACATTTTCCCAAACCTTCGGATCGAAATAGTTCAAAAACTCTCAACCTTATCATTCCTAGCATCAAAACCTCGCGAAAATATTTATATCCGAAAAACCGATAGCGTACAATAAATCTCTCCATTTGGCGTAAACTTTGAAGCAGAAAAATCCCAAGCAGTTGATTTTCAAAAGCATTCCTTCGGACTCTGCGAGTCAATTTATTTCTTTAAATAAAACTTTCGGAATATTTGTACACATGCGGAGTTAAACTCGGTTGTGAGTGTTTGTATATCTACACACTGGGTCTCTAATATCGCTGCGTTAAATAGTAAAATGTGAGCCTGTGGCCAAACTTAGCCAAAGAGCTAGGCCGCTTGAAGGCCTTCGTAATGGCCTAACAACTTTATTATTATAGCCGGCATTGACTGCATAACAACATTTTCAAAACGCGCAGTTGCTCAAAATAAATACGGTCACCCATTCGAATCGTAGTTAAACAACTATAAAAACCTCTAGGGTTAGTTTTGCCACACCGCATTTGAAAGTAAAGTACAACACTATACTTAGGCATGGCGAGGCAAAACTAAAAACATTGTGTTTTAACTTATAATAATAGTTTTGATTTGTCCAAAAGCTAATCTATAAAAGTAGAAGGTTGGTAAGCGTATGTCATTTACTGTTTAACTAAGTTCGTCGAATACCTAAAGGTCTAAGAGCTGTGTGACCATAGTAAAAAAGTTGCCTCACAATTCCTTTCCAGAATATTCCAATAATTACAATTTTATTCTCGCAAAGCAGACACCGGAAACAAAAGCGTTGAATCAAAACGTAGCGTACTTCCACCTCAGTGCGTATTCCAAAGATAGTTCCAGCGGTCTCCACTGGTCTGAATGGAAATTGTCTGCGGCTCATCTCCAGTATAACACGCCTTTATGCTGTCGCCGTGATAAATGATGCTGGATGAATATATTCCTTTTTATTCGGTTAAACGGGTGGGGCTAACTGTTTTCGTTGGACGGAGTTGGGTGTTCGATCGTGGAGCGTGAAATACTTTGATGACTGGTGGAATTGTGACGGTTTTAAACGACATGAATAGCTTTTATCTGAGTGTGTGATAAAATGTTTCAAAAATATTTTTTTGTATTTTTTTTACACTGTATGAGATTTGTCTGTTTGAAAAAACTTTAATCTTGGAACACAGTCGTAAACCTACTCTCTTGAGTTTTTTTCATATTCGGAACTCATAATTATTTCTCTTAAAAGAGATACCCACTCTAGCTATAAGCAAATTAGGTACTTTTTCCAGTAAGTGAGAGATACTCACCTTACTGGACAAACAATATAACGCTAAGTATAACAATATATTATCTATAAAAGATTACCAAGTTGTGTTTGTTTTTCTTTGGCGTTTGTCTTAAATAAAAGTTATTCTCATGTTATGATATACAGCGTGCAGTTAGCGACACGCAGCGTCCCAATAAATCCGAATTGAGTCACAAAAAGCGTACTGCGCCGACATCTACCTAATCACTCGCTCCCTCGTTATTTCTGCGTTGACAGACATATTTATAAGTGTTGCCACAACTTAACTGTAATATTTATAATACTCTGTTTATATTCAGGATACTTCCACGCCAGCAGGAATACGAGTAGTACTAGTAGCTAGTACGTGTATGAACTAGTCACTTAACAATGTCCTTGTTGCCGCTACTCGCTGATTTGAACTGCTATAGAAAATTGAACCTTATATCGCAGTCGCAAGACACTTTCACAAACTTATTTTTGGAAATGTATCTTAAATCGCTTATAGATTTTAAGATAACCTCGTGAAATGATTTACTGGTATTGAAAACATGAAATACGCTCTGTTGGCGCACATTGGACGTTGTGTTTACATTTAAAGTAGTTTAAGAGTAGTAGAGTTCTCTGTGATAGCTCGTCCGGGGAAGGACTACCACCATACCTATTTCTGCCGCCAAGCAGATGCTCGCATTGCTGTGTTCCGGTGTGAAGGGTATGGTTTCCGGTGAAATTACTGGCACATGAGGCTTTCGATCTTAGCCTCAAGGTGGCAACCCGCAAGTGATACCTCTGGCATTGCAAGCGTCCATAGGCTGCGGTAACCGCTTACGATCTTGTGGGCCGTACGCTTGGTTGCGACTTCAGTTGTATAAAAAAATAATAATTTGGATAACATAACACGAGCCAGCACTTAGTTATTGCTTGGTTGCAAAATATTTGGCATAGCGGTGGTACACTCCAAGACGGACTTAATACTGAAGAGTCTTACGGCTTACTACAAGGTAAAACGCGTTTAAGTGTATTAGCTCTTATTATTATCTTGGATTTCTTATTTTATTCGTGAGTAACATTTTCCCAAACCTTCGGATCGAAATAGTTCAAAAACTCTCAACCTTATCATTCCTAGCATCAAAACCTCGCGAAAATATTTATATCCGAAAAACCGATAGCGTACAATAAATCTCTCCATTTGGCGTAAACTTTGAAGCAGAAAAATCCCAAGCAGTTGATTTTCAAAAGCATTCCTTCGGACTCTGCGAGTCAATTTATTTCTTTAAATAAAACTTTCGGAATATTTGTACACATGCGGAGTTAAACTCGGTTGTGAGTGTTTGTATATCTACACACTGGGTCTCTAATATCGCTGCGTTAAATAGTAAAATGTGAGCCTGTGGCCAAACTTAGCCAAAGAGCTAGGCCGCTTGAAGGCCTTCGTAATGGCCTAACAACTTTATTATTATAGCCGGCATTGACTGCATAACAACTTTTTCAAAACGCGCAGTTGCTCAAAATAAATACGGTCACCCATTCGAATCGTAGTTAAACAACTATAAAAACCTCTAGGGTTAGTTTTGCCACACCGCATTTGAAAGTAAAGTACAACACTATACTTAGGCATGGCGAGGCAAAACTAAAAACATTGTGTTTTAACTTATAATAATAGTTTTGATTTGTCCAAAAGCTAATCTATAAAAGTAGAAGGTTGGTAAGCGTATGTCATTTACTGTTTAACTAAGTTCGTCGAATACCTAAAGGTCTAAGAGCTGTGTGACCATAGTAAAAAAGTTGCCTCACAATTCCTTTCCAGAATATTCCAATAATTACAATTTTATTCTCGCAAAGCAGACACCGGAAACAAAAGCGTTGAATCAAAACGTAGCGTACTTCCACCTCAGTGCGTATTCCAAAGATAGTTCCAGCGGTCTCCACTGGTCTGAATGGAAATTGTCTGCGGCTCATCTCCAGTATAACACGCCTTTATGCTGTCGCCGTGATAAATGATGCTGGATGAATATATTCCTTTTTATTCGGTTAAACGGGTGGGGCTAACTGTTTTCGTTGGACGGAGTTGGGTGTTCGATCGTGGAGCGTGAAATACTTTGATGACTGGTGGAATTGTGACGGTTTTAAACGACATGAATAGCTTTTATCTGAGTGTGTGATAAAATGTTTCAAAAATATTTTTTTGTATTTTTTTTACACTGTATGAGATTTGTCTGTTTGAAAAAACTTTAATCTTGGAACACAGTCGTAAACCTACTCTCTTGAGTTTTTTTCATATTCGGAACTCATAATTATTTCTCTTAAAAGAGATACCCACTCTAGCTATAAGCAAATTAGGTACTTTTTCCAGTAAGTGAGAGATACTCACCTTACTGGACAAACAATATAACGCTAAGTATAACAATATATTATCTATAAAAGATTACCAAGTTGTGTTTGTTTTTCTTTGGCGTTTGTCTTAAATAAAAGTTATTCTCATGTTATGATATACAGCGTGCAGTTAGCGACACGCAGCGTCCCAATAAATCCGAATTGAGTCACAAAAAGCGTACTGCGCCGACATCTACCTAATCACTCGCTCCCTCGTTATTTCTGCGTTGACAGACATATTTATAAGTGTTGCCACAACTTAACTGTAATATTTATAATACTCTGTTTATATTCAGGATACTTCCACGCCAGCAGGAATACGAGTAGTACTAGTAGCTAGTACGTGTATGAACTAGTCACTTAACAATGTCCTTGTTGCCGCTACTCGCTGATTTGAACTATTTTGACGCCCTCAATGGAGCGAAAACGAGTGTCCGGTTAAAACACGAAAGCTGATTGATTTGACTGAATGATTCCCGCTGCGGAACAAATTTTGCATTACTTTTTAATTATTTTTTATGTCAGCAAGTGACAAGACAATCACGTCGCCCGCCTGATGTTAAGCGCCATGCCTGACCATAACAGATGCCGTTCCACCCAAAGCTTATAGTTTTTAAGTTCTGCTTGGCACTGCACTCCACTCATCAGCCCGAGACGTTGTTGTTAACTCTCTTTCGCCCAGTAGTTTCACTTGCTACAGTGCCCTTCAACCTAAAATCAGTGGTGTTTGTTGGCGCCGCTAGTACTTCGTAGTTTATACCCAAAATACGCTTGATAACTCTTCAGTAAGAGTCCGTCTTGGTGAGTACCGCCGTGGTGTGAAATATTCTTGAAAGGCACTGTAGTGAGTAAAACTACTGAGTGAACTAGGTTACTAGCAAAGTGAAGTGCCTTGCAGAACTTAAAAACTTAAAGCTTTGTGTGATAGCCGTTGAAGAGGATGATGTAGCTGCAAGTGAGTACATAAACCCTGTTAGGGCAATGCAGGTAGTAACTAGTAAATTATTATAAAAAAAAAAACAATGTTTCAATAATACACAGCATAGCAATTCAAATAATATGAGGTATTAGTGTTAGAATGTCTAAAAAGCGTATCTATCTTCAAAAGTCCTTGCTATCTACCTAATCCTAGTTTAATTTCGTTTGTTCATATCACATCACAAGGATCATTTTGAAACGTCTTAAAGCTAGGTGAATTTACGCCAGTTCCACGCGCCCCAGCCTAGAAGAATCTGGCAACGAACTCGGCTGGGTTCCAAGCTTTTTTTTTTATGTTTCTCTTCCTTCCTTCCTTTCCTCTTCATCATAAAGCTTCAGTGTGGTGCCAATCCATACATTGTCATCATCGTACAACGGCAATATGCCTGAGTCAGGCGGCGCCAGGACATCTCATTTGTCACGTCGTCTTGTTCAGTTGTAAATCTATCGGAATATGCTCGCACACGGCTCGGCGCCAGATATTACTGTTTTCAAACCAGACTGGGCTAAGAGAATAATGGGATATACACGTAAGATCAACATTCACTTGAATAATAAGAAGGTTAAAGTATATTTGGAGCTCATTTTTCCTGAACTATTCTAATTTAGACAGACCTGGATGTAATTATGTCAGTCATTAGTTAATTAAGACAAGTAAATTCCTGTTAGCGTATTGTAGATTTTTTTTTAAATGTCCATAACACAAAATTTAACAGGACATAGTATTAGTGAAATTGACTTTATCTTTCATTTGGCCAGTTGGTGCGCTCGTAACGTAGCTGGCTAAGTTGTTTTTAACATATCAAAGCACGTTCCACGTAGTCACCGTTTGGATGGGTGACCGCCCAGTGGCATTTTTAATTGAGCGCTTCCGTGCTTTTTAGGGCATGTTAAGCAGTCGGTCCCGGCTTTTTCAAAGTTGTTAAGCCATGACCGAGGCCTTCGGGTGGCCTAAAATCTGTCTCACCTGAGTTGGCCGCTGACTCATAAGAATTTACTCACTTTATGTGGTAGCTAGTCAATAACTTATGTCAGAGCCGCTATTATATAATACTTTTACGATAACCTATTTCAAGGAAACAAAATAAATAAACAAAATAAAACGACTCTCAAGGCTCTTCAAACGTTCAAATGTAACACAACATTTCTACCACAGTGTAAGCATATGCGAAACACAGAGCCTCTAAATAAAAAATAAAAAAAAAATAATAATAATAATAATGCTGGACAATCCACACAGCATCATCTAGCACCAAGATAAGCTGCTGTTAAACAGAGCTGTGTTATGGGTACTAGATGACTGATATATACTTAATACAATACAATACATAGATAGATATTTTTTTATTATATAAAGAAAATACCCAGAACACCCGGAACAAATATTTGTAGATCGTACAAACATTTGACCCGAGGCGGGAATCGAACACGCAACCTCCGCGTCGCAGGCGGACCTACGCCCGCTGCGCCACATCGGTCGTCAAAATATAAAATAAAAATAAAATATATTTTTTATGTTTTCTTTCCGTTTATTTATTTATGTGTGTGCTGTATCAAACACAATTTGGGTTTGATTCATGATAGAAATTTTATTTTTCATGGTTGTGTGAAAAATATTGACATTAAAAGCTTTTTAGCTCCTACGGTTTGATAATTAATTAGATACTTAACTTATGGTCTTCTACGTCGTAGCCCAGGAAGAAAATAACAAAATAAAAGAAATATGTAGAGCTACAACTATAGCTAGTGATTTAGTCTTCTACCAGTGACTGTCACTAGTGCTACAGGAGAATTGAAGTGCTATTTTAACTGTTACAATGTAGCATAAACAACTCGTAATGTTAACCCAGAATTAAATTTAGAGCTACTACTATAGCTAGTAATTATGTCTTCTACCAGTGACTGTACCAGTGCTCTAGAGAGTTGAATCACTGTTTTTACTGTTACACTGTGACTTATGCAACTCGTAAGGTTCCCGCACGAGCCTGCAGGGGGCGTGTTTGTGTAATTGTTTCATTGACGGTTATGTTTCACTGTTATTGCCTTAGTTCTGAATTACTTTTGTTTTTCTTCATAAGTTTAGTTGTTTCTGTAGTAAACGGCCGTTGTTATGACATATCATATCATGGCATTTTATCTGTCAAGAATATCTAAACGTGCATTATTTTGCTAGATGTTAAGCGTGACCATGATAACCAGCCCCTCGATTACGAAACTTGGTTGCAATCTAATTTCAATCAGCGAACTGTCAGTAAGTGGATGGTGAAGGCTCAAAATCGGTCGTCATGGCGCTTTTTGGTGGAGGCCTATGTCCAGCAGTGGATGATGATGATAACTGTCAATAAGCTGCCATATTCATACAAAATAGTTCAGTTTTTGATTGAAACCAAGTGAAATCGATTGCAACCGAATTACACAATCACCCTCTGTTGCAATGTCACACAAAGCTTTTAGTTTTAAATTTTGCGAGGCACGGCACACTCTTATCATCCCGGAAATAGTTATTAAATTACTCTCTTTTATCGAGTATTTTTACTTGCTTTAGTGTGTAGTGCTCTAATGGGTAACCACAAGCTAAAGCAATATTGAAATAATGTTAGATTGTCATATCGGCATACCAAAAAAAACAATGTATTAATGTTTTAATATTGCTGTAAGAGCTTGTGGTTACCCCCCTGTAAACCTTAAGGCGCACACACAGACTCATTCGGTCACTGCTATGGTATACATCATGACGGACTATTTATGAAGAGTCTCCTGCTGGTTTTTGCAAACTATACGCTGTGTTTTTTCAAAAAAAAAATTAAAAAAATCCTCGACTTGTTACTTTCACGCTTCACCATAAATAAGTACACACATCATCAGATGCGTCACCACAATTGCCGAGAACTGTACTGTAGTAGGTTGTAGGAAGGTAATTGTAACTTTGGTGGGGAGCTCTGATTTATCTAGTTTCATTTCGTCTCTGATGTTTGGTGTTATTCACTTCTGTGGATAAGTTATTATAAAACCCTTTCGCGTCTGTCGGGGACATTGTTTGGACTTGCTTATGAGCAGTACATAATAGTTTAGTGGAAGCTTTTGCCCGAATACTAAAACGCTTTTAATATTTTAAATCGTGTTAGCTGTAAGAGGTCGTTATTTTTCAAGATCGTATTAAGAAACGTCAAAAACTTCATCAATTAAGCTTTGATTAGATAAGAAGCATTCAGTATCTACTCGGGCGTTAGATTAACTAAACCTAAAGCCAGTTTTTTTTAAAGTATTATACATAAAAAATAATTTTATTAGAAGGTGGAGTCACCACCACTAGACCATCAGTGTTCTAAAAATACTTTACTCGTAATTAGAAAGACAGAGTTTAAGTTAAAAGTAAATAATTCTATGATATAAAACTTTTTCTACAACCAGTTTAAGTAGTACAGAACTAATAAAGCCTGTCATTATATTCAACAAAGCAAGTAACGTGGGAGCAGACAGCTGGGAATCAGTTTGTATCGACCAACACAAACAACCCCTAGACTCGCTAAAACATGTTACACTTGAATGTTGTTTAAAATCAATCAATACTATTACGCAATGATGTAACGAAAAGTCGACACGATTTGAATTGGTTGATTTGAGTTTTTTACAATCGTTCGTTCGTTCGTTCGTATGAGTCAGTGGCCAACTCTGGTGTCAAAGTTTCTAGGCCGCCCGAAGGCCTTTGTCATGGCCAAACAACTTCGAAAAAGCCGGGACCGACTGCTTAACGTGCCCTCCGAAGCGCGGGAGCGCTCAGTTGAAATTGCCACTGGCGTTCACCCATCCAAATTATGACCCCGCGGAACAGTGCTTAACTTCGTTGATCTGTTAAGAACAACTTAGCCAGCTACGTCACGAGCGCTCTGAGCTTTTTTATAATAAGACCTTCCATTAAATTCCTCTGCTTATTGATTCCAGCTCACCCAGTATCTACTTATTTATACTAATGTGTACCTAAACTTAGCTAGTGTAATTTAGTTTGCTTATAGATCGTGCGTGTTATCTAAAATAAATATCAAATCAAATCAAATCAAATCAAATATAATGTTCTTTTAGTTGTTACATTAGGTAGTAATTAAATTAGTTATAATACTAAGTAGTAAATATAAAGTAAGTAGTAAGTATTTTTATTAAATATAACTATGAGATTATTATTGTAGCAGTTGCAGGAAGCAGGTGGATAGTTGAGGCATAACAGGGAGTTTTGTCATTAAGAGAGAGGTCAATGTCCAGTGAACGACTATTTATAATGATGATGATGGGGCTTACCTTCTGTTCATGCCAACTTTAAGAACCAAAGCTTAAAATAGAATCCTATTTAAGACTCAAGGACAAACGTTTCCTCGTAATACTTTTGCTTTTGTCGTTTTCATTCAATTCGCATTCCTCAGCTTCTTTGCCAAGTACTCCGGCACCTCTAACTTTCAACTCCATTCCAAAACAATAGACATGCTCAGAGTAACTTTCTCTAAACTTCAAATAAAGCCTTTATATCACAACAATGGGATAATTAGCGACTTTCAGGTTTTTCCGAAAAAACTTTAAGCCCTCTTTTGTCCAAATTGAATTTTTGCAAAGTTTGAGATGACCCCCGGGAGCATCATTAATATCTCCTGATTTGTTGCTGGAGATAATGAGAAAGGGTGAAATGAAAAATTATTTTGCTAATTCCCTTTTTAATGGTTCTATTTTGTTCTGAATTGCTTTTGCATTTTTTTATATATAATTTTATTTCAATATAATATAATTTACTCAAATTCAAATAAAGAAATCATCAACATTCTTAGATAATTATCTCTAATAAGCATTGTTTCCAATCTCAACAAGTACAAATAATATTCCACGTACTTGAAACCCAATTGACATTGGAGAGGAAACACCCAATAAAACCCATAGGGAACAGATAACAAATCTCACAACCAATTTGAGGGGACATTTTCCATATCCGCTCGAGGTCACCATCCTTTCCTCATCTAACACATCGTACATAACTTGATTTGTAGGCTTGAAAGGACTTTTTCAATACTCTTCATTGAACCATTATATCTAATGGCTGTGACAATAGAGCATTACAAATTTGTCTTCGTACAGACGCACTCAGAAACACAAAGATGGAACCACCGTTGAAGGAACAGAGCAGTAAAACGGATTCTAATATAGCATCGGTAAGGTTGGTTTTAGATCGGACAGATCTCGTCCCAATTGAGTTTATCACAGGATATTGTAAAATGGTCGTAGTTACAGCACAATATGACGGTAGGCATCGATGACCTGATACTTGCGGGTTTCGATTGTTCGAGGCCGAAGCGAAATTAATTTAAACGACCATTATAATTCTGAAGATTTTACTCGTTGATTAAATTAATTTCTAAGACGATTTACAGATTCTATAGACACTATCGAAGAGCAATCTAGCTCACGATAATGTTGATAATTTAGCTGTAAGCAAAATTTTCATTTGAGATTCTATCGAGAATAATTTATAGGGGCATTAAATTACGCGCCGTAGTCAAATTTCAATTACGTAATGTCGCTTTGTGTATTTTTCTTTGTATTGGAAAACGATATTTTTTGCGGAAAAATTTACCGCATTTGAAATTGAAATAGCATCTCCAATTTATAAAAGTTACAAATCAATTAAATAATCGTCAATAAGTTAACAATATAAGTCCAACGTTTTTATGCGTTCAAGATCCACTAACCTGCAGGACAAACGCAGTCACCAGCATCTCTAGTCTCTCTCCTCAGCGCCAGTTCCTGGTGCTTTGGCTGCTCTCCCTGCAGCGTCCTCGCGATCTCTTCAAACTGCTTCTCCAGCACCATAACCCGCTGCTCCAAACAATGCTGCCGATACAGCCCATAACCACACAATATGAAAAAGAATCCACTACAACACCACAGCACTACCGTATTCAGAACTTTCTTTTTGTCACTCTCTTTAGGCTTTGCCATTTTGAATCTAACTTTTAAACAAGCTTGATATTATCCATGGTTGAGTCCAACTTCGGGTTTCGTGAACAAAGGGAGTTTCTTGAGAGAAATTTCCTTGTTCAGAGTCAAGTGTGAAGTTCATATGTCGTCCGTGTAGTCTGCCGTGCTGGTCCGCAGTCACTGGGGCCCTGAGCGCTCGCTCCCTCGGGAAAGGATGCTGCTTATCCGTTAAATGCCCTTCTAGTTGTGTCGATTACATTTGAGTACCCTTCCAAACTTTGATGGACGTGTTACATTGTTTGCTCCGGATGCAGTCTGTTAAAAAGTGTGTAGCTGCTTGGTGGCTGCTGGCACTGAAATGGAACACGTTTGGTTTCGATGCGGAGTTAGTGGAAGATTCCATTGATGTGCATCGATACAGTTATTATTTTACATGACTCCAGTTAGACTTACATTCTGTTTTAACCGACCTACTACGATTTTGTAAGAATATTTTATAAGAACCTATGATTACGAAATCATTGCGTTTGTGAGTATCATTGCACTGCCAATAAAAGTAAGTTCTAGAGGCTAACATTTTTAAGGTCACCAAGGAGTTTCCAGAGTTCAGCACCTAGAGAATGCAGCGGAATGAATAAGGATCTAATTTATAAACATACCTCTGGTTAGATTATTGTCTCTTTGAAATCTATTTTTCCTTTGTTCATTGACATAAGAATGACAAAGAAGGACAATATTTAGCAAGGCACTAAAATAGTAGCTTTTTTATGATAAAGGCATAAGTTTGCATAAAAATGTTACACGCGGACATAGTTACGGGGCGTTTCACTGAGCTTGAATAAAATAATCATTACCATTGCAATGACCAAAAAAATTTGCATTTAAATTGCATAAGAATTGCTGTGATCCTGTGACTAGCAGCAATTATGAGCCTTAGGGGTTCTTGTTTTACAATCACTAATGTCAGGGTGATGTGGGGATGGGGTAGTGCGGATAAAAATGTAAATGAAAGTAACCTTCAAGGATTAGTCGCGATGGAAGACAAGAATTTAAGGGTGTTTTAGACGATGCTACAATAATAACAAAGTTACAGTTTCATGACACCATATAATATGGATTAATAAAATTACGCTATGTAAGTAATCTACCTAGGAAGTAAGCTGATACCTAGGTGACAGATGGGAATAATACGATTAAATTTTTTTACTATATTTATTCAGAACTTCAGAAACAAGGAACTTTTTAAAAAAAATATCATGTTATTCAAGGCGTGGTCAGATTTTCACTTTTTCAACGAACTCAAAATTACTGCTAAAATAGGACTGTTTACCTATAGATGATTGGACCAGAACTATTTTATTGATCGGAATTAAATTAGTACACTCAAGATTATAATATTCCAAAAATAATTCCGCGTCAAGGATATTAAATAAATTAATTAAATTGATGATGATGATGATTATAATAAAGAATAATTTTATAAAAACAAAATAACGAATACACTCAACATTCCAAAATTAACCTAATAGTACGGTAGTACATTAGTTTCACGCCTAATATGAAATAAATATATAAATAAATAAATAATAAAAAATGCTGGACAATCCAAAAAGAATTACTTGAACAAGGAATCACCTCGCACCGTCTGAAGAGCCCTTATTCAAAACGACGAAGGGAATGTTTCATCCCCTTCCTCGCAAATAAATCTTGCAGATCTAGTGTCCTCGGGATTGTGTCGTGCGTGACAAATGGTTGTGAAGGTGAGAGAGACATGAGATTACTTTTTTGATTCCTTTCCTAACAGCCTTAGGTGAGTAACTGAGGTCAAAGTCAAAGTAAAAAATGATTTATTTCAATAAAATCACAAGAATCATTTTGAAACGTTTTAAAGCTAGGTGAATTTACGCCAGTTCCACGCGCTTCAGCCTAGAAGAAGCTGGCAACAAGCTCGGCTGGGTTCCTAGCTTTTTTTTGATGATCCCGAATCGAACTAGGTGAGGCTCATGCCAAGAATATAAGTCATCATCATCATCATCATATCAGCCGATAGACGTCCACTGCTGGACATAGGCCTCCCCCAAAGAGCGCCATGACGACCGATTTTGGGCCTTCACCATCCACCGACTTCCTGCGACCGCTTTAATGTCATCGGTCCATCGAGTGGGGGGCCGTCCTACACTTCGTTTTCCAGTTCGTGGTCGCCACTCGAGAACCTTTATTCCCCAACGGTTATCGGTTCTGCGAGCTATATGGCCTGCCCATTGCCACTTCAACTTACTAATTCTAAGAGCTATGTCGGTGACCTTGGTTCTTCTACGGATTTCCTCATTGCGGATTCGATCGCGTAGTGAAACTCCCAGCATAGCTCTTTCCATAGCTCGTTGGGCGACTTTGAGCTTTTGAACGAGACCTATAGTTAGCGACCACGTTTCAGTGCCATAAGTCATCACTGGCAACACGCACTGATTATAGACTTTCGTCTTGAGGTTATTCTCTTGAGAATATAAGTAGGTAAGTAAAAAAAGTTAAAAATTTAAGAGCCAAGTTCTTTCTCAATGGCTGTGGAGGTGTGTGACTTGTGAAATATGGCTCAGAATTTGGGTGTACAGTCACCAAAAAATCTGGTCTACCACCCTATGGTTGAGATTCATTTAAATGTCATAGGATTTCACAGAAACTTTTGTCAAAAGTGATAGACCACTTTCTTTGCTGACTGTACCTAGCTGACAATATTTTGGCGCAGTGAAGATACTTGCGCAGGTTCATTGCATTTTATGGATTGTTTTCTCATAAACAAAATCTAAATCTACTTACTGCAAACTACTTACTTTTCAAAATTTATAAACATTAAATTTCCGGGTGTGTTTATTTTAATGTATACTATACGAAAATAATTAAAAAAAAGTCCATAATTGCCTGTAAGGTTAAATGTCATTTCAGCGGCTTGCTTGTCTTTCTTTGTTATTTTATGTCAATAAATATATAAATAAATTAATACTGGACTAAAACCACACAGCATCATCTAGTACTTAGTGTACCTAAGAGTAGTAGAGTTCTCTGTGATAGAGCTCATCCGGGGAAAGACTACCACCATACCTATTTCTGCCGCCAAGCAGTAATGCTCGCATTGCTGTGTTCCGGTATGAAGGGTATGGTTTCCGGTGAAATTACTGGCACATGAGGCTTTCGATCTTAGCCTCAAGGTGGCAACCCGCGTGTGATACCTCTGGTATTGCAAGCGTCCATAGGCTAAGGTAACCGCTTACCATCTTGTGGGCCGTACGCTTGGTTGCCACTTCAGTTGTATAAAAAAAAAAAAATCTAGCCCCAAGCTAAGCAGAGCTTGTGTTATAGGTATTAGATGACTGATATACTTAAATACATAGGTATATATTTTTTATTGGACATAGAATTTACACAGAACACCCGGAAAAATTTGCAGATTATATAAACATTTGTTCCAAGGCGGGAATCGATCCCGCAACCTCTGCGTCGCAGGCGAACTTTCGCCCGCCGCGCCCGGCGGTCCTAGAAAAAAACAATGATATATTTGAAATACATTAGCTTACAGAGGTTTATTTATGTTGTAAAGGCTTTAGGTTTTTGGCAGCATTCTTTAGTAATCGTCACTGAAAAGCCATTTCAACAAGTTTATGTCCGTCCAAGTGTTTTAACCGCGCATGATATTCCACACCTGCAGCAGCACAGTAAAACGGACACCCCATTCTCTAAATTCCAGCCATCAGTTGACACAGCCTAGGGCGGCGGGTAAGCCGAGCATCTAACGAGGGTAAATTAAAATTCCTTTGTTTTATTGTGCATTTACACAGAAAACTGGTTATTGACTCCTGTTTACTGGTAGTAAGGTGCCTGTACAGAAAACATGTCAGTTTCAGCTTGTATAAGATACCGTCTAAGAAGCAAAAATAATAAATTAATGTCAGCGATGTTACCAGGCGCACTATAAAATTTTGACACTTTCAGTATTTAGAAAGTGTCAAAATGAACAGCGTCACACGCGCTATTCGAAACGCGTACCAATCAGACTGACATGACAAGTACTTAGTATAGTTCTCTCAACGGATTTCAGCCATCGTGAAGTTAGCCGTTTGTGAAAGAGAATTTAGTTTGAAAAAGCATTCCGCATTGAAACGGCTTTCAACATGTTCAATATTGTTCAAATTTATTAATAACGGGTAACATTACAAAATATTATAATTATTTAAGGCGCGTATAAATTACTACTATCAAACACGCGCCGGCATCACGCTTTCTATGTAAATGCAGCCTCCGGGAAAACGTACCCTCGTGAATATCGCGACAGGAGGTATTTAATTGCGTGTCCATTGCTTTTTAATTGGAATTATTTATGTGGAACTAGCTTTTGCCTGTGGATTTATCTTGAACAACACCTTGTTGCTTTTATCTGGTGTTCATTTTTACATCTTATGTAACTAGGGAACTTAAATGTTACAGTTCAAGACTAGTTTGCAATGCGCAGACTGCGTATACTGCACAATGCGCAGAACAGTTAAAAGTGTTTTCTTCTTGCAACAGCATAAGGCTGCGTTTACACCAGAGATGTGCGAGGATGTGTAGCGAGGAAAAATCTGTTAGGAACTAATAGAATCACTCCATTAAAGCTGTCAGAGCGAGGCTAGGTAAATGAAGTGATTCTATTGGTTCCTAACAAACACATCCCTCGCTACACATCCTCGCACATCTCTGGTCAAAACGCTGCATAAGAGTCGTGTTATAACATAAAAACTGAATTGAATAATAGATGGTGATTGATCGTTTTGACGCAAAGTGACGTGATTTTTCACAATGTCTACGAGCTGTGTTGGCCTTTAGAGAGTGAGCACAGGAAGTTTTTTTATGCATTGAGTTTAGTGTATTTCTCGGAGCGCTCGTGACGTAGCTGGCTAAGTTGTTCCTAACAGATCAACGAAGTTAAGCACTGTTCCGCGTCATCATTTGAATGGTTGACCGCCAGTGGCAATTTCAACTGATCGCTCCCGTGCTTCGGAGGGCATGTTAAGCAGTCGGCCTAGAAACTCTGTCACCAGAGTTGGCCACTGACTCATACGAACTTACTAATTTTTAGTGTATTTTCATTCCTAAATAAATAAATTAAATTAAAAATTATCGATTGCTTCCAAACGAAATTCACTGAGTGCCTAACTGAAATGTTAAAACATTGTTAAACAAAACCTATTATAAAAAACTTTGAGGGACATTCTCTCTAAACAGAAAGCAGTCAGTCATGACAGCCTTCTAATGTTCCCACTGCTGGGACACTGGCCTACTCTCAGGCGAGAGTGATTGGGTCTTAATCCACCACGCGGACCCAATGCGGATTGGCGGATGGCACATGTCTTTCGAATTTTTAGTTCTTGGACATGCCGGTTTCCTCACGATGTTTTCCTTCACCGTATGAGAGCACTGGCATTGCGCACATAAATTTTTCGAACAGAAAAATCCATTGGTGCACGACCGGGTTTGAACCCACGACCTTCGGATCGGAAGGCGGGGTCACTACCACTAGACCACCGGTGCTCTACACACAATACAGAAAGCAGTACAACTTTCCAATTCCGCGCGGGAAATTAATCTTATTTCCTGCCGTATGTTTGATGTCAAATGTTTTGCTCTTCGCGACGTGTGGAAGTAGTTTACTCTTCGGATAGTCCTGTATTTTTATGTGAGCAAGTGGCAAAAGAAGGTCAAGTCACTTGCCTGATGTTAATGAATGAATGAATGAATGAAATCTTTATTTAACACGACGCAACACGCATTGTAAGTACACGCGCGCAAAAATGTTTTTCGAGATTTTGTGTGAAACTTTTAGGCATTAAAAATCTAATGTTTACGATATTAAGATGTTGTGACTTGTCATTAACTTGAAGTTGGCTATTGCCTGAGAAGCAATGGTTTTAAAAAAAAAGAGACATAATGACGAGATACAGTTAAGTGCCGCGCATGACTATATAAAATCTTATAGCTTTGGGTAGTACTGCATCAGTTGTAGTCAGGCGACTATCTAAAGTCCACCCAAAGCTTTAATTTTTTTTATGTCAGCAAGTGAGAAGACGATCAAGTCACTCGCAAAACCGTCGCAATGCCACCCAAATCTTTAAGCTTGAAGTTGTGGCACTGCACTGCGCTCGTCACCCCGAGACACAGAACAGATATTAGTACTCCCGTAACGTAAGTTAAGTCTCTTTCGCCCAGTAATATCATTTGCTATAGCGCTTTTCAAACCTAAACACAGTGCAGCTTGCACACTACTGCTTGGAGGTAGAATATCTGGCACTGCGGTGGTACCCACCAAGACGGACTCTTGCTGAAGAGTCCTACCTCCAGTTTTTTAAGACCAGTATGTACTGGCAAAAATGATAAACGAAAAAACTTAAACTTAACTTATTCTTGTGCAAGCCGTACTAAGAAATGTCTAAAAAACAAACACGAGTAAAACGAGACAGCAATCCCTCTTCCTGAAACAAGGGAAAAATCCAAATCGCGCCCAATTAAAATCGCAATAGCACTTAACACCCTTTAGACACCTTCAACCCTTAAAATCCAATAAAAACTCTCTGAAAAATTCAATTTCATTCCCACGCCCACGCCCAACAGACAAGTGACCACAGATAAGTAAGAATACTGACGTAAATTTTCACTCTAGAAAATTGACACTAAAAAATACAACTGTATATATATTTGTTATTTTTTTTTATTACACAATAGGCACAAATCAAGAGCCTCTCGTGTATGCATATTTCCCAAAATCCCCTTCAAAGGAGATCTTCAAAGGGGATTTTGATACTAACCCGATTTTATAGATGCACAACAATGGTTTCCGAGATACAAGATTTTGCAAAACGTTACCACAGTTTTTTTTAAAACCACTAAAAAGGCAACATGCCCACTTGATGGTAACTGGTTACCGCAGCATAAATCATTTTTTTTTTTTTTAAAAACCCACTGCTGATATATTTTAAAGTCAGAAAAATATAAGTAAGATGATATTTGATACTGTAATAATATTATATAGATATAATATTATATAGTCCATGTGCAAATACGAGATTGACAGAGTATTAATATGCCTAGTTAGGAAACTTTTTTTTTTTTTTATACAACTGAAGTGGCAGCCAAGCGTACGGCCCACAAGATGGTAAGCGGTTACCGCAGCCTATGGACGCTTGCAATACCAGAGGTATCACTCGCGGGTTTGCCACCTTGAGGCTAAGATTGAAAGCCTCATGTGCCAGTAATTTCACCGGAAACCATACCCTTCACACCGGAACACAGCTGTGAGCATTACTGCTTGGCGGCAGAAATAGGTATGGTGGTAGTCCTTCCCCGGACGAGCTCTATCACAAAGAACTCTACTACTCTTAACTTAAACAAGCTCTTTCTTTATTAGCGCATAATATTCAAGAAAAAAGTACAATTCATTATCATTGTTGGAAATCGAGACGGGTCGATTTTTTTATGTGTGGAACCTATTTAATATTAAGCACATATTATGAAAGACCCTGTATTTACTGAAGCTAGATATGTATTTTATTTTTATGAAAGTACTGGTGATCTAGTGAAGTGGTACAGACCTTTAATTATAAGATTTATAGACAGACGTGCACTACTGAGTTTTTTATTTTAAACTGTATACATACACAATGCCAGTGCTCTCATACGGTGAAGAAAAACATAGTGAAAAAACAGAAATGTTCAAAACTAAAAATTCTTAAGATAATGTACCATCAAGACACATGCAAATCAACAATGCCCTTATAGTGAATTAGGACGTAATCGTTCTCGCTTGAAATTAGCTATTGTCCCAAAATGAAATATTAGAACTTACTGATGGCAAATTGAAACATTTACTTAACATATTAAAGTCCACTTTCCATTGTAAGCTTCGTAACAGTGACAAGTACTGTACCGACACGAGGCGCGGGTAAATGAGTAGCAAACATCCAGGAGCAAGGCTCAAACGAGTAATCCGTTTTTTTTTAAACAAAAAACATTAACTGGGTATTCGAGGCGATAGATGCTCAAACAAGGGTTCTGTACTATTTATTTTTTTGTAGATAAATTTTTTTTTTTATTTATTTAAAAGTCCGATATTAGGATTTTTTTTATGAATAGTGTGAATTTTACACTAAATAGTAAGTTTTTTTTTTGCAGAAAATAGATATAAACGTTTATTATTATCTATGTATCTTGGGTTTATTTTGTAACAGGATTACGGCCTTGAGTGGCGCGGTGGGTAGTCCGGCTGTAGCGGAGCGGGTTTGATTCCCACTTCGGGTGAAATTTTGAAATATCGCCATTAAATGTGGTAATTTCACGAGAGCTTTAAATTTTTTTACAATGATTTAAAATAGCTACCACATTTAAATCACTTGAATAGGTTGCTAAAGAAAAAAATAATAAGACTTAATACTTCTTCTTCTTCTCGTGTCAAATTAGTTTCCTCAAACTCTTCTCGATGGCAACCTCGATAGCTCTATTTGCTGCTTTATATAAATAAATTTATTTGCTGCTTTATTTGTCGGGAAGAGTCGGGTCGGGAAGAGTATGAGGAATCTAATTCTGCCGAGTGCAGGTGGTAGTGCATAACGGACAGGATATATTGTACAGGAGCTCCGCAATCTACGCAGCCGTAGTGCACAACGGACAGGATATATTGTACAGGAGCTCCGCAATCTACTTAATACTATAAAAAGTTGTTAGTAAAATGTTGTTGTACGGAACCCTAAAAAAAGATCCTCGCTTAATAGGAATTACACGGTCTGGTGGGTCCGCCAGGGCCCGTAACTAGACACCTACCTAGCTTTATGGATTTTTTGGAGAGTTACAACCTTTTTGTAGAGCATTGTGGTATCAATCCTATTAGATGTGTGGCCAGCTTTAAAACTGAACTGGATGTTGCAAGCTTGACACTTTGTAATAGATTTTACCTGGCGGTAGGACTCTTCAGCAAGAGTCCGTCTTGGTGGGTACCACCGCAGTGTCAGATCCTTCAAGCAGTAATGTGCAAGCATTACCTGTGTTTAGGTTTGAAGGGCACTGTAGCAAGTGAAGTTACTGGGCGAAAGAGACTTAACAACAATGTCTCGGGGTGATAAGTGCAGTGCAGTGCCTAGCAATCACTTAAAAACTTTAAGCTATGGATGGCACTGCATCTGGTAATAGTCAGACGTGGTGCTTAACATGCGGGCGCCTTGATTGTCTTGTCACTTGCTGACATAAAAAAAATAGTAACTAGTGACCCGCCCTGGCTTTGCACAGGTTCTTAAGCTTATGGCTGTTATGATAATGATGAAGATGGTGTAGAGTTTTTTCACAAAGAGCTCTCCACTAAGTCACTCCCGAGTGAGACTAATTGAACTAACTCTATTTATGGTGCTAGTGTCTAATGAAGCCACAGCGCGTTCAATGTTGCCACCGCATAAGTCACAATTGCACATTAACTGCGGTTTGCTATCACATAAGCCATTTAGCATCCCATAAATTTATATTAAAAGTATACGAGTCTACACGAGTAAGTGATTTAGTAGTGTTGTAGAGTAGTGAGTAGTGTTGTTGGGTATATAGTGGTGTGGAATGTTGGCTGGTGTGGAAAAAATATTTATTTCAATAGAATCACAAGGATAACTTTGAAACGTCTTACAAGCTAGGAAAATTTACACCAGTTTCAACGCGCCCATGCCGTAAAAGAACTGGCAACAACACCGGCTGGGTTCCTATCGCTTTGTTGGCATGAACCTTGCTATTGCTATGGATGCCGAGTAGAGTTGGAGCACATTCGTCCCAAGCTTTTTTATCATCTTAGGAATTTAGTATTCTTTATAGGTCTTTCAATTCATTTAAACATCTATGATCATGAGGAAAACTACTAAACTCCTACTGACAATCAACGGTACCTACGTAAAAACTCTCTGAGCGGTAAAATTATTTAGAAGAAACTAAGAGTAAATGAGCACAATATTGAGACACTGACAGTGACAAAACGTACAAAATCGCATTATTATAATGAGATTCTACAAAATGCCATTATGTTGGATCCTCAATCGAGTAATTAGCTGCTAATAGCTCAGGCGAGAGTATTCTGGAATATTCGAGAAGGTTCGGGAATATTCGGGAATGTTCTTAAGTGCTCGATTAACTGAGGTTTGAGGTTTTGACGGTTCAGATAAAATTTATTATGTGAATAGGTCACCAATATTTCAAAATATTTAAATTTATGTGGCACTAAGAAAACCACTTAATACTTAGCAATAAAAATAAAAATAAATTCAATTAAAAAAAGTAATAATAACAATACCTACTGAGAATTAATGCCAAGAACCTTCCTAATCTACATAATTTCTCTACTTACTTTCTACTTATTTAAACTTCGGCCTATCTCCATGTTGTCATACCCATTGACAGTTCATATGTGATACTACCACCTAATTATATAACAACTGTAAATGTACCAACCATATGAGAGCAATAAATAAATTGAGTATTGAGTAGGTACGAAGAAACTACAGCCGCTGCAAAAGGATGATGCTTTTAGATAGTACATCAAATTTAGTTGTCCTTACTACATAACACAAGAGAATATCAGGTGGTTTGCCCATCTTAGGAACACCAAGTGGCGTGACTCCATAGCTCACAAGGAAATATTTGCTTTAAGTCGATAGCTGGTTGTTCTATTTTGTTTCTCTAAATGCTAGTACAATTGTATAATATTATTGTTAAAATAACACAGCATTATTTGATGTTTACAAATATTGCAGATATTTGCGACCCTGCAGCCTGAGGCAGCTGTGATTGTGGCTGCTCTGATTTGTAAGCTGTGACAGTCTAAGCGAAACTTTGTTATTATGTAAAACGCCTGGTTTCAGTTATTAGAAAAGAAAGAAAAGAAAAAAAAGCAAAAAAAAACAAAGAAAAAACGTTCATTTGTGACATTAGTTAGGTACATTAAAACTTTCTAAAGTTTAAAACTAAACAGTAAAAAACACGACACAAACAAAAACTAAACGTAGTAACGTAGTAACGTTCTAAGATGTGGTGACTGTGAGACCCGTGTCCAGCAATGAACAGGAGTCTCAAAAACACCATGTTTAGATTTACGGTTTACGGGTTTAGAAAAGAATTACATTCACTTGGATGAGAATTACATAAGTGTCTTACAAATATGTACTTAGTTGTAATATTAGGTTAACATAATAGTGCAGAACGGGAAAATTAAAATATTATAATAGCATCAAGGTACATTTAGACAAAATGGCCTGGCTGGATAGATCGGCACTGAAATAACTCCTGTTGATCTTTTGACTGAGCAATCTAGATTCTAGATTCTAGATTTAATCGAACCAACTGAAAAATAAAGTTTACGTAATACGATTGATCGAACCACGCGGTCAAACCCACGTGGTTTTAGTATTCAGTATTACCTACATATTAATAAACCTCGGTCTGACTTCACTTATTGGTACTAATGGGTGCACATTGTTATCCACGATTTGTATTTTCACCCCATTCTTTTCACCAATGTGATGACAATAAAAGTATTGAGTATTGAGATTCGTTTTTAGTAAATATATATTATTTTTTTTATACTACTAAAGTGGTAACCAAGCGTACGGCCCACTTGATGGTCAGCGGTTACCGTAGCCTATGTACGCATGCAACATCATAGATATCACTTGCGTGTTACCACCCTGAGACCTTAGATGGTAAGTCTCATGTGCCTGTAATATCACCGGAAACCATACCCTTCTTACCGGAACACAGCAATGCGAGCATTACTGCTTGGCGGCAGAAATAGGTATGGTGGTAGTCCTTCCCCGGACGAGCTCTATCACAAAGAACTCTACTACTCTTTAGATATTGCATGATTTCTTCCACATGCTGAATTGTATGTTGGCCTGTAACATATACATTGAACTAAATAATTTCATGTCGATTGGTTGTCACAAACGCGCGGACTGCTGGCGATAAGTCATAGTGGTGATTTCAACATTATCGGGGTGTTGAGGTGATTTTGGTCTAGAATTAATAAATAAATAAATAATAAATAAATAATGCTGGACAATCCACACAGCATCATCTAGCCCCAAGATAAGTTGCTGTTAAACAGAGCTGTATTATGGGTACTAGATGACTGATATATATTTAATACAATACAATACATATATAGACATTTTTTTATTATATATAGAAAATACCCAGAACACCCGGAACAAATATTTGTAGATCGTACAAACATTTGTTCCAAGGCGGGAATCGAACCCGCAACCTCTGCGTCGCAGGCGGACCTGCGCCCGCTGCGCCACATCGGTCGTCATATAATAGGAGGTACTATATTATTATTTGTCAAAAGGCAGTAGTTTTTTACATGAAACAGCAAGTACCTACCACTTTTAGTTAGCAGTATTTCAGTATTTCAGCATTTTTTTAAGGGATGTAAAAAAATCCATTACGTGTTGGTAATCTAACACTATAAAAATTTAACAAGCAAATATTATCCATAACCATCAACAAATTACTTATTTAGCTACATATTTTATAATATTTTCTAATTGTAAAAATTTAACAAAATGCGTGTGTAAAATAGTATCTGATGAAACAAAGACTTTATTTCAAAAAATAAAAGGTACATTTTAGTAAAATGTACGAAGTAACATCTGTCCACCACAAAACCCAAATTAGAATTACAGCGAAAGCTACAGTTCCAAAATGTTGCGCAAAAGCGAAATAAAATTGGTATAAGAGTCGAATTAGAATTTCATAAGTGAATTTCCTGGAGTCAGATGGGATGCTCCCCTACTTCCGCTCTTCAAATAATAATGGCGCCTAATGACACAAAAAATGCGGGATTTTGATGGAAAACTCATGAATATTTACGGAAAATAATGTTAGAAATAAAACTTTAGTTGAACCTATTCGAGTTGAATAATAATCATAATATATTTATACGGATTATTCACCTTTCAAGTCTTTTAGAAAAAATCTTTGATGAACTGGTTACATTGGTTTATTAGTGGTTTGAATAACACTATGTTGGTTTGACAAATTAATCAATATGATTAAACTATTGCAAAAATGCATCTGTTTTTGAACGCCAAGCAGTAATGCTCGCATTGCTGTGTTCCGGTGTGAAGGGTATGGTTTCCGGTGAAACTACTGGCACATGAGGCTTTCGTTCTTAGCCTCAAGGTGGCAACCCGCGAGTGATACCTCTGGTATTGCAAGCGTCCATAGGCTGCGGTAACCGCTTACCATTTTGTGAGCCGTACGCTTGGTTGCTACTTCAGTTGTATAAAAAAAAAAAAAAAAAGAACAATCAAACCCATAAATTTAACAAAACATTTCTATATCCAGTGTAAAACACGAGGATCTTTGTAGATTAGTGAGTTATTCCACAAGCTCGTGCCTATCGGCTCCCGACAGTAAAGCAACACTAAGACTAAACGATTCATCAGGCTCATTAAAGTCGGTAAACCAAGTTCCCGCAAATAAAAGAAAATCTCAAGTTTTCGCATTGAGAGGCAAGTTTGACTTGGGGTACAAGTTACGGAAGTATAGATAAAATACGGATTACAGATAAAAAAATAAATAGTTTGGAATGTTGATAGGTTGAAGGCTTACTAAAAGTTTGTACACTCGCGCTGTCATGTCAATGTTAAAAGTAAAAGGACTTATTAAACAGCATTAATTTAACTGAGAGTATATTTTTTTGAGAATGAAAAGAGAAACCTACCGGTGTATCACCTGCATTCAAGTTTCAAATATAGATTACGTTCTAATTTAATTAATTCGTACTTATGGAGTTGTAATCGTTCAAAAATTACATAAAAACGTTGACTCGCTTCAGCTTATGATTTACGCCTCAGGCGGCATAGAAGTGAGGGGAGTGTGGCATAGTTTTATCTGCAAGCTCTGAGCTTCAAACAGCACTAATGAATAAAAGGAGTTGGATAGAGGGATTTTTAATTTATTGGGTTTATGGGACATTGCTCTGCTGGTATACTGGTGTGACCGCGCCAAACACGCAACAAAAACGCAGGCAGAATCTAGTATAAATGATGCTGGACCATCCACACAGCATCATTTAGCCCCGAGTTAAGCAGAGCTTGTGTTATGGGTACTAGATGACTGATATTACTTAAAACAATACTACACATAGGATATCTTTTTTTTATACATTGAAAATACCCGATCACCCGGAAAAAATATTTGCTCAAATGTTAGCAAATCATGCTAACATTTGTTCAAGGCGAATTTCAACTTTCGCCCACCACGCCACATCAGTCAAGCTAGTTATATCTGCCAACTTTACAAACAATTATAGTTTTTTTTGTAAAATTAGTGCTTTTTCAACAATGTGGGAGACATTGTATTCTTTCCACACGTCACGTCAGCCGCCCACCGCGGAAATGGAACTTCCTCTCCATAGTTATCAGCACTGCTGGTTGTGCTGCTGGCGAGACACGGTCGGCCGGCTTCCGTAGAAAACTGCTATTCTATTCTTCAGTTTTCTAAAATTCGGTAGAGAACTGCTCCAGATAAGTAAAGTAAGTTCTTATGAGTCAGTAATCAACTCTAGTAACATAGTATAAGGCCTCTGTCATGGCCTAGCTTATAATACGCAATGAAGTCGGACTACGATTGCAATGAAGGAAAGCACTCCCAAAGTCTAGGAAACTTTGGGCTCTAACAAACATGCAGTCCACTTGATGGTGAGTGATCAAAAGTTTCATTGTGCTTGTGCTGCATCCTCCTCCGAGGCGGGACAGAGACGGAGCTAGCGAGTGCGAAGAGGATAGTCAAGTTCATGCTGACAGCCTTCTAGCTTCTAAGCTTCTAATGTTCCCACTGCTAGAACACTGGCCTAATCTCAAACGAGAGTGATTACCCAATCACCCCTAAATCCACCACGTGGACCCAATGCGGATTGGTGGATGGCACATTTTTAGTTCTTTGACATGCCGGTTACCTCACGATTTCTTCCTTCACCGTATGAGAACACTGGCATTGCGCACATACATTTTTCAAATAGAAAAATCCATTTTGTTTTGAAAATGTTTTGGTAGTAATACTGTTAACTTATATCTAAATTTAGAAAATATAAATCTAAATTGGTTCACGACCGGATTCAAACTCACGATCTTAGGATCGGAAAGAAGGGTCACCACCACAAGACCACCAGTGCTTGTTGGTCGTGTTGGATCGTTGGTTAGCGTTTAGTAACTATTATTATAAGAAAAATATCAAATAAGAGTAGTAGAGTTCTTTGTGATAGAGCTCGTCGGGGGGAGGAATACCATCAAACCTATTTCTGCCGTCCAGCAGTAATGTTAGCATTGCTGTGTTTCGGTCCGAAGGGTATGGTTTCCGGTGAAATTACAGGCTCATGAGACTTTCGATCTACGCCTCAGGGTGGCAACCCGTGAATGATACCTCTGGTATTGCAAGCGCTTATAGGCTGCGGTAATCGCTTACCATCTGCGGGCAGTACGCTTGGTTGCCACTTTAGTTGTATAAAAAAAATAGCCCAGATGGCTGTAAGCTCAAGCATAAATAATAAATGGGCACAAGAGCATGGCATCGTGAACCTAACATTGTCGCAACGGTTATTCAGAGTCGGGTATAACTCTGTTTGTGCCAAAAACTAGACAGAGTCACGGCAAGTACGTGGGTTACGCGATGTGACAAGTCACAGGTTACTTCATTGCAGTACTATAATCCCATAATGAAAACTGTATGTTGCTTATTCCCATCTGTCTCCTTGCTCTGTCCGTCAGGGTGACAGATCGTACAAAAAGTTCGAGCAGTGCTAAATATTTTGCCTCACTACATTACTGTCACCAGAGTTAGCTACTGGCTCATACGAACTTACTTACTGCAGTGCCACGCAAACACTTTAAAACTTTAAACTTTGGGTGGCACTGCATCTGTAATAGTCAGGCGTAGTGCTTAACATCAGGTGGGCGCCTTGATTGTCCTGTCACTTACTGACATAAAGAAAAAAAACTTACGTAATTAAAAACAAGGTGTTATTAAAATCTAGACCCAACACGTTTCAGTTCAAGTAAACAGGTGCGTCGCATGCTTGTTTCCTTACTGAGTGTAAAATAGACCATTTTCTTGTTCTATTTTGGAAATATGATAGTAAATTATGTCAAGTTACTCTCAGATAACTACAATTTATTCTGAGAATAGCAGGAGATTATCTGGGTTTTGGGATTTTGGGGATTGTCCAAGCCCTTATAGATAGATTATTATCTTTATTGCACACCTTTATGATACTAAAAAACAAACAAAGAAAAAATAACAAAAAAGTGTTACCATTTGCTAAAAAGCAACCTCTTCCAGGCAACCTTTAGATGGACTAGATAGACGGGTTTGCTCGAAATCAACCTGAGTGGTATACAAAAATTAATATTAGCAGAGTTCTTTCTGATAGAGCTCGTTCGGGGCAGGACTACCACCATACCTATTTCTGCCGCCAAGCAGTAACGCTCGCACTGCTGTGTTCCGGTTCGAAGGTTATGGTTTCCGGTGAAATTGCGGGCACATGAGACTTTGCATCTAACATCTCAGGGTGGTAACACGCAAGTGATATCTATGATGTTGCAAGCGTACATAGGCTACGGTAACCGCTTACCATCAATTGGGCCGTACGCTTGGTTGCCACTTTAGTGGTTTAAAAAAAAAAAAACTTGTTAATGCTGTTTCTCTACACTGTGCCAGTTATTGTGACTGGAATCGGTCCAAGACAATAAACCTCTGGCCACACCGCGCCGCCAGCCAGCGTTTGGCAGCTCTTCGATTTGCGACGCGTACGCACCGTGGATTAAACGTATTATACGTACGTTCTGCGCTATCATAAAAAAAAAACACTACACGCAAGATGGCGGACCGTTGTAAAAATATATTAAATAGAATAAATAACTAAAAGAATTGACAAATAAAGTTAAATGTCGTTTCTTTGTTTTTTACAGGTAGGTTTACACCAACACCTACCTAGGTGTTGGTGTAAAGTGCTAATTTGTATTACGGGAACTAAAATAAAAACGATATTTTTTACAGAACAACACCTTGTTTAATTTGTCAAGCAAATAGAGAAACTACATTATACGTATTATGTCACTTGATACGACCTATATCATTTGTTAGGACTCTAGTATGTAGGAGTAGGTTAGTTCTGTTGATTCAAAATACTATGGTAGTGATAATCGTTTATTTTACTTTTTACATCATGTAAACTGTACACAATGAGTTTAATTTTAATAAATTTGTCAATTTAATAAATAAACACTATAATTTTCACTAAAAACGGGATATTTACCATGATTTGTGAGTAACTGCGCCGAAATATCGGGAATCAATAAAACTCACAAATTATGGTAAATATTCCGTTTTTTGTGAAAATTATGCTAATAACCATGATAGTTTTAACAATAAACTCTATCAATTGGACGAGTATATAAAACTACACCAAAACTAAACTAAAATGTTAATTTATACGTTAAAGGTTTGATTAATTTGTCTCTAAAAAATTTCTAATTAGAAGAATCAGTATCAGAAAACAACTTGTAGAGTCCAAAAGGTCTATTGTTGTGAATATTATTAGAAGCCAAGTATCCATACCAATTGTTGTAATTGTTCTGTATTCCATACTGGCCTTGTAAGTAATACCCATAGTTAGACAAGAACACAGCCAGCAATGGATCGACCCGCAAATGATCTAAGCTGTTATACCTAATTGGCACTTGAAACTGTAGTGTCTTTTGTTGAAAATCTCGTTTCACAGAACTTTTAGCTCTAGGTCGTCGTGATAGAGCATAGTTCTGGAGGTCATCGATGTTTTTGATATTGTATTTGAAAAGATGTTTGATTATGTCGTTCGTAGAGTTTTGTTTAACCGGTCGTTTGTATTCATAACCATTTTCTTCTGCCTGAGATTCCTCTTGATTTTCATCTTCATTGCTTATTAGCTCTGTTACTTTGTATGCATCAGATTTGCTTTCGATATTTTTATCTTTAGGTTTTAAACTATTATCCTTTGATTCTAGAAAATGACTGTGCTCATTTTTATCGTTTTTAGATAACAATGCGTTTTTGAGGAACACATTTATATCAGTATCAATTAATTTCTTAGATTTCCTAATAGCAGCGTCAGTTTTTTTGGTTGGATCAGTGCGAATTAAATACTTATTTATTGACATATCATCGTTATAGAGAAAATGAGGTCCATTCTTGAATATATTATTACTATTATCATCAATAAATGGAGATTCTGAAATAAAAATAACTCTGTTACTGCTAAACTATAACATAGATTTTCATTTTCATTCTTTATAACCGGAAAATAACCTAAAATAGTTTTTAACAATATTAATCAGGACTGCTTAATGTAGATTCTTACCTTCATCATTGAATTCGTCAATAACTTCTTTAATCTCTTTTTTGGTCTCGATATCGTTATAATTATGTGAAACTATGCTTAGTGTACCAGTGTTGAGTACTTGAGCATCTTCTGCTTTTATAAGTCGAGGTGCCTGAGTATACCCTTGTCTAATTTGGTTGTAAACAATGTCATGGCTTACGGGTATCCAACCATTGTAGTCGAAGGGTTCAAATTCTGTTGATATTGCAACAGAAAGAAAGATCTGCGAACATAATAAATAGATGTCACACGTAAATCTATTTATAATTTTAATTAACATGATAATAATTCGGTTTCGCAATAGTTTAGAAAACAAACATTAACTTTGTATTATAGTTTAGTATCTGGTGGTATAATGAGTGACGCCTTCCGATCCTAAGGTCGTGGGTTCGAATCCAGTCGTGTACCAATGAACTTTTTGAAAGTGCTCCCATACGGTGAAGGAAAACATGGTGAGGAAACCAGCATGACCAAGAATTTAAAATTCAAAAGATATGTGCCGTCCACCAATCTGCATTGGGTCCGAGATGGATTAAGACCCAATCACTCACGCTCGAGGGTAGGCCAGCAGTGGGAACATTAGAAGGCTGTCATGATGATAGTTTAGTAAAGATCCGTTCATTAGTTTCTCAAATTATCTGGAACAAACAAACAGACAAACTGAACTTGTTTTAGATCTGTGGTCTGCTGATGAAAGAGGTACTTATTTTTTTTTATTAATAACAATGATTTATTAAACACATTTACTAAAAACATAATGAGCTATGCTTTTATTTTATTTAGGACTTTAACTTCAATTGATTGCCTTTAACGATGATCTATTGTTCATTTATGGAGGAGGCCTTTATCCAGAAATGGATAGCCCTCGACATTCATGAAAATGACACATAATTATTATCATATTTACACAATGAAAGGAAACAAGACAATTTAATTAATGAAAAATGAATAATAATTAATGAATAAAAATAATATAAAGAAATACCTACATAAATAGACATGCATTAATAATGAAATTAGAAGAATAAAGTGAAATCTATATATAATTACATAAATGGAATGGATATTACCTAAATGTTTTTTAAGAGGGAAATAAAGGCTATTTTTATTTTATTTTTATTTTTTTTTATTGTTCATTTGAATAAACCGATATAAACAAAAATGAAAATTGTGTAAAAAATAAAATTATAAAACTTACATAAAACGCAAAGCCAGACGTCCACATTACAAGTGTCAGTGTTACCTTCTCACAAGACAGTGCAACACTACAGGTCAGTGTACCACTTAGTGCCACTCGTCGTAAACCAGGGAAAGTGTTGTGGCTTTAGGACCTTACAACTCTTGCTGTCAATTGCTATTGTTTTAAAACATAGTTACTTGCAGACTACTTTACTGTAGGTTTTTATGGGGTATCTTAGAACTAGGCATCTTACAAGGGAACTCAAAGTTAATACAATAAGCACTAATTCACGTCAAACAACGAAAATGAAATTGTAAACGTATAAATTTAATTAGTACGATGCGAAATTCTATATCTATATAAAAATACTGTTTATATAGGATAGCTTAAAAACTGCAAAAACGGTGTGGTACAACCATACGAGTCAAGAAATCTTTTTAATTATTAATTGTTAAGAAACGCTGTGTATTGACAAATTTGACCATTTCTTTGTCTGGGCACATCGGCTTTTGCCGAAACTCTAAGCAGACAAGGACTTGTTTTTGCTTGGTTGACCCAATAACACGCAAAGTTAAACTATTTACGGCCTTATTCATAATTAATTTACTCTAAACCTCTGTTAGGTACCTGATGTTTCTTTCAAATCTATCATCGTCAATGACATGGAAAGAATACTTAACAAGCCGCTAAAATGTATTTTTTTTTTAATAATTATGGCATAAAAGTTTGTTCAATAATGGAAATAGTTTCTTACACCAGCATTCTCACCAGTTAGAAGCAAAGTCATTGTCCGACTTGATGTCATAACTGTTCGGTGGCTCCGCTCAACGAACACGGGTTTGCTTTTAACTTGCACTTGGTTTGTTTTGTAAAACAATAATGGTGGAACTGATGATCATTGAGCTTTTAAATAGACCTGCCTGTTTGTTTGTCGTCTATATTTATTATTTATTTATTTAACTAACTAGAACGGTGCACAACCAATTACACTAATTATTAAAATTAATTACAATACTAATACTAATAACATAAAAACAAAAATCAAATAAATTAAAAACAAAATTAAAACATTAAAAATAATAATTAAATTTTACACTATCTTAAGTCTAACAAAATTAAATACATATCAATCTAAATGTCAAGTAAAATAATGTAAATGTCAACAATGTCAGATATAAAGTAGGTAATTTTAAATGCACAAACAAATTAGGTCAACTCTCACACACTCTTTACACAGAAATTCAAGCACTCCGACATAATCACCTTCCATCCATCCGCTATCACATCACAGTTAGGACTTGCGTCCAGGAGGGCATTGAGCGCAGTCAGAGTTCGCGGGATGGGAGACTGTGCATGCGCGATCGTACGGCAAAACGGCTCCGAAAATAATTTGTGTTTTCTGGCACGATGGTAGTTGTTAGGGACGTACAATCTCAACAGCTCATCGTGTACATCTGGAGCGTCTATATACATAAAATCAACATGTTACTGATTGACTGACCGATAACTAACGCACAATTAAAATGGTAAATCCTAGATAAATTTTAAGGGTGTATTCTTTTTAATATCAAAAAGTTTGAGGAATAAAAGTTTTGAATGGCCACCGCAAACTGGAAACAGAAAGATAGGACGGCCTTCCCCTCGATGTGCCGATGACACTAAAGCCGTTGCAGGTTGCAGTCGGTGAATGGTGCAGGTTCAAGTTTGGTCGTCGTGGGACTCTTTGAGAGAGGCTTATGTCCAGCTGTGGTCGACTATTGGCTTATATATGATGATAATAATGATAACTTTGAATGTAAAGAGCTGCACTGAGAAAGGATTTCTCGAAATTAAATTTTGAGAGGAGCAGCAAAAAGAAATTGGCTTAAACTTAAGTAACCGTGGACAAAGTCACGAGGCAGACCACTAGTCTATACTATAATATTATAAAATGAAAAGTTTTGTATTTGTGTTTGTTACGAATAAACTCATAAACTACTGGCCCGATTTCTTAAATTTTTTCACCATTAGAATGCTACATTATATTCGAGTAACATAGGCTATATTAAATACAGGCGTCCCGCCCCGGTTTTGTACGGGCGCTTCAGTTTTCATTGTACCCGTGCGAAGCTGGGAAGATCGGCTAGTACTCTATATCAAGGTTCGTTAGAGCCATCTAATTACCAGTCAATAGACGTCCACCACTTTACATAAATCTTCTCCAAAGAATCTACCTCATCATGGTCAGCCTTTTAATGTTCCCACTGTTCAGATACTCGCCTACTACTATTGTTCATTAGTTTTTAGTACTTTTAACACTGCTGGTTTTTTCGCAATGTTTTCTTTCACCGTTTGAGAACTGTGGCGCATTTACACTAACTTTAAAAATGAACTCAACTCCGTAACAGCTTCATTTAGCATTTTATAATCTTGTCTATTAAAAATAATAAAAGAAGTAGAGGAAAACCAAAAGAGAGATGGATAGATGAAATAAAAGAAACAGCTGGCGAGAAATGGATGAAGAAGGCAGAAAATAGAGTCAACTGGAGCAAAATGGAGGAGGCCTTTACTCGTTGAGAGGTCCTTAAAACTTTAAAATTCAGAAATCGACATATCTTATTTTAATACAATTTATTTTTTTGCATGAATTATCCTATTAATTATCTAACAAATGAATTGTAATAATTAAGTTATTGAGGAAATAAATGAGGCTTTATTATTATCATTATTATTAATCTTGTCTATTCACATGAATGGTATACCTTTGTATTTATTGAAGAACGTTTTTGTTAAATTTCGTGTTAGTTAAGCCTCCTTATTTTATATCTGTGCGTAGCTGCTCATTAGAACCTTTTAGCGGAATCTCTTTAGAGCTAAATTATAGTAAATCTAATAAAGACTGTTAGGCAGTTAATTGCGCCACTTCGACTCAGTAGGCCACTTACAACAATAATTATTTCCTTTCAAAGCAGAGCGTAAGAGATTTTACGTAGATCGTTTATTAAGATAAAGGCCTGTTCACATATATCTGAACACAGATTAGGATAAATGCATTGAAAAAAGCTCCAAATCTAGACTGGAATATGATGAATAGATGATAATAAAGGAAAACAATGCAGAAGATAGTTAAAAAGTATTTTTAATTTGCATGATTGCTTAACACGTTCATAATGATGAACGTGTTAAGCAATCGAAAAAGGTGGTCTTTAGCTAAATGTAGCTAAAGACCACCTTTTTCGAGCTAATATCTAGTAATAACATGATATATAAACCTTAGTTCTGCCGCCAAGCTGTAATGCTCGCATCGCTGTGTTCCGATTCGGAAGGTATGGTTTCCTGTGAAATTACGCACATGAGACTTTAGATCTCATACCGTAACCGTCCGCTTGTTTGCCATAGTGGTATAAAAATACACAAAATCAAATATTTCTGCGGAAAAATCGGCTTAAGCTGACTCACATCAGGATAATAATCACCTGTTCCGCGGCTCACCTCCAGGTCATTATCATTTATCTTGCACGACGTTGATGGATGTTTGCACAAATATAAGCATTATTTTCACTTTTTCCAAGGTGCTTCTTATAAGTTAGGGTGATTTTTGCTGTAGATAAAATTATTGGGCGAAAGAGACCTTTGCCTTTCATAAAATACTGTCAGTTTAGGGGCTTGATAAGTACTGTCTTTCCTTGTCGTTCAATGAAAAAAGGGGATGATAGATTGAAAAGACAATACCTCTGACGATTATAATTAAAGCCTTATCTATGTCTCGGGCTGACGAATGCAGTGCAGTGCTACATAATTTTGAAGCATTGGGTGACGCTGCAACAGTCATGGTCAGGCGTGCAGGATGTCCTAAATTCTAAATTGCTATCTTGAACTTCAAAACTCAAAATGGTGATCCAAACGAAAACTTTATTTTTAATAAGAGTAAAGATAAATAAATTATTAGAGATGAGCCAAAGTTCTACGTGAGCGACGAAAGCGACGCGACAATGTAGGCCTGAATACAAAACTAATTATTGGTAAGATCAATCACGTTATTCATTTCTCTTGCATCCAATAATTGCAAGGTTTTAAACGTCCTTTTGGGGTGGTTTTCAGTGATTTTCTGACTTTCTTGTGACTTCTCATTTCTGGGGTTTTCTTGAAGTTTTGTGACGCATTTCTTTTGCCTGAAAATAATAAAAAATATCAGTGCTGAGCCTAATCATGTTTTTTGTGTAAATTTTTACAAAATTTGTGAGGTGAACCTGCCACTGAATCTATCAATTAACTCTCCTAACTGCTCCATGTTTAAACGAGACGATGAATTCATGGTAATTATTTAGCAAAAGTAGTAACATTCAATTATCAAGTGAAAAGGAATAATATTTCAAAACTAAAGTGTACCAACTCAGTGTTGATTTCGTCAGCGCGATTCAGACTTATTCAACAAAAATTGCAATAAGCGCCATCTCTACAACCTAGTTTGAACTAGTCAGGTTTAAATATACTCTACCATTCTGTGAGTCATTCCATAATTTGAGTGCACTTTAGTTTATTAAAACTTTAACAGATGGCGTTGATGGTTATAATCTAATCTGATTTAATTTTATATTTTACTATAAGTCATGGCACCATGTCTTTTATATATTTTGTCCACCAATCCGCATTGTGGGTCCGCGTGGTGGATTAAGACCCAATCACTCTCCTTGAGAGTAGGCCAGTGTTTTAACTGAAGAACATTAGAAAGCAGTAACGATGTAGCTCTGATCAAACTGTCACACTTGCCACATCCAATAATTAAGATTTTATAGCAACTTCATCAGTGAAAGTAGAATAATCAATAAGTACGAACACGTGCGAATGAACCATTTTGAAACTGGTTCTTGTTTTGCTCTGCTATGATCATGTAGGAAATTTATACCGTTGGTTGTAATAAACAAAATGGTCAAAGTAGCGGAGAAGAACTGGATACAACACTTAGAAAAATGGCGTGAGCCAGAAGAAACCTACATACAACATTAAATTTATTTATTATAATTAAATCAACAAAGGATCACTATAATTTACACATTACATAACATATTATATTATTAAATTAGTAACATTCATATTGGGTAACAGCAGGTTAATGAAAACTAAAGCTAGCTCTAAAATAGTAGTAGTTTTCAAAGTAAGTTCACACATACTAGACGTTTAGACGTGACATTAGCACATCTACCAGGTGGCAGGACTCTTCAGCAAAAGTTCATCATGGTGGGTACCACCGCAGTGCCAGATAATCTACCTCCAAGCAGTAATGTGCAAGCATTACTGTTAGGTTTGAAGGGCACTGTAGCAAGTGAAATTACTGGGCAAAAGAGACTTGACAACAATGTTTCGAGGTGATGAGCGCAGTGCAGTGCCACGCTGAACTTTAAAACTTTAAGCTTTGTGTGACACTGCATCTGTTATGGTCAGGCGTGGTGCTTAACATCAGAGGGGTGCCTTGACCGTCTCGTCACGAGTAACATAACAAAAAAACTATAAAGGTCCCAATGCTGAGCAAAGGTCTCCCCCAATTCTTTCCATCTATCTCTGTCCCTGGCAATATCCCACCAGTCTACATCAAAAACGTCAAGGTCATCACGCCAGCGCTTTCGCGGCTGACCCCTACGTCGCCTTCCATCCTCAGGCAGCCATGGTGTTACTTCATGAGCCCACTTTTCTGGATACATTCTGCTAACGTGGCCTGCCCAGTCCCACTTAAGAGCCCTATCCTTGACAATCCTTGAATTTTCTTGTAGCCCGTGAAGTTTCGAACACTATTGTGGCTCGCGTGTTGAAGATATTTTAACGAAAATAAAAACAAATAAAAGCTTTATCCCTTAAAATTTAAGCTAACAGAGCAAATATTAATTAACTCAAGACATAACTGATTAAAAAAATAATTAGTAACGCACGTTTTGTAAAATGAGCAATTCCAGTCAACTTTCGATCATTTTTTCTATGAAATAACAAAGTCTAACATATTTCTAAAAATGCAATTAAATTAATCACAGTTTTAAAATTTAAGTGAATAGAGAAAAATACAGCATGTTAGTTCAATATTTTTGAAAAAAGACGGTCCAAAAAACGCGTACTTTTCCCTATTTTACGCTTGTTATTTCTGCTAAAGTAAGGAGTTTACAATAAAAATACACCTACTAAATTAAAGTTTAAGTTTTTATTAAATAAATACAACGAAGAAAATAGTCTAATAGCATTGACTTTTTTTAATACGATTTTTTTAAAATCACACGTTAGCGCACTTATAATCATATCGATCGAAGCAGCGACTCTCAAACCGCGCTGAGCGCTTATGGAGGGAGGACGTATCGCTCCTCGTCACGCGCGCTATTACTTCTACTATATAAAGATACATTAACGCGAACTTCATGAATTATATCGCTAAATCTTGGAAAGGCCTCTTAAGCCTAGCTGTCTTGTACCCTATATCAGCAAGCAGTGGTACACAATAGGTTGAAATAAAATAAAAAAGTCCTTATTCAAGAACCATACATACCTGAGTATAAATTGTTACTCAAGCATCGATTTGACATAATTTTTCTATCCATAGTCTTAGTTTATTCCAAGGAATAACTCTATACCACGTTTATTTGTAAGGCTGTGATAGTTTAATACATTTGAGAAATCACATCAATATTTTATAAGTAACCCTTTCTTCGATCCAGCAAGTGAAAACCTCGCCAGGATGTTACAAGACCGGCCAGCGTTGTGGAACTTCCGGGAAACTGATAACAAGTAATTTCATATAAATTATTATACGAATAACTTACTAGTCGTATTGAGTAATGACAATATGTTTGGACTATAATTGAGTGGGGGTTAGTTGATGACCGTAGCCAGTAGTCTGTGGTTCAGTTTGCCTAAATAGCGGCTCGTCCCGGCTTCGCACGGATGGACATTTCTTTTTTTTTTTTTATACAACTGAAGTGGCAACCAAGCGTACGGCCCACAAGATGGTAAGCGGTTACCGCAGCCTATGGACGCTTGCAATACCAGAGGTATCACTCGCGGGTTGCCACCTTGAGGCTAAGATCGAAAGCCTCATGTGCCAGTAATTTCACCGGAAACCATACCCTTCACACCGGAACACAGCAATGCGAGCATTACTGCTTGGCGGCAGAAATAGGTATGGCGGTAGTCCTTCCCCGGACGAGCTCTATCACAGAGAACTCTACTACTCTTACATAAAATATATTCTATGTTATTCAGAAATAATATAGCATGTTGAAAGAATTTTTGAAATCGGATCAGTAGTTTTTGTGTTTATTCGTTACAAACTAAAAAACAAAACATTTTAATTTGATACTGTCAGCTGCTCTTGAGAAAAAAACAGTTTGGCTTTATACACACAGATCTGTTTAATATGAAATTACTTTATGGGGTAAGGATATTATTAGATAAGGGATTAGTTTATTTCTTTTTGAGACGCGGTACCATAAAAAATGTATAAAAAAACCTCTAATGAGTCTGTTTTTACCTACGGGACTGCTAATGGTAATGATTATTAGATAGTAAAATAGTAAAATTACCTCTTCAAGGTACCTAGCGTCTAATTGAAGAATGATAAGTCTACACGGGATGTTGAGTAACTGTCAACTTTAACTTTGACCGTGAGGATGATTTATATCCTCTTCTTCGTTGACGTTTAAATGAACATTATTTTGTTTATTTTACAATGACACTTTTGTTAATGCTGCTAGAAACCATTAAAAAACTTTAGTTATGGTCATCATCACACTAGCTTTCATCATGACAGACTTAAACTACTACTAGTTCCCACTGCTGGGACACTGGCCTACTCTCGAGCGAGAGTGATTGGGTCTTAATCCACCAAAGAAGCTTAAAAAAGCTTTTTACAAAGATCTTTCTTCATCAAGTGGTGTTCAGCTGTGTCACGTTACTTGATGATGGGCGGTCCACCATAATACAAAAATATAAGTAAGCGTTCACCTAACCAACTAAACATTTAAAGGCACTCTTTAACCATGCAATTTTCCCTCACCGCTCGATTTAACGAGCAATTGCCCTTTTTCAATAAAGACCGGAATTATTCACGACTATTGGCTTCAGATTATTTGCTCTGGATTAAAAAATTACATCACTCTAACCTCATTTTGAACTATAGTATCTGGTCTGAGAAGTAATTATGATTACGTTAGCGTAGTAAATAAATTAGGCATCAATTTAAACAGGCAATCACAATCGCCAAGAGGTGCGGAGTGGAAATCTTGATGTACATTTGAATGACAAGCGTGAGTAAAGGAGCAATCCACTTGTAGAATTATAAAGTTAAAACATAATTCGTCTTCCCTTACATTACTTATCTATGTATTGTATTGTATTAAGGATATATCAGTCATCTAGTACCCATAATACAGCTATGTTTAACAGCAGCTTTTCTGGGGCTAGATGATGCTGTGTGGATTGTCCAGCATTATTTATTTATTTATTACTTAAGATTCGATTTCCGTATATCAGGGACTGGCGTAAGAATTGCAGATCTAATTGTCTTTTAGATATTACAAATTTTGAATTTGAATTTTGAATAGAAAACTTACGAGAATGAGTTTAAGTTTAGATGGATACCAAAGTAAGAGTAGTAGAGTTCTTTATGATGATCTTACCCAAAATGGACACCTATTTTTTTACCTGGTGGTAGGACTTCAGGAAGAGTCCGTCTTGGTGGGTACCACCGCAGTGTCAGATATTCTACCTCCAAGCAGTAGTGTGCAAGCATTACTGTGTTTAGGTTTGAAGGGCACTGTAGCAAGTGAAATTACTGGGCGAAAGAGACTTTGACTTTGAACAACAATGTCTCTGGGTGATAAGCGCAGTGCAGTGCCACGCAAACACTTTAAAGCTTTAAGCTTTGGGTAACACTGCATCTGTAATAGTCAGGCGTGGTGCTTAACATCAGGTGAGCGCCTTGGAGGTGGATTGTCTTGTCACTTGCTGACATAAAAAAAAATCAGTAATGGCAGCATGAATAGGTGTACGCAGCATTTTTGCTGCTTGAAGGGTATGGTTTCTAGTAAAATTACAGGCACATGAGATTTTTATCATCACAAAGCGGCCAATCGCAATAAAACTCCAAAAAAAAGTATAAAATATCCCGTTTTTAATGAAAAAACTTACAAATAATGGTAATTAACAGATTTTAGTAAACATTAAGAAAAAAAAAAAAGGAAAAAGGTACATTCTGTTCTATTTTGAATAATAATGTTTTCAATTAATTTTTACGTAAGCAAATCGTTGCCATAGACAACTATAAAAAAAAAATTCATAACCAATTCACTGATACAATAAAGTCAGGGGGCAAAAAACAAGTACATACCACCAAGTGTAAAAGCATACTATTTCCCCACAAAAGATGTGAATACCTAAGTAGAAAGCCTTACTAATTGTTACGCAAATGCATTGATTACTTGTAGATCATTCGACTACAACCACTTGGCATTGTTAATTTAAAATAGCGATGACTCATCCCAATAAAACGCAAAACATTAAGTTATATGAGATTTGCACTGCACTGCGCTAGTCATCCCGAGACATTAATACTAAAAATTCAAATTATATAATTCAAAAGTAACTGCGTCTTGTTTGTTACGTTGTCACTGCTAAATCTCTTACCCGATTTAGATAAATAAATAAATAAATAAATAAATAATGCTGGACAATTCACACAGCATCATCTAGCCCCAGGTAAGCTGCTGTTAAACAGAGCTGTGTTATGGAGACTAGATGACTGATATATATTTAATACAATACAATACATAGATATATATTTTTTATTATATATAGAAAACACCCAGAACACCCGGAACAAATATTTGTAGATCGTACAAACATTTGACCCGAGGCGGGAATCGAACCCGCAACCTCCGCGTCGCAGGCGGACCTGCGCCCGCTGCGCCACATCGGTCGTCACGATCGACACGTCGGATGAAATTTAACACCGAGATAAATTATGTCTGAGAAATAAGTGCGGCTGATTTTTATGTATGTAGTAAGTAAAGCTGCGGGCAGCGACTAGTAGTTAATAATTTATTATTCGTTTTGTAATTTCACTTGATAACGTGCCCTTAACACATAAACACAGTAATGCTTACAACTTCGGCTTGGAGACAGAATATCTGGCACTGCGAAGGTACTTACAAAAACGGACTCTACTGAAGAGTCCTACGAAGGTATTACCTCGTATTGTGATAGAAGGAAGCAATAGCCAATTTATCCTAATTTCACGGCTGGCCTCGTCCAAACGATGTGTCGCAAATCTCTTATTTCATAGTCCGTACATATATTTTGTAGGTATCAGGCGACTTATTTGATTTATCTAGTAAGTTTTAGTGTGACAAGTTTATAATGGAGTGTGACAACTCACGAGTTTGTCTCCGCTATGTTTTTTTCTTTGTTAAACTGTAAAAAAAAAACATTTTTTTTTGAAATTTGAATGATCTGGAAATATTTGCTTTGGGTCTGAGTGCTGTGGTTCTAATTGAGTAATCGTAGTTTCTGATAACCGCGGTACAGGATCCTACGTATGATAATAATTATGAGTTGAGCTGCGCTTCGCGGTGTTACACGTAGTTAAACAATTATTCACCTAACGAAAAATGCTAAATATGTGTAACCAAACTTCCTTCTTTATAATATCAGTTAGTAAGATAAACTCGTTCTCATGTCTATATTGTGAATGTGTTTATCTTTTTTTTTGTTGTATCCTCTTTATATAAATCAAGCACATCAAGAAAATCATAGGCTGGTTGCACGTAACGGCAGGTGGCGAGCTATTGTAGCTGAGATTACATCGTCTTCCCTTTCCTTGGTTTGTGCTTGACAAATGCTCACAATCGCTTTCTAATGGGGCTGTCTGTCTCTTGTACTTGTGTCTTGGGAAAGTATTCAAACAAGCATAGTTTTTTTTTTTTATAAATAGGTCACAAGGTAGGACCTAAATGAGATCTGACAATAACAAAAACTTGTGGCATAATATGGAGGCTATACCCAGCAGTGGGTTGGCTAAAGACTGCAAATTATGTTTTATTTTATTTATTCCGGATGACAAACAGTTATACATTTATGGTTGAGTAAATGGTAGATATGAAACAGGCTTAATTAATATACAACCTACAGCGTTATGTTGATAATGATGAAAAGGGTCACGATAAAATGGGTGACTGCCAGTGGCAACTTCAACCACTTCAAGCACTTTTGTGCTTCGGCGGGCATTTTAATTCAATAATATCACAAGGATCACTCTGGTATATGTAAGATAAATCTACGTTACTTTTACGTTAATTCTACTTTTTAACTAGTAAAGATCTATATCACAGTTACAATTAATACATGGTTTCAATGGTTTCAACGTTCTTTCTATCCCAGCTTTTTCAAAGTTAAGCCATGACGAAGGACTTCATGCTACTTATCAAAGCCAGCCACTTATACGAATTACGAACTTACTTACTTTTCAGCTAGAAGGAACTTCGAGAACTGTACAATGATGAGAATGACATTGATAATAATCTTTGTTCTGAGCAATATCCATTCTGATTCCAACTTTAATTCGATGATGCTTTAATAAACTTAAAAAAGGCCGTACGTAATCCAAACTAGAACCAAAGCGTTTACGTTTATAACCAGTGTGGCGATCGACGGTGTCAACAAACCGGACCTAATCTAGCAGACTTTATGATGTTAAACCAATTTATTCACATGCAAAAACTAATTTTTATTTATCAAAATGAGCTTTTCAAAAAGGTCGTTTCGGAATGATCTTTTTTAATTACTTTACTTTTTCGAAAGACAATAATTATGAGCCATCCGCATTGATTTGCGTGTCAGATATAGACCCAATTACTCTCGCTTGAGAGTAGGCCAGTGTCCCAGCAGTGGAAACATTATGTGATTTCATAATTGTCATGATGTTGAATTACTTTTCACGTGTATTAAAGCTCGTGTTAGTGTCAAAATCCCCATTGAAAAACCCCATAAAGGAGATTATGAGAATTTCAATGTCAAAATCCCACTTGGAGTTTCAAGCTTAGTCTAAAGGGGATTTTGAATATGCAATCGTTCTACGACATCCGGGTCTTCACTTCCTACCATCAAAGTAAATGGTAGACGGTCACCGTTACCCCCCGGCACGTACTGCAATCGACACCAGTACTGCTCTGCGGCTTGTGGTCTGCCAGACCATTGCAACGGTACTATAGTTTGATTATACCTTATTTTAGTATAACATTGATTTCTACATAGACACAGAACGCATAGACGCGCGAGCGAAGTGTAACAACTTTTAGGGGAGTCGAAACAGACTGAGAATAACTTTTGACTCGCATATAATCTTATGTATTATAGAACTCAATACAGTAGAATACTTTTTTAATTAAATTCAGTGTACAAATAGAACACTAAATAAGTATGTTATATGAGCGTGTGCATGTAGCATTTAAGAGTAGCAGAGTTCTTTGTGATAGAAAACGTCCGGGGAAGTACTACCACCATACCTATTTCTGCCGCAAAGCAGTAATGCTCGCATTGTTGTGTTCCGGTGTGAAAAGGGTATGGTTTCCGGTGAAATTACTGGCACATGAGGCTTTCGATCTATGCCTCAAGGTGGCAACCCGCTAGTGATACCTGTGGTATTGCAAGCGTCCATAGGCTGCGGTAACCGCTTAACATCTTGTGGGCCGTACGCTTGGTTGCCACTTCAGTTGTATAAAAAAAAAAAATGTAAGCGACACACAGTCTTAGAGTAGAAACTTTTTAGGCTTCAATTTTGAACGAAACTTTGAATGAAACTATTAGCCTATGTATTCTATGTCTATGGATTTGACATAATTTACTTTCTATTTATTTGTATAGGTTTTAAAACCTCTGCGGTTTAGTGGGTAACTGGCCCGTCGAGACACCTGTTGAAGTCTACGGTTCATTTCCCACAAAATACGTTCCCTCGATCTGCAAAAATGCTGTTCGTAATTTGGGCAATGATAACTTGCCACGCTGTTTAGTTGGTAGCTCTGCCTTCTATGATGTGGTTTGTGGGTTTGATTCCTACCCAGAACAAATATTTGTATGTTATACAACAGATGTATAATTTGTGTGAATGTTATAATATTATTTCTAATTTAAGTATACAGTGTATAATATCGGGTGTAAAAAGACTACTTTCAAAAACTTAACCAAGATATTCAGATCATGAGTCATCATCATCATGACAGCCTTCTAATGTTCCCACTGCTGGGACACTGGCCTACTCTCAGGCGAGAGTGATTGGGTCTTAATCTACCACGCGGACCCAATGTGGATTGGTGGATGGCACATGTCTTTCGAATTTTTAGTTCTTGGACATGCCGGTTTTCTCACGATGTTTTCCTTCACCGTATGAGAGCACTGGCATTGCGCACATAAATTTTTCGAACAGAAAAATCCATCGGTGCACGACCGGGTTTGAACCCACGACCTTAGGATCGGAAGGCGGGGTCACTACCACTAGACCACCGGTGCTCTAGATATCAGATCATGAGTATGTAACTCTAATAAATAACCTGGTGGTAGGACTCTTCAGCAAGAGTCTGCCTTGATCTACCGCAGTGTTAATAAATGTTCTGCCACCAAGCTGTTTTAAAGGGCTGGGCTAAAGAGACTTAATATTTTTATTAAAGTCCGCCTGCGACGTAGAGGTTTCGGGTTCGATTCCCGCCTCGGGACAAATGTTTGTACGATCTACAAATATTTGTTCCGGGTATTCTGGGTATTTTCTATCTAAAATAAAAATATCTATCTATGTATTGTATTATATTATATTTATATCAGTCATCTAGTACCATAATACAGCTCTGTTTAAACAGTAGCTTATCTTGGGGCTAGATGATGCTGTGTGCAATGTCCAGCATTATTTATTTTATTTATTATTTATTTATGAACTTGTAGCACTTAAGTATGAATTACATTTTTTTTTTATAGTTTATTTATTCTAATCTATAGTCAATAAATACCTACATGCCTTGTTTATTTTATTTTGTATTGACATTAAGAATTTATATTATTTTATTTACTTAATGAATTCAATTTGATTATTTTACTTTCATTTTAATTTATGTAATTAAATTATTGTGAATTATATTAGGTTATTAAATACTAATTTAATTATATTCTAAAGTGTGTAATAGACTGGTAAATATTTTTATCAATAAAATAAATGCTTATGACTTATGACGTGACTTATTTATCTTTCGGAGTGACGAGCTCAGTGCTGTGCCATGAAGAACTTCAAAACTTATAGCTTTGAGTGACACTGCAACTGTAGGTAATTGTCAGGCGTGACGCTTAACATTATGCAAACCACTGGTCAGACAAAAAAAGTTGTTCTAGCAGCTAGACTCATTTAATTTAACTATTGCTTATGTCAAAACATATAATTGAAGGCACACTGGTAGTTACATCACAGACAGGTGAAGTACCAAACAGGTGTGTGCTTCTAAAAACCACTGTCGAATGGATTTCACAATCTAAAACCGTCATATTTTCAGAGTACATTTTGCATGATATATTGTATTTTTAATTTGTTATTAGTTACCTACCACATTCAGATACGATCCTTCCTACTAATATTATAAATGGTTCGGTGTGTGTGTGTTTGTCACTAGACGTATCTCCGTGACGACTTTACCAACTGTGATGAAATTTGGAATGTAGATGGTTTAAGTCCTGGAATAAAACGTAGACTTTTATCCTGAAAAAAATACTGTTTCTGTGGGATAGCATCAAAACTGCAAAAACGCGGGTGAAGCCGTTTCAGGGGCTTTACTCTTGAACGCGATCTGTACTGGACAATTATTGGAATATGACATTTCGTACTTTTGACAGCAAACCTAGCGCCAAATTCAACCTTGTTTTCAAGAGTAAAAAAAATTGACAGCAGTAAATATAAATTGGGATTGGATCGGAATTGTCATTGGATTCAAGAGTAAGGCACCTGTTCGTTGTAAATAAAATGAGAATCGTATTTAATATATCCCGGTTGATTGGCTAGCTCATAAATATCGTTCAAGCGGTGGCAGATCCTATTATTTTTTAAAATAACAAGGTTTTGAAAAAGACAACTCAACTTGTGGCCATTAACGTCACAGTTATGATTTAGAGTCAAAAAAGGTTAATTAAATATCGACCCAATTCTCAAGGGTATTATAAAATGCAATATATAACTAGCGACCCGCCCAGGTTTCGCACGGGGCAGCTTCCACTTGAACCACATTTTTTCACGAAAACCGCATTGAAATATATGAGTAAAATATGAGTTAAACCGCATTGAAATAACAAAATAATAAATAAATAATGCTGGACAATCCACACAGCATCATCTAGCATCGGTCGTCAAACCATTGCTTAGTTCAAAAGTTTTGCGTACATACTCGTTTCAGTGAGACAAACGGGGAGAAGCGACTGTTTTCTGTGTAGAGATGTCATGAAATCAATGACTTTCCTAAATAACAGTTGGTTGAAATTAGAATGCATTTTGCTGTAAACAGCAATTTAGCTTTGCGCAACCGCAGGGATATGTCTGAGTTACTTAATTTGCTTTTAGATATTTCAGTTACGCTATTACTAAATACTGCATTGAAAAAAGAACACAACTCACTCGCAATTTTTAAATGATAAGATAAGATAAGATAAGATAAGACTTATTTCCAAAAGATACACATGTCTAAGGGTAACAGTAAATACAAAATTAAAACTAAGTACAAAACAGCGTAAATGTAGAGGTACCCAGTATGTAAATCGATACTTTCCGTGCAAGTAAAAACTATATGATAATAGATTATAACGTTATTGATTTAAGGTAAGTATTCCTGTGTCGGTTGTGGCGTCGCTTAGTGTCTCTTACTGGGCAAAACACTGATGATTTTATTATTCTTACCCTGTAGTATTCCCTATTCCCATTTTCATACTTGTATATAATGTTACTCGCACATTTTAATTTAATTTTTTAATATTAATTAATCTTATAACATGTCGTCTTCACCTATAATTGTTGTTGCATTTAGCTAATTAGCATGTTGAATGTTTATTTTATAAATTGTTATATTGTACACACCGTTAGTGATCAAATAAATGTAATTTGTGACGACCTTGGTGACGTGGTGGCCGAGTGCTCAGTTGGAAAGCCAGAGGTTGCGGGTTCGATCCCCGCTACTGCGCAAATGTTTGCATGATCTGCTCCGGGTCAGACTATTTGAAAATAATAAATAAATAAAATAATGCTGGACAATCCACACAGCATCATCTAGCCCCAAGCTAAGCAGAGAATATTGGCTTAATGGCGTAAAAATGTCTCATAACAGTTATTAATACACTTTTTTCTCTTATTAAATCATTATCAAAGGTCGATGATGGATTTAGAGTTACCACTACATTGTGACATTAAATAACACGGGAAAAAAACTGATGGCAATTATTAATTACGAGTTATTTAAACGTTACGTTATAAAAGTGTTGTTTTCGGTAACGTAATCCGACAAAATGTTATATTGAAAGAGAAAGTGAAAAAACCGGAAAAAGACGTCTCTTATTTAAAATTAATCCGTTTTGTAGCTTATGCTTTATTGATATGGGAGATTTTGTAATAGATTTCGTAAGTCTCTCAACTTGATATGCAAAAAAAATGTTTATGATCGTTTCCGAGTAAGAGTGCAAAGATTATTGAATCGATTGATAAACTATAATTTACAACTTTAATAACTATTTTACTTCTTTATTTACTAATACAAATCCTCAAACTACAAAACACATTTAATCTGAATACCAATTTTAAAAATTAGAAAGGGAGTGCTCTTAAAAAACTTCTCTTCTCTCTCTCTCTTCTGACTGATTATCTTATATCAACAGCAAGACGAGACAAATTTAAATGAGCTTAAAATATCCTAAAAATTAATATAGATTAGAGTCTAAAATAATCATCATGACAGCCTTCTAATGTTCCCACTGCTGAGACAATGGCCTACTCTCGGGCGAGAGTGATTGGGTCTTAACCCACCACGCGGGCCCAATGCGGATTGGTGGATGGCACATGCCTTTCGAATTTATAGTTCTTGGACATGCCGGTTTCCTCACGACGTTTTCCTTCACCGTATGAGAGCACTGGTATTGCGCACCTAATTTTTTTCAAACAGAAAAAATTATTGGTGCACGACCAGGTTTGAACCCACGTCATAGGATTGGAAGGCGGGGTCACTACTACTAGAACACCGGTGACCTCTAAAATAATAATTTACACATATTTTTATCCCAGAAAAATCACATGTTTCACGCAAACAAAATCGCGAAGTGTCGATCAAAAGTGTAAAAAAAAAAAACTAAAAGCAGACCAATCTAAAAAGAGATTCTGAATTCAAAAAATATTTCGCCTCAAGCTGGTCCTTAAATCACTGATATTATTGTTAGGGATATTTATAATCTTTAGTATTCTCCTATCGTGATGGTTATGACAAAATGACGACCGATGTGGCACAGCGGGCGCAGGTCCGCCTGCGACGCGGAGGTTGCTGGTTCGATTCCCGCCTCGGGTGAAATGTTTGTACGATCTACAAATATTTGTCGCGGGTGTTCTGGGTATTTTCTATTTATAATAAAAAAATTCTATCAATGTATTGTATTGTAAGAATATATCAGTCATCTAGTACCCATAATACAGCTCTGTTTAACAGCAGCTAACCTTGGGGATAGATGATGCTGTGTGGATTGTCCAGCATTATTTATTTATTTAAAAATTAATAAAATATAAAAGAGGTTTTGGCGTTTGCTAAAAATGTAGTTATGTGGTACTACTAACCTTGAATAGTAAACCTGGGTTTAACCGTTATCTCGGTAAGCATTTAATCATAACATCAAAGTAGAGCATGTCCCAGCTCGGCCCGATTCACTTGCCGTCAAGATCGCTGGCGCCAGTAACTAAAACGTTACTAGAACGGGTTCTGTGAGGCCCGTTGCGTTTGCAGGCCCCTATTCAATAAATATTACAATTCCACTTTGTACAAAAGTGACAATGAAGATTTATTTCGAATTTACGACGAAATGCTGTTTATTAAACCTATAAATATATTAAAAATTTAAAAGTAAATTCCAAAAGACGCACGTAAAATTGTAGATACCTAAATACATTTAATTGTATTTTACAATTGTAATTTTTATTGATAAGGGGCTAGACTTTCGATAATAATAAAGTAAGTTGTGTGCAAGGAAAGTTTTTTTTTTATACAACTGAAGTGGCAACCAAGCGTACGGCCCACAAGATGGTAAGCGGTTACCGCAGCCTATGGACGCTTGCAATACCAGAGGTATCGCTCGCGGGTGAGGCATAGATCGTAAGCCTCATGTGCCAGTAATTTCACCGGAAACCATACCCTTCGAACCGGAACACAGCAATGCAAGCATTACTACTTGGCGGCAGAAATAGGTCTCTGGCACTGCGGTGGTACCCATGAAGACGGACGTCAATATCAGAAGGCTGATTATAAAGATGAAAAAAAATATATATTAAGTACTTATTTTGATACATTGTAACTTGAATATAATACCAATTCCATAATACTAGCGGAAATAAACACTGTCTGTGTGACTTTTTTTTTTTTTTTTTTTGTTAACGGGGAGGAATCTGCATCCAGACATCCCGTCGCATATGGGTACGACGGAGGTGTGTGAGGTTGTCGGACTCGACGACTCACTAAACCATCCCCGGTGGCCAGCCTCGATGCATGCCAAGGGGCTCCACGGTCCCCTAGGGCTATCAGTGGTGCCCCTCTCGCATCGCGCTACTGTCTGTGTGACTATCTTATGTCTAAGCCGTATAATCGATTTATATACTTACGGCACAAAGATAACTTGAACTTTATAAAAAGGCACGATGTTTTATATGTAACACACAAGTAAAACCGCGGGTGGCAGCTAGTATCACAACATTATTTTTATAGCTACTAAAATTATGATCAAAATGCTTTTAAAACGTTTCTGCTAATAGAAACTGTAAAGATAATAAGCAGAGCATGATGTGATTGAAGATTCACTGAATTGAGTCGTCACTTTCTAACATTTCAAAAGGTTTCTGTGAATCTCTACGTAGTAGCTTCCCGCCGTAGATCTTTTGAACTACGCAACGAATTTTAATGCGGTTTTCATTTATAGATAGAGAATTCAAAAGAAAGTTTTAGATGTATAATCATCAATCAACACCCGAAGCCGGTTCGTTGCTGGTGTAAAATATAAGTTTTAGGGCAGTATTTTAGAGTCATATCCCATTCATTAAAAGCCATGATTAGTGAGTTTTATTAATTCCCGATATTTCGGCGCAGTTACATGCATCATGATCACGGGAGACTAAATATCCCGTTTTTAGTGAAAATCATATCCCATACATTTACATTGTTTTTTTTTTAATATTAGCAAGTGACAAGACAATCAAGGCACCCACCTGATGTTATGCACCACGCCTGACTATTACAGATGCAGTGCCTTCTAAAGCTCAAAGTTTTTAAGTGTTTGCGTGGCACTGCACTGAGCTTATCATCCTGAGATATTGTTGTTAAGTCTCGCCCAAAATAAAAAACAGACGAAAAATCTCTAGTACTGGCTTCTTTCTTTGGCTCCAGCGCTCGAGGGAGCAACACGTCTGCCGGAGAACTAGTCGATGGTCCTGAGGATGTCCCGTGGAGGGATGAAACACGTGTCGATATTTTTCTTTTGAGGTTAACTGTGGTAACTGTGTGACCTCATCAGTTAAAAGGGTAAAGCGGAATAGTACTAGAGATTTTTCGTCTGTTTTTTATTTTGTAATGGATTTCCGCAAAGTAACGCCTGAATCTATCAATTCTCTTTCGCCCAGTAATTTCACTTGCTACAGTGCCCTTCAAACCTAAACACATTAATGCTTGATAGACACTACTGCTTGGAGGTAGAATAACTGACACTGCGGTGGTACCCACCAAGACGGACTCTTTTTTTTATACTACTAAAGTGGTAACCAAGCGTACTGCCCACTTGATGGTCAGCGGTTACCGTAACCTATGTACGCATGCAACATCATAGATATCACTTGCGTGTTACTACCCTAAGACCTTAGATGGTAAGTCTCATGTGCCTGTAATTTCACCAGAAACCATACCCTTCGAACCGGAACACAGCAATGCGAGCATTACTGCTTGGCGGCAGAAATAGGTATGGTGGTAGTCCTTCCCAGGACGAGCTCTATCACAAAGAACTCTACTACTCTTAAAATATTTACCTTATATATATATACATTATTTACCTGGTGGTAGGACTCTTTCTGAAGAGTCCTACCACCAGGTAAATAATGGTGATAATGGGACCATGATCTAGTCTCGGGGTGACGCGCGAGTGGGAGCGCAGAATGGTAAAACAGCAACTCAAGAGAATTACTATCTTGAAAGATTCCATAATATTATCTGAAAAAGCTCAAAGCTTCCTGCATCAGCAGCTATTACATAAAAACACAGAAGTTCATCAGCCAAAGCCATTAGCATTAATGTGTTACATCGGTGATCAGGCATGACCACATTTACACGTAAAGCTGGTTTACTAAAAAAAAATGTCTGAGTGTATTCTATCAGACATCGGTTCCCTTATTCCAACCCTAGTTTGTTGTGTTATTATGTCCGATAAAAAACAGACGAAAAATCTCTAGTACTATACCGCTTAACCTTTTAACTAATGAGGTCTCACAGTTACTACAGTTAACCTCAAAAGAAAAATTTCAAAATGATGTCCGCCAATTTTTATTTACTATGCAAGTCAACCCAGTTATTGTAGTTGTTTGGAGCGCTCGTGACGTAGCTGGCAAGTTGTTCTTAACAGATCAACGAAGTTAAGCACTGTTCCGCGTAGTCATCATTTGGATGGATGACCGCCAGTGGCAATGTCAACTGAGCGCTTCCATGCTTCGGAGGCCACGTTAAGCAGTTGGTCCCGGCTTTTTCAAAGTTGTTAGGCCATGGCAGAGGCCTTCAGGCGACCTAGGAACTCTCACCAGAGTTGGCCATTGACTAATACCAACTTATTTATACTTTATTGTAGTTGTTTAGTATAAGTTCTAGCAGAAGCCATAATTAAAAAAGAAAAAGCAAACGTCAAACCAGTCTTACAAGTTTGCGTGATGTTTTTGCGTTCCTTACTCGTGTCAACCTGGCTAGCATGAGTACGTACAGCAGACAGCAGTTTATCATCACCGGTCATATATTTGTTCCACTCTTCATTTTGGTTTTATGAAACTAGCATGACTGAGACACTGGCAAAAAAAAACTGGCAGAATTGTGACAACTAAGCCACAGACGCCATAAAGAAAGAACTCAGGGTGTCAAGACAGCGGACAAACATTTGTTCAAAGAAAACTTTAATATATAATCCGTAATGAAAACCGTTGTTTACGGTTCATGCTAGACACAGATGCTAGACAAGCATGTGCGATTCACGGAAATAAAAATAAAGAATTAGCGGAATCTCCGAATTCTGTAATATCTGTACTTGGGTTAAACAACAGTGAATTATGCTTTCTACGTAGTTGCGGCAATCCAGCCGGCATGCGGCACTTGCCAAGACCGGCACCTTTCGATCAGCAGTTGCGTTCCGATGCACGCGAGCCACGCACGCGCTTAGACAGTGATTTGACGTTTCCTTGGCGGGAAAACCTTATGTCAAATTAGTGGCAGTGTTGTGATTTTTTTTTTTGGATACACGTTTTTGGTGTTTTTTGGTACGTTTGAAACTAGAATAATTATTCTACGAAATGCACGGATAATAACGGTGTTAATAATGGTTATTTTACAAATTGCACGTGTAAAATTATTAATGCATAAAGCTTGCAAAACAAGCCATTCTTTTTCTAATTGAATGTTGAATGATGTATATTATTTTATGATTTTTAAACGTGGGAATAATTTATTATTTTTAATATTAAAATATTTCTGCCAACGATGTGCAAATAATAAAAATAAAATAACAAAGTAGTACTACCTCAGATCAACGCAAATTCAAAAATAACACCAGTGACGGGCATTTGTACTTAATGGATCGATGACATTAAAGCGGATGCTAAAAGTCGGTGGATATTGAAGGCTCAAGGTCGGTCATCATAGGACACTTTGGGGGAGGCCTATGCCCAGCAGTGGACGTCTGCTAGCTGATATAATGATGATTATGAAGCAAGTACATTAAATAATTTAGTTTTGCATAGAAATTAGAAGAACCAATAACGAAGAAGCAATCCCTGAGAAGTGATGATAGGTAAAAATGAATTAAAATACATGTTCAATCACATTATAATAAGGTTGATTATCACAGTGCCTAAGACTTGTGATGAATGACATGGGTTTGAATCTCAACCGTGCAAACAACAACGTTTTAAGAGTAGTAGAGTTTCAAGATTCAAGATTCAAGATATATATTTGCATAAATAAGTGTTACAGAACGTCTTAAAAGTAATATGGCACTTAGAACTTATTTGCCCTTTTCAGGCATTGCAAATAATATGTAGGCTATCTATGCTAAGCGCTAAGCTGCTTATATAGGAGTACTAGTACCTATTTATGTATTTAGTGATAATTGTGTACTAGGTACACATGTACCAATATGAGTTATAATATAAATTAACAAATTTATTAAATGACATTGAGGCCTTTAAAATTTACTATTTGAATTTTTTTATTATTATTATTATTATTATTTTAAATAATAAGTACAAATTTATTTAACCTACTTATTAAGGTCTGCATTTTTAGCAATGCAGGTTTGGTAATTAAACCAACAATATTACCTATCTACTATCTAAAATCTAACAATTTAAATACTCACATGAGTTCTTTGTGATAGAGCTTGTCCGGGGAAGAACTACCACCATACCTATTTCTGCCACCAAGCAGTAATGCTTGCATTGCTGTGTTCCGGTTCGAAGGGTATGGTTTCCGGTGGAATTACAGAAATTTTAGTATTTAAACATGCCATGCCGGTTTCCTCACGATGGTTTCCTTCATCATATTTCTTTTTTTTTATTATTATTTGGTTCACAAATTGAAATTACATAAGAAAGTCAAAACACAGTGTAATTTCTTAAACAGTGAACACAGCATGCATTGTGTGGACATGATAATAATACCTACCTAAAAAAAAACAAAGTAATTAATTTAAAATAAAAAATAACCAATTAAATTGTCACATCAATGACAGATCTAGGAATTTTGACCTTAGCTGAGGCCAGAGAACCCGAGAAGATATCATATTTTAATCGTATTCCATTATAAAAACGGAACATTCGGTACAGCGGTGAATGCTGACCTACATTCGTTCGAAATTGGGGTAATCTAAAACATTTTCGATTCGCTAAACGGCTACCCGATCGAGGGACTTCTAAATTGACGTGTTGTAAGATATCTGGACATTCCACAAGACCGTGTATAAGTTTGTAAAGAAACAAAACATCTGTTACCTTACGGCGAACGCTAAGAGTCTGCATTTTATAACATTTCAATCTATGCTCGTAAGATGGAAGTTTCTTACAGTTATTGTTTGCATAAGTCAATGAGAGCATAACTAAACATGAGTCACCAGAGTTGGCCACTGACTTATACGAACTTACTTACTTACAAACTAAACATGTTCTATATTCAGGTTAATGATATAATTTATTCTCAAAATAAAACATTCCACTTCATGATTTGGTTACATGAATTTATTCTCAAAATAAAACATTCCACTGCAGTGTATCTATCAATAATTCCGTTCTTCGAAAACATTTTTAATTGCATTAACTCAGCATATTTTATTTCAATTACGTAAATGTTAACAAAGATTCTTTATACGCATAACAAAATGAAATAATTAAAAAGCCAACTTTCTATTCGTGTCCTGGCAATTTGAATAAAATCTGCATTCGTTGTTGTAAAAGATAATCGCAGCTTTTGTTTAGAAAGCATATCTTTGGTAAAAAGTGAGTGAGCAAACACCTTACTTTAAGCAATAGGAAAAGAGCCACAATAAAGATTAACCTTAAATTTTAAGGTAAAATTTAGGTAAAATTTCTGGACCGTGTTTGCGCTAATCTTGAACAAAAACATTTTTTTATAGTTTGATTTTTAGTTCAGTGATATATTTCGCATTTTTAGTTCTTGGACGACTCACGATGTTTTCTTTCATCTTGAGAGCAGTGCGTACATAATTTTTTAACAGAAAATTTGATTGGTGCTTGTCCGGGTTCAAACCTACGACCTCAGGATCAAAAGGCGGAGTCACTACCACAAAACCACCAGTGCTCTCAATTACTAACAACTTTACAATTCGTATTATTTCAATTTCAGTCAAATAAACGAATCTATGATGTTCTACAATAAACAAATTGTTGAGAAAACAGTCTTGCAATAATCAAATTATCAAACAAAATTGCAGTAATCATTCAAAACCTCCCAGTCATTTTGCATGAGTGAATCACTGTTTTTGTCCTATTCCTGATGGTATATTAATGACTTTATTATTCATTCAAATTTTCTCAGGCTTTTCAAATGACTAAGAATTGAAAATAAAATCCTTGAAGGGTGCATCCTTTTACACAAAGAATTGTTTATATGCTCGAAGCCTTTCACTACTAAAATAAAGTGGCAAAACTTCTAAAGATTATATTAATCTAAGGCGTAGACTCTAAGCAGTAGGTACCATTGCTTACGTAATGATAGGTAAGACTCTTCAGCAAGTAAGTCAACTCTGGCCGCGGAGTTAATATAACTTTTCAGTAAGATAAAAAACAGACGAAAAATCTCTAGTACCTGCTTAACCTTTTAACCAATGAGGTCACACAGTTAACCTCAAAAGAAAAATATCGACACGTGTTTCATCTCTCCACGGGATATCATCATGACCATCGATTTGTTCTTCGGCAGACGTGTTGAGATTTTTCGTCAGTTTTTTATTTTGTAATGGATTTCCGCAAAGTAACGCCTGAATCAATTATTTCCTTTAAGAGTTTGTCTGAGCGGGCATGCGCCGAATTGTTACATATTCAGGTTATTCCCACTCCCCACTCGTGAGGACCAACGATAAATTGAATACCCGCTTGTCCTCTTGTAAATAAAAGTGAGGACAAGCGGGAAAAAACTTTTCCTTGCCAAATTAGTATGATGACTTTGCATCAAGCAGTGGTGTGCTATGCGTACATTTGTGTGTACAGATTCAAAGGGCGTTGCAACAAATGTAGCAAATCAAATTACTGAACAAAAGAGACCCAGAGAGCCAATGAATTTGATTATGAAATTAAAAATAAATCATAAAAAAAGTTTGTTTGATATTAGTTATGATCTACTCTAGTAACAAAGCTTTTATGCCATGATAAAGGCAACATGCCTCTGAAATGGCTGTTATATCCAGGACATTTCACCAAAAGACAGAAGAACTTAAAAAAGGTTACTAGCGGTCACCCATCAAAATAACCTCAAAAAACATTGCTTGACTCAGCCAATGCTGGCGTCTCATGGTCTACTTTATTAGTTCATACAACGCGGCTTTTGAAATAAACCTTACTTCCTAGATTAACAACTAATAATAGTGTACAAGACATGTCCTGCGGTTAGTAAAAGCTATATTACAGTTCCCGGCTGCAACTGTGGCGCTTTGCTGTTTTAACATTACACTAAGGCTGGATTCTTTGGGGAGAACGAAAAGAGAACTTTTGGGATAGCTATTCCGTGGAATAAGAAATGTGAAATACAAGTAAACTGTCAGTATACACGTGAATAACTACGATCTACACTGCAAATACGTCATCTCACAAGGTTCTGTCAGAATAGCAGTGCTGCTCCGCTACCTTCTGCGTACGCGGTGCAGCTTTTGCTGAGACAGGACCTTTTGACCCTTAAGCGCGATTTTCATTATAATATATACCTATATGTACTATCTATATCTATCTATAGTGTGTTTTTTTATGTTTTCTTTCTTTCTTTCTTTCTTCTTCTTTCAAATAGTGCCTATTCGAGTTTAGTTGAATCCAACCTAAGTAGTCCTATTAGAATAAGCAAGTTTACATGGCAGCGCAGGCCATATAGCTCGCAGAACTTAAAACAGCTGGAGACAGCAGTATTCCATAAGTTAAGCAACATTTCAACAACATAGCAACATAGCAACATTGGGGTGATACCATTTCTTCTGGGGACTTCTTTAGAGCGCTTTCCGGGCGCTTTGGAAGACACGTTAGATTATCGGTTCTGGTTATAACATATACATATTCATTTATTCTGCACAAATGTACATTTAGCTTAGGTCTAAAATAATGTAGCTGCAAGTGAGTACATGAACCCTGTTAGGGCGTTGCAGGTAGTAACTAGTTATCTAGGTTAAATAAATAATACAATTTCAATGTGTCAATAATAGATAGATAAGTTATTTATTTGCAACTTCAAGCACACCATACAAAATTAATACATAGAAAGAGTGCTATAACTAAAATAATACAGTGAAGGAAAAAAAAACTATGTGTGTAAATACAACATAGCAATTCAAATAATAATTATGAGGTATTAGTGTTAAAAATGTCAAGCGTATATATCTTCAAAAGTTCTTGTTATCTACATACCTATCTAATCCTAGTATAATTTCATTTGTTAAAAAAAGAAAGTAAAAAAATAATAAAAAATGTCATAGTAATTTAAGTCAAGGTGTGATTGTGTACTGCACTCTTCTTCTTCTTTTGTTTTATGGCCTCTGTGGCTAGCTTACCACAATTTTGCCAGTGTCAAGTGTATTAGTTTGATTGTCGCATAGCAACGTAAACAAACGAAATTTGGAAAGAAACGATGACTTTTCTATCAAAATTCTCCTGGAAAGTCTTTGACTAAATTACCAACCAACATTACCCCTCCATTTCAATTACTTACACTTGTGCTAAGTAAACAAGTTAAATTGGATTAACTGCCACCAAATTTACGCAATAAAACTTAAAATAATACGAGAAAAATAATTAAAATGGGAAGACCCATGTGGTTTTGACAAGATAGCCAAAGACAATCTGCACTCATAATTAATAAATAAATGTTGTCAATGTTCAATATGAAAAAGTAGTAGGTATGTCAAATATTTTGGTCCCTGTCACGGTCTAACATCTTCGTTAAACCATGACAGGGCCCATAAACGTTATCACCAGAATTGATGGCCACAGATTTTTTTAGTCACTCAGTCAGCTAGTGACTAATATATTAATACAGCCAGTTTCCGACTAGAGTAATCCTGTTTTATGTAATTGAAGTGCCAAGAGAATAACCGGTAACTGTAGCACATTCACAGCACTAGGAAAGTCATTACAAGTAATGATGTAATACTACTGTGTACAAGAAATGAATTAAACTGAATGTGTTGATAATCGTTTCACATGAGGACGTAACTACGGAACTTGGATGTATTTAGATTGATGACACTATTGATATAGTATTGATGGTCTAGTGGTAATGACCCCATCTTCCGATCCAAAAAATCTGAAGGTTCAATCCAGTCTTGCATCAATAGATTTTTCTTGTAGGTACTGAAATAAATTTTAATATATGGTACACAAAATTGTTACTTATTTAACATTTCTAAGTGCATTGTAATTGTGCCTAAGAAAAATATACGAATTGAATTAAGTTAAATATAATCTATTAGATAAAAATATCTGCGCATTATCAATGCTTTCATAACAGTGAAGGAAAACATCGTAAGAAAACCGGAATGTCCAAGAACTAAAAATAACTAATTATAAAAAAGGCATTCTGACATGTGGGCCAATTTGTTCTAAAACTTATAAATGTATGAGTTTATATATATTTTTTATGGCAACCAAGCGTACGGCCCACATTATGGTAAGCGGTTACCGTAGCATATGTACGCTTGCAACATCAGAGATATCACTTGCGTGTTACCACCCTGAGACGTGGAAAGTCTCATTAATTTCACCGGAAACCATATCCTTCAAACCGGAACACGGCAATGCAAGCATCACTGCTTGGCGGCAGAAATTGGTATTGAAATATCTTCTAAAATATAATCGAATATACCTTATATAATCTGCCTCCTCTGCCAATGATCGGTGGGTAACTTGTAACGGTACGCCGTTAGTGCCGAGTGTAGCTCCCGCGGGCTCAAGCAATACTTCTTGACTGCTTGCGTACTTAGTTTTACGTTCTTTAGCACTGAACTTTGTTGAAACTAGTGTTTAGTGTATATTTTTTTTTAGTGTATATTCAGTAGCAAGTGACGACTGAACTGGTTAACTGAACAGCCATACTACGTTGTTATTCTGTTAGGCCCTAAATAATGTATATTTCAGTTAATTTTTATTTTTAGACATACTTTATTTAGAGGAGCACTGGTTATCTAGACGTGAGATTTAAACCAGCCTTGCACCAATGAATTTTGCTGTTCAAAAAGTGTGCAATTGCCAACCAACTCTCATAACGGTGACGGAAATAATTGTGAGAAAATCGCCATGCTCAAGAACTAAGAATTCGAAACACATGTGCCATCCACCAATCTGCATTGGGTTCGCGTAGTAGATTAAGACCCAATCACTCTTGCTCGAGAGTTGGCCAGTGTCCCAGCTGTGGGAACATTAGAAATCTGTCGTGAAGATGATGAAAGCAGTGGGCGAATACCCGATTGAGAAGAAAAAGTTTGCATGTTCGATTCCCGGGTTAAATATTTGCATGATCTTCAAATCTTTGCTCTGTGTCTGGGTAGTAAGTTGTAGTCACGTGTAGAATACCCTCGATACAGAAAATCTAAGAGAAGAAATTTAGGTGAAGCAATGTTTTTTTATGGTGATTGTTGAATGTGTTGTAATAATATGTTATAGCCAGTAGCTAGTACCAAACTTTGTACGAACTACATATATTTGATCCGGGAGTTCTGGGTATTTTCTACATAATAAAAAATATATCTATCTATGTATTGTATTGTTTTAAGTATATATCAGTCATATAGTACCCATAATACAGCTCTGTTTAACAGCAGCTTACTTTGGGGCTAGATGATGCTGTGTGGATTGTCCAGCATTATTTATTTAGTCTGGTAAACTAGGCTGGCTAAGAAGATGGCCTAAGTGCTGGGCAAGCGTACTTCGTCTTAAAGTTATCAAAGCAGTGCAGCGTACGCGACATTTATTTCAAACGTAAAATAAGAATTAAAATCATACGGTAAGACTTTTATTTCTTACGTTGCTGGGTAATTTCTGGCGGAAATGATTGCTCGGTGGTATCGTTAAAAAGTTACTCACATACCTACCACACTTATCAAGCAAGCAAATGAAAACAATGCTCATACAAAGGTAGTTTAATTTTACATATATGCACAATCATGTTGAATTATTCAATTTTATTGTAACGGCTCTGTAATCTGAATAGCGATCTTTTGCTATTTTTTTTTAATCTTAAGGAATGTAAATAGATATTTTAATTTAAACATAACCTAATAATAGCAAGTAGCTGTACAGATATATATTTTAGCAAGATACTCAAATTCAAACGACGACGTGTTATTTAATCGGTTTTAATAATTATATTTATTTTGAAAAACGTACATAATTACATTACATACAAAATATATATGAAATAGTTGAGTTATCTAAAACCGTTACAAACGATCTATAGATAGCTCAACTTATCCAAATCACTACCAGACGGAAGCGTTCCCAACATGCTGGCTGCATTGCCACGTTGAATGGCAACGTTTCAAACTTAAAATAACTGTTCTAATGTATCTGAATGTAAATAAGTAATTAAACATTGATGACGTATTCAAACTAATGAGATTGCCCGTGGCACACCTAGGTGAACTAACAAGGTAGACCACGGGCAAGGACCGGAGATAGCTAACAACAAATAAATTGACACACATTACTAATGTTCTATACAGAAAACATCAACGCGCTTGCGTAGCTAGTATAAAACAATTTCTTAAAAGTAGTTTTGTATCGTTTCATTAAAAGCTAATAGTCAGCTTTTATTAGTTTTTTACTTGCTTACTTATAGTAAATAAAGTCAATGTTTTTAGATGCATTATAATTTTATTATGTAGGTACTAGATAACCGGCGCGGTTTCGCTCGCGTTATTTTTAAATATTTTCTGATCGTTTAAATCTTTCCTGGACTCGTGCAAATAATTTCAAGACTAAAATTAGTGAAATAGTTCCGTTCTCGAGTTTTAGCAAGACTAACGCACAGTAATTCGTTTTTATATATTATATAAAGATTTTTTATTAGCACGGTCTAATTATTAATAAATTTACATGTCATTATGGATTATGATTCACGGACCTTGATCAGTGGGCGAGTACCCAGTTAAGAAACGAGAGTTCGCGGGTTTGATTCTCGCTGCAGGATGTTTGCACGATCTGCAAATGTTTGTTTTGATCTAGGTGTACCATAGGGTCTTTACTATTTCTTTTTTCAGAATTTATGTTGTTATGTTGTACGTTAAGCTAAGCACTGTTCCGCGTAGTCACCATTTGGATGGGTGACCACTAGTGCAATGTCAACTGAGCTCTTTCATGTTTCGGCCTTCGGGCGACCTAATAACTCCGCCAGGGATAATAGGGGTTTACTCTTGCGGACTAAAGCGATAATCGTAAACCTCGATATCCTCTCAAACTCTAGATGATTATAAGTTTACTTGTTAAGTAAAGCCATATAAATCTTTTATATTTATGTTTTCAATGACATACTATCGCCGTTACATAATAATTATGTTATATTTCTAAGGTGTGTGATGTACAACCGGTTGAAATATCGAGAACAGTTTGTCAAGTAGATATTTTATTAGTTTCCTTATTTTTATTGATGAATAAATTTCAATTACATAATATTATGCAGTCTAAATTTTGAATAAAAAATATATAAAAAGGCCGGTTTATATCTAGCTCAACATAGTGTTGCCATTCAACGTGGTAATGCTGCTAGATTGCTCGGAAATTTTGTTGTTGGGAACGTTTCCGTCTAGTAGTGTTTTAGATTAATTGAGCTATCTATATATCGTTTGTAACGGTGTTTCTAGATAGCTCTACTGTTTCATATGTATTTTGTATTACCTAATTTAATATAAACAAACGTAGTTAGTGCATGTTGTTGTATAAATAAATAGATTTAGCGATAAGATATCTTATAGAGTTACAAATGATTTTAATCATTAACTAAACCACCAAATAAATGCATGCAATGCCAAAAAAATATTTGGTAAGGATCCAAATCTCTTTCAATAATTAAAGATACATTATCAAAAACCATTCTAAGCCTTATTTTCTTGTTACAGGTAAACCAACAAAACATGCCAAGAACATTACAAAACTGTGTGTGACGCGAGTGACGAAAATGCAAATAGCACGTTGAGTGCAAGTGAACTGATAAAAAATTATCAAAATGTGTTCCGCCAGAATTATAATTTTGCTGATTGTGGCAGCAATAGCAAAAGAGAATTTATGTAAGTATTTTTTTATACCCCGTTATTATTTATCTAATACAATCTTTGACTACAGTGAATGTTAATCGTAATAATGAAACACCTATCAAGTATTACAATACTCTTTACCTAAGTTTTTAGAAATGTTATGTAAAATTATAAATAATAATTCATTAAATGATATAACTTTTTAAACAACGCTTACATTTACATTGAAATAACGCATCAAACTAGCGAACTATGCAAAACGACCACAAATATGTAATACTAACAAATATTATGTGAATATCATGGTTACATAACAACTAATTCCACCATAACAACTCCAAACATAGCCGCGTAATAATGAAAAACTTAACCCTAAACTGAGGTTTTACTGCTTTTTTATTCGTGTAATTATTCGTAAGTGATGAATAATGTTACGAATAATTACGGTTAGTTCAAAAGATCAATGTAAACCGCTTTCTTAACTTTCCCCAGCAATTTGAGTTGAAAAAATATGATTTGTTGCAATGATACAGCACAGTCTGTTGTTGTTTTAAACTTTGGAATTATAAGATTGTACGTATATAGGCGTTTTATGATTCGTTTAGAAGATAAACTGCATTTATTTGACTAAAATGGGCGAGTTTGTAATGTGGGAACATAATTGTTGTCGCGGTGAAGTGAAATTTGACTTACTTTGAAAGTGTTTTATGATTTCTTTTCCTATGGTTTCTTCTCTTGTAGATTTGCAGGAATTGTGTAAAAGAGAAACTTTAAATTGTACTAGTTAATAGTAAACTGTCTTTTTTTAACTACCTCAGCGCCGCGATGGGCGATTGCTCGGATGGAAAGTATAGGTTACGGGTTTGATTCTAGCTGCGGGACAAATTTTAGCATGATTATATATTATTTATTTGAGGTTTAGGTGTTGTGGTACTAACATTCGTGTTGTATAAAAATGTTCCTCCGTACGATTTTGAAAACTAACCTCTTAAGTAAGTAAGTAAGTTCGTACGATTCAGTGGCCAACTCTAGTGACAGAGTTTCTAGGCCGCCCAAAAGCCTTTGTCATGGCCTAACAACAAGAGACAGGCTGCTTAACGTGCCCTCCAAAGCACGGGAGCGCTCAGTTGCAAATGCCACTGGCGGTCACCCATCCAAATGATGACTACGCGGAACAGTACTTAACTTCGTTGACCTGATAAGAACAACTTAGCCAGCTACGTCACGAGCGCTCCTAACCTCTTAAAAAGCTAACACGATCTATCAAAACAGCGTTCGAGTATTCCAGCACTGTGTTGCACTTACAAGTATTAACCAAACTTTTCCAAAGTTTGTAGAGCAGAAAACAAAATGCAGGTTCAAGTCATTACTCCGCAACTGGTGGTTAGCATCAAAACAAGCTCACAAGCGGGTCACCCGTTTGCGGTTCAGTTCGGAGATATGCGTGTGACACGCCATCTTCATGTAGAGTGAAGCATTGAAGCTGTTTCAAGGGCATTTGCACTGTTATAATTTAAATTGTAACAACATTATGTGTTTTTCAAAATAAAAAAAGTAAAATACTCAAAGAAAGACATTTTTTACAGCCAGCCCCATTTATCCCTAAATTAAACAAAACTTATACTAAGGGAACCAAATAATTGATCGATTACACAAATAGTGTTCTTTGTAAGTACTTATAATAAATACCCAGACACAAAAAAAAAAAGTTATTCATATATTATTTTTAATAAATAAATAAATATAAATAATGTTGGACAATCCACACAGCATCATCTAGCCCCAAGATAAGCTACTGTTTAAACAGAGCTGTGTTATGGTACTAGATGACTGATATATACTTAATACAATACAATACATAGATAGATATTTTTTATTATATATAGAAAATACCCAGAACACCCGGAACAAATATTTGTAGATCGTACAAACATTTGACCCGAGGCGGGAATGGAACCCGCAACCTCCGCGTCTCAGGCGGTCCTGCGCCCGCTGCGCCACACCGGTCGTCAGAGATAAGCTGACGATAAAAGGAGACAGTTCTCAAGTTGACGCGTACCTATATTTTTTTTCTAGCTCTACAAATAATTATGTAAAATGCCCATATATGTTTCATAATTTTTGTAAATCTTAGAATTATATATAAACTACCAGCTGACCCGTACGGTTTCACTCGCGTTTTTTTCTCGCAATTTTGCATATTTTCTCACCGTTGAAACTTACCCTGGACTCATAAAAACATTTCAAGAATGTAGCCAAATCTGTCCAGCCATTCTCGAGATTTAGCAAGATTATCGCAAAACAGTTTATTTTTATACATTATGAAAGATTGCGCACGAGCTTATCTTCAAGATAGACATAATATTACGGTAAATCATAGTTATTATTACATTGTCTAAAGAAATCCACAATAAGAACGGTTAAGAGATGATGCATCTCCGCGCAATAACATTGCTTTATTTACTCGTAGCTTCTATTGTTTTTTTTTTTTTTTTATACAACTGAAGTGGCATCCAAGCGTACGGCCCACAAGATGGTAAGCGGTTACCGCAGCCTATGAACGCTTGCAATACCAGAGGTATCACTCGCGGGTTGCCACCTTGAGGCTAAGATCGAAAGCCTCATGTGCCAGTAATTTCACCGGAAACCATACCCTTCACACCGGAACACAGCAATGCGAGCATAACTGCTTGGCGGCAAAAATAGGTATGGTGGTAGTCCTTCCCCGGACGAGCTCTATCACATAGAACTCTACTACTCTTCTTCGTTATTGTATAAATTTAACACTTATAAGAAACGCAATTTTACCGGCTATAAGTATTTCCTTTACTTCCTTAAACTGTATCAGTGAACAAAGACTATGGTAAATTGGAAAGACACATTAGCTAACATAGACTTAAAGCATTATTATGAATATTAGATAATTAGACATATTTTCTTATCAAAAGTGAAACAACATTTTTTTCTAACTGACGATTGACTTCCTAAAAAGCTAGAGAAGACATAAATGTCAATCAAGTTTTTATGGGATACTCTCATTAGTTCTATAGGACTGTGACGTCATACTCGTATATCTACCAGTTGCCAAGTTTAATTTAAAAATAAAATATTAAAATAACTCACAATATTTTTTTATTTTTTTTATATTACTAAAATTAAATATTAAATTTTATAATAATATTTATTCAAATATTAATATTAAAACCCTCTATTATGTAATATGAATATGAATGCGTATAAAAGAGAAACTTAAACACCTGTAAGTGTTAAAAACATAATTCATTATCATGTCATGCGAAATCAATCAATGTTTTTACGTGAACTGTTGCGTGTCATTAAAATTGGTAGGAGCGTGTATATTATTTCACAAGAAATTGATAGATTCAGGCGTTACTTTGCGAAAATCCATTACAAAATAAAAAACAGACGAAAAATCTCTAGTACTATTCCGCTTAACCTTTTAACTGATGAGGTTACACAAATACCGCAGTTAACCTCAAAAGAAAAATATCGACACGTGTTTCATCCCTTCACGGGACATCCTCAGGACCATCGACTTGTTCTCCGGCAGACGTGTTGCTCCGTCGAGCGCTGGAGCCAAAGTCTTTGGCTCCAGCGCTCGCTGAATAGTTGCATAGTTGCTCGCTAAATAGTTGCTCAGCTGAATAGTACTAGAGATTTTTCGTCTGTTTTTTATTTTATTTCACAAGAAAACAAACAGAATAATAAGATCAAGTATTGGTAATATAGCTATAACTTTAAACCATTCAATTCAATTTATTTATTTATTGACAATCATTACATCGTTTTCGGTACAATATCGTACAACATTATAAAGTCAGAAAATCAAAATCAAAATATTAATGCCGCCAAGCAATAATGCTTGCATTGCTGTGTTCCAGTGTGAAGGGTATGGTTTCCGGTGAAATTACTGGCACATGAGGCTTTCGATCTTAGCCTCAAGGTGGCAACCCGCGAGTGATACCTCTATTATTGCAAGCGTCCATAGGCTGCGGTAACCGCTTACCATCTTGTGGGCCGTACGCTTGGTTGCCACTTCAGTTGTATAAAAAAAAATATATAATTAGTAGGTATTGCAAGCGACCATTTTCATAGTCTACGGTATCTGATAACCATCAGGTAGGCCGTATGGTTCGCCATATAATTATTCTATTAGAAGATAATGTTAAACATGTTTTTGTGTAAAGCTCACGAACTTTGTGCTCATCGCGCAAAAAGTCGTGGCTCACGTCCACGACCAATGTCACTAAATAAAAGCTTACAATGACATTCTTGTGAAATTTCACCTTGTTCGTTACTTTGTTTAATGTGGAATGAAACTATTAAATTTAGTTTGTTTTTTTTTCTTTAAACTACTGGGTGAGTGTTTGAGTGGTGGCCGAGAAGTGGCTACAGAAACGTCGGTTGTCCGTTGGCGAGATGGGTAGACGATATAGTGAAAGTCGCGGGCCGTAAGTGGATTAGATTAGCACAGGATCGTGGTAGATGGCACAAACTAAGGGAGGCCTATACCCAGCAGTGGGTGAAGTCAGACTGTGGATGATGATGATGATGATGAAACTACTGGGTTAAGGAGTGTCGTGTTTTGGTATTTAATCAAGAGCAACGAAAAAGTGGTCCGTCCACCAGAGAGCTTTAAAGCTCATTTACACGTTTCAATAAATGCATCCAAGAACCGCTTGTTCAATCGATTTCAGAACAAATATTTGACACTTTGCTGCAAATACAATTTGACAAAGCAATTCTTGCATGCAGTTATTATTATTGAACCGTGTAACAGGCCTTTATCCATAAAGTAAAAATAGTCAAAGTCAAATGAGTATAAGGATCACTTAAAAAAAAATGTTCAAGGATTTAAACTAAACAAATGTTACAATAGGTAAGTATATTATACGAAGGCTTCCTAAAAAACTTTCATAAACGTTGTTAACAACATAATAAGCCAGTAAAAGCGTCCCAGAATTAGTATTATAATGAGAAAAAAATGCCAGAAGCTTCGGAAATGACAATGCAATAAACAAACATTAATATCTGAAGAAAATACAATAGACTGTACGCATTTCTTTATGGATTCATTTATTGAGAAAGCGGTATATCGGCGCCGATAAACTGGCAGAAAAACATCACTGACAATAAAAAGTAAGTTTTTACTGACAACCTCAGTGGGGCCTGGTTGAGAAATAAACTTGTGGATAAATTCCTGATTCGGGACAAAAGTCTGCAAATATTGCTTACGAGTATTATTATCACACAGTATTTGTATAGCTTATTTAAACACAATAAGTTAAAAAAATATCAAATTATGTCACTTAATTTTGACTAATACTGCTAGCTAATATTAATAGCTTATTTACTTTATCGTTTCAAAACGTTAAAATAAAAAAAATGATTCTTATACACATGTAAAACGCTCGTTTGTTATAAACTAAAGTTTCGTGTTTCTAGGCTCTGGTCAACGTTTCGTTGTAGTAGGTGGCAACCTGCTTTCTTAGTAAAAGCAATCTATTGTTCGTTCCGGTAAGTAAGACACTTCTCACGGTTCAGTGCGGGATAATTCCTTCACTCACTTTAGAACTTACAACCCTGAGAACAAAGTATAAATTAGCTTATCATAATGCAAAGAGATGCTGGTAGAATCATAGCCCACTTCGGTAAAGCGATGACACGCTGGTTCTTTCTTAGCTTATTAATTTGTTTAGGTTAGTGAAATCCATGGGACACTTTTCTATTGATGTTTAGTGCAATATTTGACGATAAAAAACAGACGAAAATGGATTTCCGCAAAATAACGCCTGAATCTATCAATTACTTTACAATATTTGACATTGAAGGTGAATGACCTTTCATAACATTGCAGATGCAAATGCATTTAGAACGTTTAAAAAAACAAAAATTAAAAATAAGAAAGAATTAGTACTGCCGAATACAATAATAAATCCCTTCTTCTTCTTTTATGGACTCTGTGGCTTATTTGCCACAATTCTGCCAGTGTCAAGTGTATTATTTTGGTTGTCGTTTAGCAACGTAAACAAATAAAATTTAGAAAGAAATAGTGACTTTTCTTTTAAAATTCTCTTAGAAAGTCTTTGACTAAATTACCAACCAACATTACCCCTCCACTTCAATTACTTACACTTGTGCTAAGTAAACAAGTTAAATTGGATAAACTGCCACCAAATTTACGCAATAAAACTTAAAATAACACGTGAAAAATTATTACCCATGTCGCTTTGACAAAATAGCCAAAGACCAAGATAATGTAAGCACTACGTTTAAAAGACAATCCGTATAAATTACAAACATTATTTCGATCAAGTGACAGGACGACTTTGTGAGTCACAAAGTCGTCCTGTCACTTGATCGAAATAATTTTTGAGTGAGTAATTGTGTCATAATATCTGCGAAGGTTGCCATTGGCATGCCATGCTAACCCATCAATGTAAAAGTGTTCGCCCGGAGAAATAACGCAACCAAGTCTATTTCTGCCGCCAAGCAGTGATATTTTGATTGCTGTGTTCTGGTTCTAAGGGTATAGTTGCCAGCAAAAAACTGGCACATGAGACTTTTGGAACATCTTAGAAAAGCAATGCGCGGGAACAATGTCAAAAAGTTACAGAAATTCGTCGTAAGTATTGGCAAGTAAATAGGTCATAGCTGAAGGTCAAAATGCGTATTAGTTATTGCTCATTATGCGTTTTAGTCGTCTGGCGTAAACGTCATTCCACGTATTGGCATTTGACTTAATATGTCATTATGCGTATTGATTATTCTGAAAATTGGACGGATTGTCTTTGGCTATCTTGTCAAAACGACATGGGTCTTCCCATTTTAATTATTTTTCTCGTGTTATTTTAAGTTTTATTGCGTAAATTGGGTGGCAGTTTATTCAATTTAACTTGTTTATTTAGCACAAGTGTAAGTAATTGAAATGGAGTGGTAATGTTGGTTGGTAATTTAGTCAAAGACTTTGCAGGCGAATTTTAAAAGAAAAATCATCGTTTCTTTCCAAATTTTGTTTGTTTACGTTGCTAAGCGACAATCAAACTAATACACTTGACACTGGCAAAATTGTGGCAAACTAGCCACAGAGGCCATAAAACAAAAGAAGAAGAAGAAGAAGAAAATTGGACATTTCGCGTCTAAGTGTTTGGACTGCTCTGGTATTGCAAGCCTCCTTAGGCTACGGTAATCTTACCATCAGGTGGCCAGGCTTGTTTGAAATTCATGTAGTATTAAAAGCATGATGTGAGTTTGATTTTGCAACTGATAAAGGACAGAATGTGCTATTTTCATGCCTAATTTGTCTCTGATATTACGAAGTTCTAGACTTGCCGCCAAGCAGTAATGCTCGCATTGCTGTGTTCGAAGTTCGGTTCGAAGGGTATGGTTTCCGGTGAAATTACAGGCACATGAGACTTACCATCTAAGGTCTCAGGGTGGTAACACGCAAGTGATATCTATGATGTTGCATGCGTACATAGGCTACGGTAACCGCTGACCATCAAGTGGGCCGTACGCTTGGTTACCACTTTAGTAGTATAAAAAAAAAAAAAAGACTTCGACATTAGAAGGATTTTAATTTAGATTAATGGGAGGAGTTAAGTATTTTAAATGATTGGTGGAAAGAGCAATGATGATCGATGTGGCGCAGCGGGCGCAGGTCCGCCTTCGGCGCGGAGGTTGCGGGTTCGATTCCCGCCTCGGGTCAAATGTTGTACGATCTACAAATACACTCGAGAGCAATGAATCCGGGTCACTCAAAGAATCCAAAAAATCTCGGAAAGTAAGAATGCTAGGTTAATGCAATAAATTGTATTTAATAGACAATTTAATACTCCTTAAATGAAAGTTAAAAAAATATGAGTCACCATACATTTTATTTACACAAAATTACATAATGAAAAAAAACTGCTGATCTCTCCTTAAAACAAAAATAGGAAACATGAAATTTTTGAACTTTATGACGATTTTCTTGAATTTCAATACTTCGTATTACCTCCTCGTGCTTCCATTACTGCGTTTACGCGGTTTGGCATGCTGTACACCAAGTTCCTCATACGATTTTGGGGAATATTCTCCCATTCCTCTGTGAGAGCAATTTTGAGCTCAGGGAGCGTGATTGGGGGAGGGTTTCGTTGTTTTACGCATCTCCCTAGCTCGTCCCAAGCATGCTCGATCGGGTTGATATCCGGGCTGCGCGCTGGCCACTCCATACAAGTAATGTTCATCTCTTGAAGGTAGTCATTCACAATCCTACCTGTATGAGGTCGGGCATTGTCATGCATAAATATAGCATCCTCACCCAAATTGACCATAAATGGACCAACGTGTTCGTTGAGGATTTCTTCCACATATCTTACGCTAGTTAAAGAGCCGTTTTCTATGATCACCAGCTCTGTGCGACTTTCAGAGGAAATTCCGGCCCACACAAGTACAGACCCACCACCGTAGGCTACTTTTTCTTCGATGCATGCTTGCTTGAATCTTTCCCCTGGTCTTCTATACACTCTGTGTCTTCCATCGTGCTTGTAGAGCATAAATTTTGATTCGTCGGAGAACATAACATAACATTCTTACTTTCCGAGATTTTTTGGATTCTTTGAGTGACCCGGATTCATTGCTCTCGAGTGTATTTGTTCCGGGTGTTCTGGGTATTTTCTATATATAATAAAAAATATCTATCTATGTATTGTATCAGTCATTTAGTAGGTACCCATAACACAGCTCTGTTTAACAGCAGCTTACCTTGGGGCTAGATGATGCTGTGTGGATTGTTCAGCATTAACTAATTAACTAAAAACTGAATTGGGTGTGAAATTTGAGGGATAATTGATAAGTCCGATAGTGAATCGTGACTCTTTTGCATTTTATTTCATTTAGCATCAATGGTAGCCACATGAGAGCCATCACATTTAATTGGTAGCTATTGGCTAATAAATAGTTTTATGCAGATCTTCAGTAATCCGATAATGAATTATGAATTTTTTGCATTTTATTTAATGTCTTTTAGAGTAGTAGAGTTCTTTGTGATAGAACACGTCCGGGGAAGTATTACCACCATACCTATTTCTGCCGCAAAGCGGTAATGCTCGCATAGCTGTGTTCCGGTGTGAACGGTATGGTTTCCTGTGAAACTACTGGCACATGAGGCTTTCGAACTATGCCTCAAGGTGGCAACCCGCGAGTGATACCTCTGGTATTGCAAGCGTCCATAGGCTGCGGTAACCGCTTACCATCTTGTGGGCCGTACGCTTGGTTGCCACTGCAGTTGTATAAAAAAACAAAAATGTAACATCAATATGTGTGAGCCATCACATTAAATTAGTAGATATTGGCTAATAAATAGTTTTATGCAGATCTTCAGTAATTACCCATCAGACTTCGCAATTTGCGATATAGCTCTCGTAATTACAACTAATAATTAACATTTAACTGTCATAGCTTTTAACAGATCAATCAACATTATTAGACGATTCGCTGACATAGAGTTTTGATTCTATTTCGATTAAAATTATAATATATTTTTATTAAATCGTTGCGTGAATGGCTAAGTCAATGATATAGTTTTCACTAAAACGAGATATATTTTATTACAATCATTATCATAATCATCATTATCAGTCAATAAGTCCAACGCCCACTGCTTGACAGGTCTTCCCCAAAGAGTGCCATGATGACAGATATTGAGCCTTCACCATCCACCGACTTCTTGCCGTTTTTGTAATCGGTTTATCGAGTGGGGGGCCGTCCTTTGTATTTCAATGCGTTGCTGTCAGCTATATGGCCTGCGTGCTGCCACTTCTACTTGTTTATTCTAAGAGCTATGTCGGTGACCTTGGTTCTTATCATATTATGGTTTTATCTAAAAATAAAATTCACAAATCATGGTAAATATCCCGTTTTTAATTAATATTAAATTAACGCTAAACCAATCAACATAGATATCCAGCCAGACTTATAGGCTGATGATAATGATAATGTATGGACTTGGTTTTGAAATCGAGTTTGCTAGCGAGGCATTGATGAAATTAGTTGTGCAATAAACGGTCGAAAGATATCAATTCCTAACATATCAACTCATCAACTCCATTTCGGTTGCAAAACTGCCAATAATACTGCCATGCTATAAATGTTGTAAACCATTTTATAACAGGCATAATAGCACTGATAAATACTGCAATTTGTAAGTGGAACTGCAACGCAGTTTCGAAACGGCAGCCTAGTTGTATTGAACTAGGTATTTCATATTCATATTTTACACTTGAATAAATTGAAAGTGGCATGAGCACTAGTGGTGGTGAACCCGCTTTCTGGTCCTAGGTCGTGAGTTTAGAAAATAGAAATAGAAATTTCTTTATTGTCATAGGTGAAACACGTAAAATATAGTACAATTTAAATACATAGATTAAAGGAACAGGCTATGACTCGTCATTTATTTGATTGAACGACAATGTTCTTAAACCCACCTATTCGCTCGCTGTAAAGTGGCAAAACAATATTATTTTATGTCAAAAGAAAAAAAAATATTTATCTTAATCTTATCTTAAAATGCAAAATGCCAGTGATCTCAAACGGTGCAGGAAATCATCGTGAAAAAATCCACATGTCCAAGAATAAGAATGTTCAAGATTTTACCTCTCGCTTGCGAGTAAGCCAGTGGGAATATTAGAAGGCTGACCATGATGATGTATTGAAATTCGTTGAAGTCAAAAAGAAATGATATTTAAATTTCATATACGTAAAGTAAAATGGAATGGAAATACCAATTTATCCATTTATTTTTCTAAATTCAGGTACCAATAAGCTTGTAGTGATGAAATGATCAGTATTTAGTATTCAGTAAGTTTATTCACAAAAGACATGGTACATTTTACATTAGGTGGAAAATATAAATTATAGAGCTGCATATCTCGCCCGAGTACAGGCACGTGAACATCAGAATTATTAAGTACACATTATATTGAAGTTATTAATTCATTTAAAAAAATTGAACACGTAAATATTAAGTTACAATAAATGAATTACCAAAATCTGAATTAAATGTCATTCACAATATCTACCTATTTGAAATTTGGTGTCACTTGATTCATACATTTGTCAACTAATTTAGATTGCTAAGTATACATGCACAGATAACTTTTATTAGAGAATGTCAAAAGTTAAATTAATAATGTCATGATCAGACATACTACATACATAAAATTCTAATGATGATGAAGAATATTAATTTTGTGCTCTAAGATACAACACAAACAAGAAAAAATACGAACTGCACATAAGTTTTGATTTAGCTACGAGTAAGTTTGCCTCCGGAACATAGATTATACACAGACAAAGCTTTATAAATCTCAACGTTTAAACATTACTACCCATTTATAACAGTAAGCCATTGAAGCGAGACAAGTCCAGCAATATATTGAACACCTTAGTTTCCTATCTCGTAGCGCTCAGGTCGTTGCCACCGGCAAAAACACAGGAACGTTCCCGACCAGAGTAACGTGCCGCAACGCAAGTGCCACTAGTGATGGTACCACTACTGGCTGCAGTCCTTTTTCATAAATAAAATACCGCAAGACTGAACCAAGACTCACTATAATTTTAATAGCCGATTGACGTCCATTGCTGAATATAGGCTTCCCCAAAAGAGCGCCACGACTAATTTTTAAGCCTTCACTATCTACCGACCTCCTATTCAAGACTAAAATTTGAATATTTTGAATACTTGAACTATTTTTTTATGTTAGCCATGCTGTACCCAATATTATCCAGCAATTTTTTTTCTGTGTTTGAAAATATATTAGTTAACACTTTTCTATTAACACTTATGTATTGTATTAACACACACACTAATGTCTGATTGATAAGTCTCTTTGTTTTACAGTTTTAAAATTACCTTTGCTAATTAAATATAATGTCTAATTAGACCTAATCTGAATCAGAGAAACTATTTGTACTTGAGAATTAATTTTCATGACTGGAATATTATGACTGGATTTATATTTATAACAAAACACTTTCAAGAGTAGTAGAGTTCTCTGTGATAGAGCTCGTCCGGGGAAGGACTACCACCATACATATTTCTGCCGCCAAGCAGTAATGCTCGCATTGCTGTGTTCCGGTGTGAAGGGTATGGTTTCCGGCGAAATTACTGGCACATGAGGCTTTCGATCTTAGCCTCAAGGTGGCAACCCGCGAGTGATACCTCTGGTATTGCAAGCGTCCATAGGCTGCGGTAACCGCTTACCATCTTGTGGCCACTTCAGTTATATAAAAAAAAAAACTTTCATTTAGAAATAATAAAAAAATTAATTCTTTTTCTTTGAACTTTTTGTTTTATGCCGGGAACTGTTATTAAAAGTAATATCTTTCGTAAAAAAATCTGTAAATAAGGTAAAGATTATTTAGTATAGATTTTTCGAGACTACTTATTTTCCCATCACTACAAATGTGCCATAGACGCATGGGAACATTCGACACGATGATTATTAAAGCGAAAAAATTGAGAATTCCGTAGAACGCGTCCGCATTCTTCAATAGGAAACAGAGAAATGCTTCTAACTTCCTCTGCTATTGTTGAAAAACTAAGCTATTCATAGGAAACAGTTTGTAAAAGCTACGTAACTAATGTCTATAAGAAAATTGCCATTCAAATACAGTTCCTCAACCAACATAACTGACTGATTAACAATTGTGAAACTGAAAACAGATTGTGCTATTTTAGAAATATTTTTGTAAATATTTGTCTCGCAGCAGGATTCGACCCCGCAACCTCATCACACCAATGCCAAAGCTTGTATGTTCGTATTTTTGTTCTTACTTAACTCTACAACGGCTAAACGTATTAAAGCAACTGAACACACATTTTTGTATTTTTAAATGCAAAAGCTGGCATAGATCGATGTTGACTCAATCACACCAGAACGGCTGAACGGATCTGAATGAAATTGACACAAAGATAGGTTATAGTCTGGAATAGCACATGGGTTTCTTTTTTACCGAAAAATATGTGGTTTTGCACACATATTTCCGCGCATACGAAGTTGCGAACAAACTTTTGGTATTGGAATATTACAAATGATATGACCTGGATTAACATAAACTACATTTTAATCTTGAATAATTGACTGTCTTTCTTGTGAGACCTCTTGTGGGATAGCATACACTACTATGTTTGATACGAATAGTGAATCCCGCAATTAAAACCACAAGACGCAGCTAGTATTATAATATTTCTAATAGTTTTTAGGCAAAATTATAGTATTTTTTATCAATAAGTAGCTACTTTAGTCAAAAATAATTACCTATTTCAACTCGACAACACGGATATAGTGAGAAGGCTCAAAAGGACTAAACCTTTTGAGCTAGTAGTGTAAAATCAATAGTGACTCTAATACAAAGTGTAAAACATATTATAATGAACACATGAACAAAGTGCTTCCCCTTAATAAATACGAGACAGTAAGAAAAGTACCAATGGACACATTCTTAGCAACTAATTATTTTATAATACTAGGTCAACTTGAAATTACTCATTAGCCTAAACGTAAGGCTAGATTGTAATAATATTGAGTACATTATTTTAAAATGTATTCATAAAAAAATAAAAAAAAAACTAAGGGTGAATTCGTCGATCATCTGGAATAACTATTCCGCGAAATAAGAAATGTCAAATACAAGGAAACTGTCAGTTTACTCTCAAAACTACGTTTTACTCGGAGAATAGCGCCTATTCGAGTTTGGTCGAATACAACCTGAGTTATTATCATAGTTTTTTTTTTTTACTTAGAATAGGCTAACGCTTGACCACTATCTCGCCTCGTACTTATTTTTGAAAATGTATTCCTATTTCCTTATAATTTATGACATTTTAATTTCGCTTTTGTCTCTATTTAAATTCTAAACGATAATTAAAATTAGTATAGATTTAAAATATTGCATTGATGTATAATTATTAGAACTAAGTAAACTGCTGGTACCTAATACTAACTTGCAACGCCCTTACAGGGTCCATGTACTCACCTGCAGCATTATCATTAAGTTACACCTAAGCTGAATACATTGTCCGGTTTGAAGGGTATGGTTTCCGGTGAAATTACAGGCACATGAGACTTTCCATCTAACGTCTCAGGGTGGTAACACGCAAGTGATATCTATGATGTTGCATGCGTACATAGGCTACGGTAACCGCTGACCATCAAGTGGGCCGTACGCTTGGTTGCCACTTCAGTGGTATAAAAAAAAATATAAAAAAAATTGTACATTGAGCATGAAATAAATGAAATGAAATGAAATGTTAACAGTGCGATATAGCGACGACGTGGTCTACGGTGGAGCACGCTTGCCTAGAAGATACCTATTTACTCGTGATTTGAAAACACCCATGTTGTAATTATCATAGTAACTTGCGAATGGTACATTTTTGTAACCATTATCTATACTTATTAGTTTTTCAACGAACCAGCAATTAAAAAGTTGCAGCCGTTATGTAAGGGGGTTCCATTCTAGTAATCACAGAACAATAATTGCTATAACAAAAATATATTGCATGCGTGATCTTCAAATTAATGAATGTTGATTTTTATCGGACCGTCCCACGAGGCTACAACCGGAAAAGCTAGATGTTTTTGATTATTTTATTTATTTATTTTTGAAATGCAAATCCCACACAAGGAGTAATTGGCTTGTGGAGCGTGGAGCATCGGATTTGATAATATATTTTTTTATACCATTAAAGTGGCAACCAAGCGTACGGCCCACTTGATGGTAAGCGGTTACCGTAGCCTATGTACTCTTGCAACATCATAGATAACTCTTGCGTGTAACCCTGAGACGTTAGATGGAAAGTCTCATGTGCCTGTAATTTCACCGGAAACCACACCCTTCGAACCGGAATGTAGCAATGCGAGCATTACTGCTTGACGGCAGAAATAGGTGTGGTGGTAGTCCTTAGCTAGACGAGCTCTATCACAAAGAACTCTACTACTCTAATATTATTGAATGTTTGGAAAACAACAATTTCTCATCACTCTCATTCCTCAAATTTGGAACCCTACTTCTAATGTAGGGTGCACTAAGATTAATTAAGATGTAATTCCTAAAATTTTACTCCTAAAAGACGCAACGAGAATAATGTATTTTGTATGAAGGAAAAACTCACGACACGAAAGAAAAAAAACAAGGATCGACTAACATTCGTGTTTAAATTGTCAGGTGTAAATCGTACTTTAATAGATGTTTTAATACTCTACATTGCCAGGTGTAAATCGTGCTTTATTTAAATTAGTTCATTGAATGGTATCACTGGCCACGGCGGCCGCGGTGTGACCACTTTCGTTTTTTCTACGACTGGTTTTGTAATTACATGAAATGAGCGCATCCGTTTTTTTCAATAGGCTCTACATTACGTAAGTATTTATTACAACCTTCTACGATTTTACTCCACGGAACATAATCAGGTTATGCAGGCTTTTATATTTTTCTCTTAAGAAACTTTTGGTAAAACAGGATTCAAGATTCAATATATTTATTTGCTTAAAATAAGTGTTACATTATTATAGTATTAGAGTCTTTTTTTTTTTATACTACTGAAGTGGCAACCAAGCGTACGGCCCACAAGATCGTAAGCGGTTACCGCAGCCTATGGACGCTTGCAATACCAGAGGTATCACTCGCGGGTTGCCACCTTGAGGCTAAGATCGAAAGCCTCATGTGCCAGTAATTTCACCGGAAACCATACCCTTCACACCGGAACACAGCAATGCGAGCATTACTGCTTGGCGGCAGAAATAGGTATGGTATATTATTTAAACAAAACGCTTATCGAATCACGAGCGTTCGCGTACAATTACGTTCACATTCGTAAATAATTACGCAACAAGTCCATGTACTTTGAATATTTTTACGTACGTTACAATACTACATACGTCTTGTAACTAGTACAATAGTAAAATCATTTATTTGAGTTGTCGGTCAATGACCGGTCAATAACCAGTCATTGACCTTTGATTACAACATTAAGTAATGATATCATACTTATAGCTGTATGTATGAAAAGCCCCGCGACCTTGTCTGCGTTGAATTTTTATTTAAACTTCATATTCAGCGTCTAGGAGTTTAATTTTGGGATTTCTTATCTTAGCCCACCCCTACAATAATAAAGAAGAAATATTCTTTCCAAGTTTCATGTTTCTAGGACTCATGACTGAGCGTTGATCTGCCAGTCAGTTACGTAAGCCTTTTATATTTATATACGTTATTTTTTTGCTTTGGCAGCTTTTTTCAAAGTTATTGCCATGACAGAAGCCTTTGTGTGGCCTAAAAACTCTGTCACCAGATTTGGCCACTGACACATACGAACTTATTTTTTGAAACTTTTGTTTTTCAATCATTCATCTTACAGATGTGCTGTTATACTGATAATATTATTTCTCTCTAATAAATGTGTGTGTAATGTGTAATAAATGTAATGTAATGTAATAATGTAACTTAGATAGTTGCAAGTTGTGAATAAACAAGTATCCAAACGATGGGTGTGGTGCTGTAGAAATGGAAACTGTCATAGGTCAGGGACCGCTCCGTTAGATACTTATAGAAATGTGGAGTGGAGGGAGCGACCTTGCAGTTACCACAGACGTAGTAGGTAAACAGCAGTTTATGAATGACTCGGCCAATAGTAATAGGATCATCGTTCGACAATGAGAGTTATGCGGTGGGCGAGAAGCGAAAGTAAAATATGTTGCCCGGTTTAGAAGCAAGTTTTTTTCTTTTTATTACATAAGGTTGCAGCTTCGATCCCCGCTGCGGAACAAAAGGTTTGCATATTAATGTTTGTGCGAGTTCGATTCCCGCTTTGGGACAAATGTTTGTACGATCTGCAAATATTTGTTCCGGGTGTTCTGGGTATTGGAATAAAAAATACTATCTACGAGTATGTATTGTTATATTGTACCCATAATTATAACCAAGTTCTGCTTAGCTTGGGATGATGATCTACTCTTATTGGACATGGACGAAGGAGTCTATCTTCCCACAACACAGGTTTACCTAAGGTGGGAGATAGTGGTATAATACTTACTATTATTATATGTGCTCAAAATTGTCCACCTACAAATTGTAATTTTAATGTAAGACAACTTGTTTTGTTGTCGTTTAAATAAATAAATAAAAAAAAATGCTGTGTGGATTGTCCAGCATTATTTATTTATTATCATTGATTTGAGTTGGAAAATATTATGTAGTGTTACTTTAACTTTACGAAATGGTGATTACCTAATAGTAGAATGTTAGTGAACCTCAGTATAAAACTAATATAGACAAAATGAACTAAATTATTTAGGTAAAATGTGTTAAAAATAATATACCTTTTCCAAATTTTAATAGTGATTTTCTAATAGTATACGTGAGTGAATCTCAGTATAAAATTGATATAAGCAAAATAAATAACAGGTAATTTTGACCTAATTAATATGACACCCTACATTCAATTATTAATTAGGTATTAATGATTATCTAATTATCTAGACCCCTGCAAAAGACCAGGGCACGGCTCAATGCTGCGTGAAACAACTCCTTTGCTTTTGAAGTAGGCAGTTGTGTCGTAAGACGTTTGATGAGTCCAAGGATAATCTACTAGGAAATGGATTTGCTAATTAACCAAAATGTCAAAATAATCATTGATATCAATAAAAATAAGCGCAGATTGTATACAAATAGCTTTATTCATATAATTTTTAATTTAATTTCAAAGAATTTTAATTAATAACTAATGATTTTTGGCAGTGAAATTAAATGAATTTATGATTAATGATATTCATCACGACAGCCTTCTAATGTTTCCACTGCTGGGACACTGGACTACTCTCAAACGAGAGTGATTATTGATACTGAAATCTGGTAACTTTCGATACGTACAACACTTGCAGCATTTGTTAGGTACTTAATATTAGCAACATGGAAACAACTTAATTTTTCAATTGTTGAGTCACGGCCTACTTTCAAGTAGGAAGTAGATACTATTTTTTTTTACGGTGGGAAAATGCATTACGCATCCCCCTCAGTTCGAGAAGAATAAAGGGGATATGTCGGGCTCTCCGCATTAATCCAATGTGGATAGATTCACTAAATGATACTGACATTCGAATTTATAACGATGTTTATCACTGCATTTAAATCTTGAATCATTTTTTCATATACTATTCAAACTAATCATATAATTCTACGAGTGCTAATCTACTAATCGAGAAGCTGAATAGTTACTAAAGAAACTTGAACCCTCCACTCGATTCATTCGGACGCACTTGCTTTCCACGCTTTCTTTGGAAATCGATATTATCTGTTAGAAAAGTGTTATTAGCATTTTATTTACGTAATATTTATATAATAGAATGTAAATGAGTACTATAGCGTATAAAGGTAACCAAAACATATTATAATATTGAAAGTAAGAAAGTGATTTTGCGAATAAACTTATCATAAATAAATTAAATAATCCAGGATTACAATACTAATTTTTATCCCAGTTTTATCGAAACAGTTCAACCGTTATGAAGTTGAGTGGGAACCAAATATAAAAATACACATTTTTTGCATTTATAATACTGAATCGTGGAATGTTTGGAATTTTTTAAATAATAGATTATCGAGAAGGTAAGAAAAAACAAACGTTTCACGTAGCTGGCTTAATTTTTTATATATTTTATCTGAGCACTTTTATTTATTTATTTATTTATTTATTTTATTTATTTATTTATTTATTTATTTATTTATTTATTTATTTATTTATTTATTTATTTATTTATTTATTTATTTATTTATTTATTTATTTATTTATTTATTTATTTATTTATTTATTTATTTATTTATTTATTTATTTATTTATTTATTTATTTATTTATTTATTTATTTATTTATTTATTTATTTATTTATTTATTTATTTATTTATTTATTTAAATATTTATTTAAATATTTATTTATTTATTTATTTATTTATTTATTTATTTATTTATTTATTTATTTATTTATTTATTTATTTATTTATTTATTTATTTATTTATTTATTTATTTACTTATAACAGATGCTCACAAACTTACAGTTTACACCAAAGCGTTTGATGAGCCAACATTGCATGTGCAATTTGCATGTGCTTGCAAAAAATAAATTGTTATAATTAAAAAAAACCGTTAAGGTATTAAGGGTCGCCTTTAAACAGGTGCCTTACTCTTGAATCCAATGATGACTTGAATGACTCTTGATCCTATTTATTGCTGTCAAATTTTTGTACACTTGAAAACAAGGTTGAATTTGGCGCTTGGTTTGCTGTCAAAAGTACGAAATGTCATATTAAAATAATTGTCCAATACCGATCGCGTTCAAGAGTAAGGCCCCAGCTCTGTAATAAAGTGCGTATCAGTCAGTGGCCAACTTTGCTGACGAAGTTATTAGACCGTCCGAAGTCCTCCGTCATAGCCAAATTAAAAAAAAAACGGGACTGCTTAACATGCCCTCCGAAGCACGAAAGCTTAAAAATTACCGTCGCCAGAGTTTGTCACCGTCACAATCTATACTAATACTGACACTAATCTATACTGACAAAGAGAGAAGATAATGTTTGTATTTTTGTAAAATCGAAAACGACTGATCCGATTTCATAATTTTTTTCACCATTACAATGCTACATTATCAAAGTCAAAAGTCAAGGTCAAAGTATTATTATTGCTTGAAATACATGTCATGTTGAACTTAGATGTTAATTATTTAGATCGTGTATCAATGTATTCTACCCTAAGAGGCATGCAATATAATATTATTTACAATGTCAAAAAATTAGATAATAGAAAAGTTATAATAAAATACAAGCTATCAATAATTAATAATATGAATTAACAATACTTAATAATAATAATTGGAATGCAGTTACAATGTCAGTTTATCCCTGAGTAACTAAGCTATATATATTAGTAGCGACCCACCCCATAAGCTGGGACGGACTGCTAGTTTTTTATACATCACATCGCCATTCAAAACTAGATGCTATAATTTATCATCTAGATACCAAAACTGCATAATACAATAGCTGTATAACACGCTATGAGAACTCTTTAGTGCTCAAGGCTACAATTTCATCTTAGATCTTAAACCTTTGTTAGAAGTTAGAACAGGTTCAAGTAACGGGGGGTTATTAGCGACAATAACGATATTGTACGTGTTTGCTTGGGAACGTTGCAAGTATCCGTGAATTATTCATCGGTTTATTACGTGAATTGCGTCATATCTTTTGAATGGTTTTGTATTTTATCTGGGTAAGTGCAAAAAATTGCAGGTTAGATCGAAATACGAGAGAACATGAAAGTTGCACCTGCGGTTATGACTGTCTCGTTTAATTCAATGTGTTTTCATTTTTTTTCTTTTATATTTGACAAGCACCATACCTATTTCTGCCGCCAAGCAGTAATGCTCGCATTGCTGTGTTCCGGTGTGAAGGGTATGGTTTCCGGTGAAATTACTGGCACATGAGGCTTTCGATCTTAGCCTCAAGGTGGCAACCCGCGAGTGATACCTCTGGTATTGCAAGCGTCCATAGGCTGCGGTAACCGCTTACCATCTTGTGGGTCGTACGCTTGGGGGCACTTCAGTTGTAATAAAAAATAAAAAATAATAATAATCATAAAAAAAATATTTCAACCCTCAACTTCATTACAAAGAGTACAAGACGACTTCGGTGGCACATTGGGTGTGTGTCCGGTTGTCAATCGAGAAGGTGTTGATTCGATATGCTGATCATGCAAAATCCACAAATATCTGGGTCTGGGTGTTGTGGTGTTATAAAAAGTGGCATATATCCTTTTCCTGATCATTATCTATCTATGTTTTAAATTTCGGCCAAATCGGTTCAGTGGTCGTAGAGTTTTCTTTTAATTTTTATGTCAGACAAGACAATCAAGGCGCCCACCACGACTGACTATTACAGATGCAGTGCCACCCAAAGTATAAAGTTTTTAAGTGTTTGCGTGGCACTGCACTGCGCTTATCACCCCGAGACATTGTTGTTAAGTCTCTTTCGGCTAGTAATTTCACTTGCTACGGTGCTCTTCAAAGCTAAACACAGTGCAGCTTGCACACTGCTGCTTGGAGGTAGAATATCTGACCAAGACGGACTCTTACTGAAGAGTCCTAACACCAGGTAATATAATAAACTTTCCAATGTATAATATTAGTGTGGTTTGATGTGATAATAAGTGACTGTTGTGTATTAGTTATTTTATGGATGCTATGTTAGGCTAAGCGCAGACGAGCAACTGTTGCCTGGGCATCTTGTTGATCAAGCAACTAGCGTAAAGATAAATATTGGGTTAATCTTACAATTCAGTAGCATTGTTCAGCATTAATGTTCCGTAGAAAGAACAATTAAGATATCAACCTTACAAAACTTCTAAACGAAGCCAGTAGAAGATTGTATCATTTTAACAATACATCTAATCAATCAACATTGCAATATAACTCTATAAAGGTACATCTAAATGAGGGTTTAGATAAAATCCGTCATCAGAGATCTAAGGAATCTTTGCGGATAGCGAGGGCGTATCAGAGCGTATCAGATTGGTTAGTGATGGGCAAAGCAATTGTTCCCAATTCTCCATATTTCCATAGTCAGTTGACATCCTCTAAGATCTTTAGGAACTCAAAAACCTTGAAGCTGTTTATGGGATAATAAATGAAATAATCGCCTCCTTTTTGAAAGTCGATTAAAAAATATCAGCGGAAATTTCGCAGGGTTTTGCACGGTTTCCCCCGTTCTTGGTAGCCCCTGATACAGATGACCAAATAGATATGCTACAAATCAAAGAAGAATCCTTACCTAATCTAATCACACAACGCCATCAAACTCTTCAAAACGAGTCGTGAGGTCGTGAGGATTGCCTTTTTTCCCTTATTTGACGAATTTTTTAACATCCTATTATCCTACTAATATTATAAATGCAAAAGTCTCTGTGGATGTTTGTTTGTTTGTTGCCACATATCTCCGTGACGTCTAAACCGATTGTGATCAAATTTAAAATGTAGATGGCTGTCCTGGAATAACACATAAGTTACTTTTTATCTTAGAAAAATTTACTGTTCCTGTGAGATAGCATAAAAACAGCAAAATCGTGGGTAAAGCCGCGCGGGTCAGCTCGTTTATATAAATTTTTATTCGTCTTCTTGTTCTTCGTGTCAAAATTGATTCCAATTTCAATGGCTCTGTTCATTGCTATCATTATTTCCGAGTGCAGGTTACCATCATCATCATGATGAGATCGGGTCATATAAAATCAAATTAACATTTCAATTAGTCTGGCTTACGGTAGCACTTTTTGCATCTCCAGGGACCACTATTGAGTCTTCTTAACCCGGCGAGGAGTAGATCACTGGTGGTCTAATGATCCTCTGCCTTCCGATCCTAAGGTCGTGGGTTCGAATCCGGTCTTGCATTTTTCGCTACGAGAAATTTATATGCGCAATGCCACTGCTTTCACGGTGAAGGAAAACATCGTGAGGAAACTGACATGTTCAAGAATAAAATTCGTAAGAATGTGCCTTCCACCAATCCGCATTGGGTCCGCGTGGTGGATGAAGACCCAATCACTCTCGGTTGAGAGTAGGCCAGTGTTCCAGCTGTGGGAAAATAAGAAGGCTGTCATGATGATGATTAAAAAATTAAGTTATATTATTTTATAAATTATTTGACCATGATGACGACTTAAAATGATTTGCAAGTTCAACAGATCCCATCACTAGCGACATTGTAATCATCTAAACTGAAGGGTAGAGCAATAATTTAGGTCGATCTAACGGAGATTGCGCGCTTTCTTACACTCTAGGGCTTGCTTTCTCTATTACCAGCACTAAATCTAGAGTCTACATTTCAAACGATCATCGTGGCAGATATCGTCGTTCAACTTATGTCGGTGACAACTAATTTCAGAGCATTCACGGACATAAAATGAACCGACGTCATAAAAAAATAAATAAAGGACATATCTCCGATTAATAAAAAAATAAATAAAGGACATAAACTGTCGCGACAAACAGCTTTTGTCAACAAGAGTGGACTCCTCTAGTTAGGATTAGGCAATTTATTTCTGCCGCCAAGCAGTAATGCTCGCATTTATGTTACGAAGGGTATGGTTTTTGGTAAAATTACAGGCATGAGACTTTAGATCTACGTCTCAGGTGGCAACGCGCAAGTGATATCTCTGATGTTGCAAGCATATATAGGCTACGGTGACCGCTTACTATCAATACCATACGCTTATTATACGCTTGGATGCCACTTAGGTGGTATAAAAAAAGGCACAGAATAAAAACACTTGCCTTATGACTCTTGAGCGAGAGTGATTAGATTTTAATCTAATCCAATGTACATGACGTCTTTCAGATGTTTAGTTGTATGTAGATCATGCTAGTTTCCTTATGTTTTTTTTTCTAATGAGTACTAGCATTGCACACATAATTTTTAATTTTTTTCGACACATTGGCGGTGAAAGAATTTGATATTAGCTGGGACTAGTCTCCGTAAGTAAGTAAGTTTGTATAAGTCAGTGGCCAGTGACAGAGTTTCTAGGCCTCCCGAAGGCTTCTGTCATGGCCTAACTACTTTAAAAAAGCCGGGTTCGACTGCTTAACATGCCCTCCGAAGCAAGCAGTTCAGTTGAAATTGCCACTGGCAGTCACCCATCCAAATGATGACTACGCGGAACAGTGCGTAACTTCGTTGATCTGTTAGGAACAACAGCAAAAAAGCCAGGAACCCAGCCAAGTTTGTTGCCAGATTCTTCTCGGCTTTGGCGCGTGGAACTGGCGTAAATACTTGATAATACGTAAAGCTTTGAGACATTTCAAAATGATTCTTGTGATATTAATGAATAAATATATTTTTACTTAAAATTTTATTTTTACAACTTAGCCAGCTACGTTACGAGCGCTCCACTAGTCTCCGTGATACCACGTTTTTGTGAAAGTACTTAGTTAACTCGCATCTAACAGATGTTATGCAGTTACTTCAGTCGACAATAACTGTAATATGACAGCTGTCACTCAGGATGCAATCACTGACCTATTGCAGCATTGTCTTTGGCTATCTTGTCAGAACAACATGGGTCCTCCCAGTTTAATTATTTTTCTCGTGTTATTTTGAGTTTTATTGCGTTAATTTGGTGGCAGTTTATCTAATCTAACTTGTTTGTTTAGCACAAGTGTAAATATTTGAGATGGAAGGGTAATCTCTCTCTCTCTCTCTCTCTCTCCTGGGCATTATTATTCCCATCTGATGGTAGGGTCTGCCTTTCTGGTTCGTCTTTTCGACGCGTCGTCTGGGGAAACATTGCAAGACATAAGGTCGTTATTGATCACATCTGTCCATTCCATTTTCGGTCTTACTTCTGAAATGGAAGGATTATGTTGGTTTGTAATTTAGTCAAAAACTTTCCTAGGGTGTTTTACATTTGTCAACTTCTGATCATGGTCTAACGCAAACAAGTTGAAAATTAATTTTAAAAAACTTGCAACTTGCAATACATTTTATTAAATTATACTTTTATCATGACAGCTTTCTAATGTTCCAGCTGCTGGAACACTGGCCTACTCTCAAGCGAGAGTGATTGGGTCATAATCCACCCAATGCGGATTAGTGGATGATGTGGATTAGTGGATATACTATGTACCTAGTGACAAACATTAGAATACTTTTCATCCCGGTACCACAAGCAAAGCCGCAGACAGCCGCATTAGTTTTCAGAGCTTTCAGCATAACAGCTTGTTTAGCAACGTTTTAGCAAATAAGAGCTTTCCAATTATCTAAATCAATTACGTTAACAAGTTAAAATTAGTCTCAATTGCCGTGAAAGGAGTAACTTACAAATGAAGCAAAAATAATGTAACAATTTATTATGACGAAATGCAGCAGTGCGGTACTTACATTACTTACTGGATAATTGGACAAGGAAATGTCATCATCATCATCATATCAGCCGATAGACGTCCACAGCTGGAAATAAGCCTTCCCCAAAGAGCCTACACCATCCGACTTCCTGCGACCGCTTTAATGTCATCGGTCCATCGAGTGGGGGGGTGGGGGGGGGCGTCCTTTACTTCGTTTTCCAGTTCGTGGTCACCATTCGAGAACCTTTATTCCCCAGCGGTTATCGGTTCTGCAAGCTATAATGATGGCCTGCCTATTGCCACTTCAATGGCCTGCCTATTGCCACTTCAAGTTACTAATTCTAAGGAATATAATGTAACGTGGATGTTAAATTAATGGCAGTTATCACAAGCTCTCTAATGGTTGGCGTCTTTTTTTTTGGTTACAGGACATGGCTCACATCTAAACGTTCAAATGGCTAGATTCATCATGACAGCCTTCTAATGTTCCCACTGCTGGGACACTGGCCTACTCTCAGGCGAGAGTGATTGGGTCTTAATCCACCACGCGGACCCAATGCGGATTATATATGGTGGATGGCACATGTCTTTCGAATTTTTAGTTCTTGGACATGCCGGTTTCCTCATGATGTTTTCCTTCACCGTATTCTCATACAGCAGTGGGAACATTAGAAGGCTGGCACTGGCATTGCACACATAAATTTTTCGAACAGAAAAATCTATTGGTGCACGACCGGGTTTGAACCCACGACCTTAGGATCGGAAGGCGGGGTCACTACCACTAGACCACCGGTGCTCTCATGGCTAGATTACCTATGTGCTAAATGATACGAGAGTCTAAACAGGCATATAATCACGATGTCGGTTCAAACAAAACTGACAGCATTACCAAGAGTTAAAACTATAAATTGCAATATCTCTTAAAACACCATGGAAATAGTCAGTAGGTCTAGGTACCTACGAGTAGTTTACATTTAACTCTTTGTAGAATAGTCTCTTGAGACTGGCCGTACCTAACTCAATTATTCATCATAACAGCCTTCTAATGTTCCCACTGCTAGGACACTGGCCTACTGTCAGGCGAGAGTGATTGGGTCTTAATCTACCACGCGGACCCAATGCGGATTGGTGGATGGCACATGTCTTTCGAATTTTTAGTTCGTGGACATGCCGGTTTCCTCACGATGTTTTCCTTCACCGTACGAGAGCACTGACATTGCGCACATAAATTTTTCGAACAGAAAAATACATTGGTGCACGACCGGGTTTGAACCCACGACCTTAGGATCGGAAGGCGGGGTCACTACCACTAGACCACCGGTGCTCTCAATTATTTCTCAATTACTCAATTATTGCCAGCTGTCAAATTAATAAGTACTTTTTTTCCAAAATAATTATGGTCTAGTCTCCCTCTGTTAAACTGACCATTTTTCATACTCAAACCTCCATCGTTGTACAGTTTTAAATCTTGTTGACTTGACATTGGCAAATATGTGATAAGCTCAGCCACAGACGCCATAAGTAAAAGAAGAAGAAGAACGCCTGGCTGGAACAGTTTCCAGCCAGGCAAGGCGGGAATCGAACCCGCCACCTTCTGCGTCGCAGGCGGACCTTTACCCGCCGCACTACATCGGTCGTCAATTACTATCATAATGCAGAGATATAATCTGTCCTAGTTGGATATTGAGCTAATAGATTTATCTTGCACTTGTATATCACAAATGCAAAAAAGTTTGATAATCGCTCTTCCCACAGTCAGAAGCTGAGTGCTTTTCAATGCATCTCATTCATTGTGAAACTGTGTGGAGCGATGAATTGCGCACGCGCACTGTAGCTGGCAGAAAAGTCTAAGATCGGGCTTAGTAGCGCGCCTTGGGAGAGACCTACTTAATCATCATTAATCTACAGCAGTGGACTGCAATAGATTAATGATGATGATGATACATACAAACATACATACATAAAATCACGCCTGTATCCCGTAAGGGTATGCTGAGACTACGGATTTCCACTTGCTAAAGTCATGACACACTTCTTTTGCTTCATTCAATCTCATTATGATGAAGATGATGATGATGATGATGATGGTTGTGAAACTTATAGGAAATACACCATGGCGGGGTGTGCAAGCAATTTGCTGCGGACAGGCTGATTTTACAGCAATCTACATTGAAATCAGAAGGACGATTATGACATATAGTTGGGTTGCAATCAATTTTACTAGATTTCTATCAACAACTGACGTATTTGTGTGAGTTTTTGACAGTTTACAGATTGAAATCTGATTGCAACTGAGTTTCGTAATCGCCTCAGGAGACTGTTGAAGTCAGTCACACTTGAGCAATAATAGCGATTAAATTTCGGCAAAATTATGCAGAGCCTGCTTAGTTGTTAAGCAACTTTGGTCTTTAGACGCAGTGAGAAACGATTGGTTTTGAAACCTAAAAATAACGTAATCTATATTAAGTATCAATAAATTAACATAAATATTTATTTGTGGACATTTTCACACAGCGCTATTTAACTCCTTACTAAGCAATGCTCCCAAAAGCTATGCATGGCAAGAATTTTGCAAGAAAATTGCCAATGCGACCCATGGGTCAAATTTTCTGCGCTTTCTTTCCTTATATCATAAAATTATAAATATGAAAGTTACAGCTACTGAACCAATTTGGCTGAAATTCGAAACATAAAATATTGACCAAGATACTTAGAAGAGGAAAATACTTTTTATTCCGGGAAAAATACGGCTTCGGAGTTCCAAGAGAATGAAGTCGCAGAAGGCAGCAGATAAAAGACAAAAATAAGTTTATTAAAAAGTGATTGTTAGAGGTTTTAATGTGTCCAAAAAGGTCATAAAGCGACGCTGTCCAACCTTCATAACTATCGTGAGGTCTACTTGTGGGACCAGTTCTTGCCTTTGACGAGATTTCATTGTCTTTTCGGGTTATTAAAGCGACATAATAGCATATTGTTTTATTGAGCTTGTGGATGCATAACGTTTGTTACGTTAATCGGTGATTGCCAATTAATTGTCTCGGGTTCTTTTAGAAATTACTAACTTTATTAGAATCAAATAAGGCGTCACGGAGATATGTGGTAACAAGCATTCACACAGACTTTTGCATTTAGAATATTTGTTTTTTTACACTAATAACCATTAATAAGCGAAAGTGTAAGTGAATGGATGTATGTACATACATTACCCATTCCTATTTCTGCCGCTAAGCAGTAATGCTCGCATTGCTGTGTTCCGGCGTGAAGGGTATGGTTTCCGGTGAAATTACTGGCACATGAGGCTTTCGATCTTAGCCTCAAGGTGGCAACCCGCGAGTGATACCTCTGGTATTGCAAGCGTCCATAGGCTGCGGTAACCGCTTACCATCTTGTGGGCCGTACGCTTGGTTGCCACTTCAGTAGTATAAAAAAAAATGTTTGTTATTAAATAACGCCAAAACGGCTGAACTACTCTAGATTTTCATGTTACAGGAGGTTATTTAGTGCACCTGCACTTTAACTGCTGCTACTGCTATTCGTAGGCTACACTGAAAACCAGCGCTACAGACACATTAAGTTTTTAGCACATGCTGAGTGGATGCCTTTTTTCGTCACAATAGCGTAGTACTAATATCTGTTCTGTGACAATAGTTTAGTTTTAATTTGTATTGTTTTTTTATGTTTATTATGTGGCGCAAAATAAATATTTTTTATTCTATTCTATTCTAATAAAAGGAATATAAACTTCAAAATTTCAAGTCTGTAAGACTTAAGGGCTGCGCGTTCAGTCAGTCAGTAATAATTCAATTAATTTAATTAATTTTTCATAATTTAGATTTACCATTATTAATTATTTTTACCATCAAGACCATTTTTTCTGTATTTTATATTTTTCTATATTTTATGGTACTTTATGATAACATTTTTCTCTAATATTAACTAAATCCCTTGTATGTTTTAAATTGTTTTGCAATTATTTTAAAAGAGGATAGAGTTCCACACGTGCATACAACAGTTAAAATAGGTTCTTAAAGTTTTTTTATTTTTGGTTTCAGGTTGTAATTTTTACCCAGTTGGCGAATACTTGAAGTTTGTGAGGATACCAGAGAACCTCCAAGTTGGTGATGAAGTACTTAGAGTCGAAGTTCATCCAAGGTAAGTTTACGTATTATCGTTACTTAAAAGCTACTTTTATTTGTAAAATAATGGATTGATTCTTTTACAAATAAAAAAATTAAGTCAATGATAAAATGAAATTAGTCTCTACAAACTTTAAAAAGATATTAATAAATATTGTAAAAACTAAAAATGAAATTAGTTTTACCATTCCTGTTTAGTAGTTTATCTTTGGTCTTACTTCTCTAAAGTTGCAACAATCATGATTGAATCCAGCATTATAGCTAGTTATATGAGTACCCGTTCAACCCACAATTTTTGTCCCCAATATTATTTTTACGCGTTGTAACCAAAACAAATCCTCTGTTTTACCCATTTCAAAAATCGAAGTCACAGTGTATTCTAAACAGTACAGACACAGGGAACAGAAACAACTCTCAATAATAAAAGTTATATTAGGATAACCCGTTTGCAAAAATCAGAGTGACAGATTGTCCGATCCTGGGGACTTACTCTTGAACGCGATCGGTATTGAATAATTATATGATTATGACATTTCGTACTTTTGACAGCAAACCTAGCGCCAAATTTAACCTTGTTTCAAGATGAAAAAAAATTTACAGCAGTAAATATAAATTGGAATTGGATCGGAATTGTCATTGGATTCAAGAAAAAGCAAAAAAAAAAAGCAAAAAAAAAAAAAAAACTATGCACCTGGTCTAGCTGGGTGAAAGTTGGAAATAATTCCGCCTAATTCCGCCGTACCACACAATCAGTGCAAATGTGTGTGTTTTACTCATTACTTCACACTAATATCGAAATTTTGTATGTTTGAATGGATGTTTGTTCCTCTATAACTCGATAACCACTGAACCGATTTGGCTAAAATTTAAAACATATATAGATAATGACCGGGAATAGGATATAGGCTACTTTTTATCACGTAAAAAAGTACGGTTCCCGTGTTCCACGCGAACAAATTTGCAGGCAACAGCTAGTATAATATAAATTTACTATAGCTAGTTTAACAACTAAAGATTGTCAGATATGTATAAAAGTATCACCACAATCAGTGAATTTACATAATTACCAGTCAGGTGAAATTTGTAATCGATCATCCACGTACTACGTAGGTAACGTGAGAGTATAATTGTAGGCTTTTAATTTTAATTACCTGTCGCCTACCAGCATTTCGATAGGTCAATACAGGTCAACACTCTTACTTTCTATACTTTTGTGGTTTACTAAATACCACAACAGGTAGGTATATAAAACCATAATTATAACTTATAATTATATAAACCCGTTGCATTTTTGACTGACTGCATGACTGACTAACAAGCATCGAAGAATTACCCTTAAATACTCGATACTAACAAGTAACGCACAAAGTAAGCCCCAGAGACCTGACATTTTGAATGAATGAATGAATGAATGAATGAATAACCTGACATTTTCATAGGGGAGAGGTAAATTATGAAAGGAATACCCGAAATTCAACTCCTCGTTCGTTCGTTCGTTCGTATGAGTCAGTGGCCAACTCTGGTGACAGAGTTTCTAGGCCGCCCGAAGGCCTCTGTCATGGCCTAACAACTTTGAAAAAGCCGGGACCGACTGCTTAACGTGCCCTCCGAAGCAAATTCAACTCCTAGAAACGCAGTCGAAAAAAGTCAGTGTGGATCTCTATCCACACTGACTTTTTTCGACTCCAAAATAATTAAAACGCTGCACGACTCTTCGTGCAGCGTTTTAATTATTTTGGAGTCTGACTCTATTTTCTAAACGCCACTAGACTTATATGCAGCAAATAGAATCTTTATGTTTCATAATAAAATATTGTTCTATTTATTATAATCAAACCATATAGATATTTAGATATTTATCAAACTTTACAAAATAAATACCTCAGACATTTCCAAGATCATAGTGTTTAATCGTTTACTAAAAGTAATCGTAGTATTTTCACTCGTAGATCACGTTGCTCATTGATTCTCATTCATCGAACCACCAAGTAACGTGACTCGACAACTAGCACAGAAAAACTTATTTTATATCGATAGCATTTAGTTACATTTTCACTTTGCGTGTTGAGCGAAGTCTTGGTAATGAATTGTGTTCTCTAAATGAAAATAAAAACTTTGGGGGTCTTTGGCTATCTTGTCAAAACGACACGTGTGTCGCGTGTTATTTTAAGTTTTATTGCGTAAATTTAATGGCAGTTTATCCAATTAACTTGTTTACTTAGTAGAGTTCTCTGTGATGGAGCTTGTCCGGGGAAGGACTACCACCATACCTATTTCTGCCGCCAAGCAGTAATGCTCGCATTGCCTTGGTTCGGGTATGAAAGGTATGGTTTTCGGTGAAATTACTAGCACATGAGGCTTTCGATCTTAGCCTCAAGGTGGCAACCCGCGAGTGATACCTCTGGTATTTCAGTATATCTGGTCCATGGGCTGCGGTAACCGCTTACAACAACAACCGCTTACTGTGGGTCGTACGCTTGGTTGCCTCTTCAGTTGTATAAAAATAAACACTCTTCGATACTTAAATGGGCGATCCGCCTAAGCTAAATTAAAAGTGAATCAATCATTATGAACCACTTCCGAAAGCCATAACAGTTTTCATGCCCAATCACCCACTTACATTGAGGCGTGTTCGTCCGATCGGCATTGATAAGAGTTACCAAACCAATCGGAATATTTGCATTT